>OZ057399.1:40215139-40689979 GCA_964056695.1 Melieria picta | reverse complement strand
AGTAATAATAGTAGGGCATTTACTTTGAGCCCATGACAAAGCTGAGTCGATGGCGTAATCTTCGGCTTGGTACACTGTGCAAGCATTGTGAATCTTGAACATGTGCTTCTTTCAGCGTTTTGCAGAGAAAAGAACGACGAAGGCCGAGTCATCTGTTTCAAGTTTGCTGCCGTCTGTGTATGTGGTTTTCTCAGGAATCAAAGATGTTAAAAAAAAATTTCATAGGCGGCCACAAACCAAAGGACTATAAAGAATTAGTACAACGAATGATTTCTGCATTCACAGATATTAACGTACTCATATAGTTGAAAATTCATATGTTCCATAATCATATCGGGTTTTTCCCTTCAAATATGGGAGAATTATCAGATCAACATGGCGAGAAATTCCATCAGGAAATGCTTCAAATGGAAACTAGATATAAGGGAAAGAGTTTACATGCCATGGTTGCAGAATACTGCTGGAGTGTGAAGCAAGATGACTTGAAAGATGAATACAGCCGTTGTGTCAAAAGGACGAAATAATTCAACTACTTTCTTGCTTTTCACACAACGGTCCTATCCTATCCTATCCTATCCTTCACACTCAAGTACTTTTCACTCAAATACTATTAAATAAACACGACTGAATTTTCAATGAGCAATGTTTTCTAGTTCAAAAATAGTTCAAAATATAACGTACAATTAACATTGACATGGCTTTGGGCTAAAGAATTGATTATCTTTAATTTGATACTAATATTGTTGGACTAAGATGAGTTCAACAATTTAAATTCGTTTTCGAGGTGGGTGTTGCTGGCAACTTCAAGGCCTTGTAAAAACCAAACTAGAGGTGACCCAAAAAAAAAAAATTACATATTCGTGATCAGCGGCTCCGGAATTATAAGGAACAGTTCAGAAACTGGGCGGGTTTTTTGAAAACCGCAAAATTGTTTGCACTGTGAAAAATGTTGGAATAATTTAAGTTTTTGAGTTGAAATAAACTTCAACAATTTTTTTCAGCTGAACCAATGGACTGATTAACATGAAATTTCATAATGTGTTGGTGCATGGTAAGGGTTTTATAATATATTTTTATCAAATTTTTTTGTGGAAAAACTTCCAGGATAATTAAGGATTCATTCTTAAAAGGACATTTTTATATCCTTTTGCCAGGATAATTACAAAAAAATATTTGATTTGAGTTGGAGACATAATTATCTTTCTTTTGATACCAATATTGTTAGACTAGGATAAGTTCAACCATTTAAATTAATTTTTTTAATTGGGGTGTAGCTTGTAACTTCAAGACCCTGTAAAACCCAAACTAGAGGTGACCCGAAAAAAATAATTACATATTCGTGATCAGCGACTCCGAAAATATAAGGAACAGTTGAGAAACTCCGCGGGTTTTTTGTACTGTTGTACTGTGTAATTATAGGCCATGGGGGGGTTCTGACACCCTAAACCCCCCCCTTGGCTACGCCCCTGATGCTCATGGTCTGCTGAATTGAAATCTCCATTTTGTGTTGTTGAAGCTGTTGTAGATTGGCAATTTTTGTCATTTTTGGTAAGCTATAGCAACAACTGTGTCGGCTATAGCCGTGATCCTGGTTAAACCAATTCCTTACGCGATTAACACCGCGATCGACAACTTGGTATTTTTCTCGCACGATCATAAAGGTGTAAGATATGAAAATGTTCTGATCTAATCCCGAATGCTGGAGGTTCGAATCTTTGAAATAAATCCTTACATCCATGGCACACCAGACTCACGTATACCAGCTTAAAATTATAAATGGGGATACGAATTCGAGATTCATATGTGAATTTTACACAAGGCTTTCAAGTAAATTGTTCGTTTAATTAGTTAATAAACAACCAGTGCTTAATTGCCAACTTTTCCGACGGTTAAATTGTTTCTTATTAAATTAAAAAAAAAGGACAAAACTATTTAAATTATATTAGAATGAGGAAATTCAACCAATCCAATAATAAATGTTGGAGATGCAAATCATTAAAGATGTAAATATGTTAAATGCAAATATTTAACGTTAAAACTCGGTAAATTTAACACCAAATTTAATATAGCGCTCACTCAATAGTGCTGGAATAAAAGAAACGCTGTTACAAAGCATTAACGCTTTCATCGAGTCCAATCCAGGCAAAACGCAAAATAGCAGCACTCCCAAGCCGATTACATGAAGTACTTCGAATAATATGACCTAAATTACAGGGAAAACTACTGAAGTAACCCGATTGAGATAAATCGGTGTTCACTCACCAATGCCACCTCCAGCCAAGTCGGCGACTTCACGTCCTTGAATGTACAAATTCGCAAAGAGCGAAAAAATGTGAACACCTCAGGTGCTGCAAAGGCGAACACAATCGCCCAAGTCCAAACGATGCGCTCCTCGTTGGGCAATTTTGCAATAGTCAATTTATCCGGCTCTGCCAGATCAATTGGAATATTCAAGCATATAAATAGATATCATTTTATACACTAACAACTTTTGTTTCGACGTCGCAAAAATGCAAAGTGTTTTCAGGCTTTATAATTATACGAAAATAAACTATGCAAGAAGGTGCAGCCTGACTCTGGTGTACCGATGACTTACCGATTATGCTGCAGAGGTGCACTTGGACGCCGTCTTTTATTTGCGCCACCATAAATACAAGCGTCAACTTGGACACCACCGCCGTCACTAAAATAGTGGCGAATACGAACACATAAGTGAATAACTTGAACACTTTCAACAGGAAACTTAATTTGGACCAGCTTGCAGCTGAGCCGGTAGCTCTTTTCGACGGCGGGTCCTGGAAAGAGTCCCACAATGGTGGCTTGTCTTTGGTCTTTCTGTATGTATGAAAATGTCAACGTTAGAACCACTGCTAGATATTTGTTTAGGCCTCGTTACCGATTTCTCATAAAGCTCTCATCGTTTAGATTTTCGTTTTGCACATCCATTTTTTAAATCACTTGGATCTTCAAGGCGAAATCACAAACTAATATGACTATAAACTTATATGAACAAGTTGCAACTGCTCTGAATCATCTTCATTGCCATCAGATGTAGCAGAGATATCAGAAAGAATTGATAAAATTGATTCGACGATAACAAAGATGATAACGAGCGACAAGACAACTACACAATTCTTCACTGGAACGGCTGAAATGCCGGCAAGAAATGTGTAAGCTGGAAACAAAAATAAGTCGATACCAAGTTTATATTCACTGAATTATTTTACAAAGTAAAAAAAAATATTCTAGCGATAGAAGTAGACGAGTGTTTCACCAGCCTGAGCTAGGAATCGAACCTAGCGCCTCTAGTATGAGAAGCCAGAGCGTCTAGTATGAGAAGCCAGCGCGCTACCCGCTGAACTATCGAGGAAGGTGATTGCCATAGAAAGTATCAAGTTTTGCTCTGCCTGCATTTACATTAGTATCGTCTGAGTGTTGATCCCCGCCCCCTGTTCTAATTTTTGTCCGAAACCAAAAACCAAACTCAAAAACCAAACCGCCCCAAACCGTCACCAACCTTTTATTCAAAGTGTTTGTATTCGAGATAGCTATAGGAATTTATCACGAATATTGTATATCATGAATGTCCCTATTATATGGCCTAATTTGATGTTAAGATAAGTGATTTGAATAAAGGTTGCCATCTTCTCATAATATTATTTAAAAATCCGTGTGCCCGACCGAATATTCGGTTTCAGTTCGGCCTAAAAATACGGGTTCCAGCCAAAAACATGATCGAATAGTTGGCCGAAAACCAACTTTTCAAACATTACTGTAAAAGAAACACGAGTATTTCATTCACTATTCTGGCCTATTGCGGCGAAGATTTCCCCTCAAACGCTTTAACGCTTTGTTAGGCACACTAAGTTTAAAACTCTTGACTCAACTAAATCCGACATTGAGACATTCGCAGAATTAAATAACGAATTAAATTCGTTAAATACTGACTTGTTTAAACAGATATTTGAGCACCAGATGACAGAGAAAAAATGTTGGCAATATCTCAAGCGTGTTCCATTAAAAATTCCGGGTATTTTTTTATCAGAAAGTAGGTAAAACTTTATCTTTGTTGACATAGGTATGTATTTCTGTTTTTTTTCTTTAATGCACCATAATGTTTTAAATTACAGCATTGCCACAAGAAAAGAAATTTATAACCAGGAACAAAAATTAAAATAACTAAAATGTAACAAAAATAACCAAAATGTTTATTCGACATAAACAAAATAAATAATTGATACATAAACTTCAAGATTTAAGGAACATTTAAAAGGCTTTTGACACATATGTATGTATGTGTGACATAAAATAAATAATTAACACGTTCACGCACAGTAAAAATGTCAGTGAGCTGCAAAAATAGACAGGTGATATTCTTTTTAATTAGTTGCGAACGACCGCGAACGTGTGAAATTCATAAAAACAAACACAAAGTATAAAATATGAAGCTTAACTTAAGAGGCCTTGTTGAAAAATATAGCTCAATCTCAATTTCTATTATAATTATTTGAACGACAAGATGAAACGAGAATCTCGATCCCTCGGTAAAATTTGTTGGCCAACATGATATTATTAATGGTTTCAATTCCAAGTTTGTTTCTGTTCTTAGTTTTTGCAAGCGTTAGTTGATAAAATTATCTTTCGTACTTTATATTACATATTTCAGGATTACTAAATTATCCATTTTTATTTGTGTGCATACGATATTTTTTTAAACGCGTATCCAGAAATTGTTTACTTTTTTACGAGAAACAGCAATGGCTATGAGCTGCCACTATCAATCAATATCAATATTATTGCCACTCGCAATAATATTGTGCTCGTTGATATTTAAGATATATTAAGGGTATTCATTTAAACCGTATAAGTTTATCACCTCACCACCACAATGATTTCGATGAGTAAACTATGTGCGTAAACTTATACGGGGACGAATGAGTGACGTTCAATTTCAAAATTTAAAAATATTCAAAACAATAAGCTGCAAAATGAAAGAAGTAATACAATTTGACGAAATTGGTATTTTAGATATGTAACTTTTTAATTTCGGAAAATTCAAACGAGAAAACGAAAGAGGATGAATCCCTCCCGCCGCTGAACGAATTCACAGACTCTGCAAGCAATGTTTGATGCAGTCAACCAATACCCCGTTTGAGGTATTTGTTTGAGGAATTTCACTTTTTTGCTGACTCTCGGCATTTGAATTTTATGATTTTGACAACTAAACACCTGATCGATAAAGAGGATTTACACAAATACTTTAATACGTGCGTTCATATAACACAGTACGTAAATGTCTAAATATATGCGGTAGGTCAACTTATCTGCTTAAATGAACACCTTTATTTTGTATCAGTGTGCAATATTCTAAAAAATAACCAAATGGATTCAAACATCACCAAATAACTAAAACCCATTTTCAAAAATTAAACTAACCCTTTTTGGTAAAAAATAACCAAAGCGGCAACGCTGACTGCCAATATAGAAGTACACCTAACTCTCTTTCTACACGATAGATACGTTCCCAAAAAAATTCGTATAAATTCGTATATTCGTGTAAACAATTTAAAAAAATTCTTGTTAAAGTTCACTTCATTTATTTCGTGCTTACACATTTTAATTCATTAAATATATTAAAAAAAAATAAATTATACTTTGGAAAAAAGGAAATAATATCTGAAATTTATTAATATAAAAAAAGCTAAAATAATATAGACATAAAAAATATTAAAAATCGTGTTAAAACAAAACAATTCGTGTAAAAAGAGAATGTTTTTTTCTTTTTAACTCGTGTTGAATCAAATTCGTGTAAAAAGAGAATAAGGTGTACTACATATATGGTTTCTTGCTATCAAAGTACTTGTGCTATCGATATACAAAAAAAAACCTCACTCGTGAATATAGCAATCTGGCAGCACATATTAACAATCGCATTGCCCCTACCAAACAGCTGTTGATAATATTAACAGATTCCATCAACTTTATACTTTGTGCATTCCATAAACAAAACATCAATTACAAGCGAAACTATGACGGAGTTGGTGCGTGGAGAAGCGTCGGAGTCCGAAGAAGAAATGGATGTAAGGCGAAAATCGTGTCTTTGTTGAAAACATGTGGTATGTGATATCTGCCGTTCACAGGTTGGAAAGGTGTTTGCCTCGGAGATCCCGGGTGAAGCGACAGAATCAGATGAAGGTTAGATCTGCGAAAAATTGTATCCTATTCTAATGCTGCGAACCCCTTGCAGATCTCTATGAAAAAAATGTCGCTTCAGCGTCACCCAGTGCGGAATCCCTTTACAGAAACAACATTTTGCAAAGAAAACTAAGTAAAAAGTTTTGAAAATGAAAATGATTGACATTCAGCCGCAATATACTTTATTACAGTTGAGAATAACGTAGCCATCTACAAGGGTCTAGGCAATTTTGTTAAGAATTTCATAACTGCAGTATCTAAACAGCTGCTAAACATGGACCAGTTGCTAATAAAGTCGCAGGTACTATATTTGAGTGAGTAGAAGCTCCAGACGCACTTAATTTGTTCGTTTCACTTCTAGGTTTCCATACAGTCTGCGCTTTCCTCCCTAAAGGGAGCTCAGACTAACATGAAGCAATTGCATGAGAAGTCCAAGGACGTGCTTACAACAAACTTTGTTCCAGATATAAACGTATACTCGCAAAACTAAGATTTATTAATGTCCGTTCATGTGCATACTTTCGATACTTAATAATTTTTATAGTAACAAGCAAACGAAACTTCTTCACATAACTACGCATGTGCTGTTATGACTCTGTATCGGAATTGGGTGCGTACAGCTGGCTGCCGCTTGAAGGCTCTTTAGGGACGTAAGTAGCCTCAAAACAGCGCGAAAATATGGAACGCAATTGCGAACTGTGTTCACGAGGTGGCGACTGTGGTATGCAATCGTCATCATCGGCCGTTGTCGCCACCTCTGGTCTCGGGTTTTCCTCTGTATCGCAAAACAACACAGGAACTTCGCTTTGCCGCTTCATTTTCGCATCCTGCGGGTTACGAGGTTCACTATCGGAAATTGCTGGGAACAGCTCATCCGACTGAATAGTCACCGCAACGTCCTTCCCAACAATATTACGTGCCGTAGCAATGGACTGACAAACGCTGCTTCTAGTCGCCGCACTAGAAGTGCCGCCGAATCGAAAAAGTGAAGAATCATTGCTCAACGTGGTGTCTTCAGAAAGACACCTTCTTGTCTTAGGAGGCCCATTTGCTATTTTTTCTGTAGTATTTTTTCGTTTTTGCGCAAAATTTACGTTGGAATCATCCAATACCTCGCTCTGTCGGCACTCTTCATAGAAACTCACATCCTCGGGTGACAAGGTGGACATAATCAGCAGACAATCGATTTCATCAAACCTTTTTACGTGCATAAACAACGGGCTGAAAATTAGAACAAATAATAGTTTTACCCAGTTTAGCAGACAACATCGAAAATAGTGTCTTACCTTCCAGCCTCATCAAATTGTAAAATGAGGTTTTCATTCAATGTTTCAGCGAATTGCAGCCATGCTCGAAACTCCTTCAAGCAAAATGTTATGGACACCTCCTGGTCTACCTTGTAGGTTTCGAACTCGTCCGACCTGAAACAATAGGATGAATGAGACTCTGGGCGAGACATGCAAAAGATTCTTCGTTACGTTAACTTGAGCTGTGACCGCATGAACTTCTCGTTTACGCGCGAGCCCTCCACATAATTCTTGATTACCAAGTACTTGTCCTGAATTTCCAGTGTAATCTCTTCCTCGGACACATTAAAGTTGTTCGACATTTCCGTGAAAATTTTGTGGGATCCACAAATACTGCGGAAGAACACCGTGTACAACACCACACAGCTCAGCATTCTGCAGAAACACTTACGTGTTTTTAACATTGCCAACTGGCACATCGGCGGTTATGTTCTCCTCATCGACAATAGATATGGCCGCGTTTCTCACCGTCTCTAACCGGCACTTAAGCTGTATCTGAAATTTTGCCGCCGCAGTCTCGAAACTCATGTCACAGCGTTCGACCTGTTCACATTAAAGTTACATTACGTTCGTCTCCATCTTCTGCACTGAATTTATACTCAACAACAGTAACAAACCAGCCTAGTGCTCCGAAAAACAGTCAAACAGGCCTTCATGGCTATTTTACAGTAACTCTCCTCTCCGGCGTTGACCCGGAAATCCTCGAAGAAGCTTTTGTTGAATCGGATGGTGCCCACAGCAGAACGCGTAGAGTTAAGCGAACGCAGTCGCATGCCCTCCCTGTCGGCTTCCATGAACAGATCGTTCCCGAATTTAGACAACGACTGCACCGCCTTTGCAAACACTGCAATAAGCATTGAAGTAGTTTACACTTACAATGTGAGCATCAAGCCAACCTCTAGTGCTTGCTCCATTTAGAGTGCACTTCATTTTCACCCCCTTTATCGCTGTTCGCTTAGATTTCTCCCAAGTGATGGTGGAGACTGATTTGGACCAATTCCTGTGAAGATATAAATGCTATTATTCAATAAATAAATACTATGTGATCTGTGTCCTCGGCACTTGATTTACCCGCCTGAACTCCGAACCTTTGAGGCAAACCAAAACACTGTCAACACGTCAAACAGTGCAAACGTAAACAACAGTGAATGACATCAAATTGACAGTAGCTGGTCGAAACCAAAAAATCTGGTAGCCCGATTTCAGAGTGCTAAACAATGCTGCCAGACAAATAAATAGTGTATACATTTTTGGTACTCAACAGGTGACATAGTAAGCACTCAAAAGTATTTGAAAAATACAAAATGATTGCATGTCGGTCCTGCATTTAACCATCTAAGAATAACACCAGTTTCCTAGCACTTTTATGGACTTTGAACTCGATGAACCGTCAGTTACCCCTACTCCAGCCTCCAGTTTATGGCTATGTAGTTTTTCATTAAACTTCATACACTAAAGGGTTCGGAATATAAAAATTGAATAATTGTTCCCATGCGTCTGATCTCAAAAGATGAATGAATTTGATGGTTTTGTTTTGGTTCGCGTTATATTTGTGCGAATTTCATACAACTTTTGCTAAAATAAAAACATATTTCATACAAAATACTGTTGTATTTTATAAAAACAACAGCTAAACAGAAAAAGTATGTGTTTATATAAACATGTTTACCAGCTTCAATAATCTGCTGTTGAAAAAGTTACACAAAATGAAATTCCAAAAAATCCCGTAATCCCGGGATTGCCATTTAAAAGTCCCAAAATCCCGGGGCATCCAAAATGCTTCAGGATTGAACGTATTAGTGGCGTCGTAGATATGGGAAAACGTATTGTTATACACTTGTTTTCTTTTTTATTCGATTTCACAATTTTATTACTGAAACTTACAGCCCATTTGGGTTGAGCCCAAATAATAAAACGAAGATGGTTTCAATTAAACCAACCAGTGATAGCAATTACATTCCTCCATTTACTTGTAGAGGCTATGATAACTGGTAGTTCAGCCGTATGCGTTATCTGGGCCTGTACTGGCTTCCAGAAGGCAACATCATGCACCTAAACCCCACTGAATTACTAAGCTTCATTAGGTCGGTGGGTCTAGGGGATGTTCTTCAACAACATGTAGGAACCAAATAGATAATTTCTGGTCACAATGCAACTAACTCCCATTTACTCTAAACATGCATTAAGAATAATTAAATGTTGTGTCCATCATTAGTATTCTAAATTATTTTCCTTAAAGTTTCTATCGCTTCGCTGACCTCTGCAGGGAATTTTTAACTTATGAGTTTAACATTTATGTAAATGTTGTTTTGCTTTAATAATCGTTTCCTTCATACTTTAGTTTTTTATTTTTAAGTAAGAAAGATGTAGCTAATCTCAAATTTGAAATCAGAAACTATATATAAAATCAAAAATACCTTTTCTCCTCGCGTTACATAATTTTTTAACATTGATCGTTACTTTAGTACATACGAGTATTGTATGTTAAAAAAAATATTTTCGCTTTTGCTTCACCATAATTCAAAAATGGTAAGCTGTCATCTCGTATAAAACACCTAGAAACGTTTCTAATCCTTCTGCGACATTTTCCAAGTTTAACTTTTGAAGCGGCGTGCACCTAATATGGCGTTCAAACTGACGACTTAAACGTGTTTAATGTGCTTCAACAAGTTAAATGAACAAAACCAGTTCGAAAACCTGTTTATTCACATGCAATTGTTGTTGGAAATTAAACGTGTTAAACAATTTAAAAAGTTTTGAAACGAGTTTAGCGCAGGGTTATATCCGAAAGCTTTCTATGAAAAAGCTTTTTTACCAACGAAACACAACTATTCATGTATGAAACACATCCCTTAAAATTCAGCTGTCATTCATCAAAACAAAACCAAACAAAAATTGAAAATTTGAAAAATTTTAAATGAATGAAAAAACTCGTTTTGCTCGCACTGCTTTCATTCCATTCATCGCCTTTTTATGGCATTTGAATACAAGGCGTCTAATATTTGGACGAAGTTGAGTATGTTGCCGTGGTTTGTGAAATATGCACCAATATTTCGCTCGAATCAGGCTCCCAGCACATCAGTTACCAAAAATATTTATTTGTTGTTTGTAAACAAACAGCTGTCAAATTAAACTTCATTGAGCAGTCTGGACGGTTGTGTTCAACAAAAATCTCTTTTCACTTAAACTAGTTTAAATGAGTCAGTTTGAACGCCATATAACGTTTTAAAATCATGATGTTTATCAACCCTTTTCAGTAACTAAACATGCAACTCTGCGGTGAGACAGCACTGCCACATAAATTTTCATTATCTCTTTTCCTACCAGCTGAACTGTGTGCGCCGGCAATTTCTACGAATTCCACTCTAAAACGACCTAGAATTAAAGAAAATAACCGCTTCTTGACACTTTGTCCTGAAGTTTAATATTTTCAGAAATAGCAATATGAGCTTTTGTTCAAAATGTTGAAGATAAATTATAGATGCAGCTTAACGCTTTTCATGCAGTTTTACGGCCTTATCATTATTTGTTACACGGCGAGTGCCTCGAATATCGGATCGATTGAACCAACTACCAGGAGCTACCCCATTCAGACACTCGTCAATGCAAAGTGGGAGCAAACACCTTTGTATTTGGAAATAGCAGAGTACCTGGCTGATGAAAATCCCGCCCTATTCTGGGACTTCGTTAAGGAGGTTCTTACTGGGCTTGAAACACCACTCACCGAGTATGGTAAGTTCCCGTAGCACGTACGCTTTGTTAGCACTTACTGTCACGAAATTTATGGCTGCGTTTTGCAGATACGGAATCAAAGCAGTACATAGCTGCAATGAATGTGGTGCGCAATCGCCTGAGTGTTTTGCAAATACCACTGTTGAAGCTGGTCGTATCGATGCACAGTTTGACGCCGCGCATCCAGACCCAACTACAGATTTCCGCAGAAATGCTTAGCCACGGCGGTTGTCAGTCAGCCGCGTTCGCACAAGTTGGACGGGAGCTCGCATGCACCGTCGACGAACTGCGTCAGAAGCTGCATCAAAAGAGTGGAGCAATGCCAGACGATGCAGTGGAATCGTATAGCTTCGACCACATCTATCCAGGATCAGAGAATAATACGCGCACGGTAGTCTTATATGGCAACTTGGCATCACTCGAGTTCGGTGAGTTCCACGCTATTCTAACAGCGGAAGCAATGGCCGGAAATGTGCGGTACATAGCACGACATTTTTTGCGATCAAATTCCAAGCGACGAGTACGTTTGTCCGGCTATGGCGTGGAACTACACCTAAAATCGACCGAGTACAAGAGTCAGGACGATGCGCCCAAGCCCGCTGAAGAGAATGTGACATCCGCGGAAGAGATTGCTGGGGATGCAGAAGTGCAAGGTTTCGACTTCAAAATATTGAAGGCGCGCTTCCCAACTCTGTCGCACTCGCTGGACCAACTGCGGCACAGCCTTTTGCAGGGCTCTGAAGAAATCGCCCAACTAAAAGCCTGGGAGTTCCAGGACCTGGGTTTGCAGGCAACAGCCAGCATCGCTGAGATTCAGGGTGAGGAAGCGCTACAAATTTTGCAGTTCACAGCGCATAACTTCCCGATGCAAGCACGCAAACTACTCAGCCATAAAGTGTCGGATGGTCTACGAGCCGAAGTAAAACATAACACGGAAGCCTTTGGACGCAGTTTGAACATTGTTCCGCCCGACGGAGCTCTATTCATTAACGGACTTTTCTTCGATGCGGATACCATGGATCTGGGAGCGCTGGTGGAAACCTTGCGTACGGAAGTGCACGCGCTGGAAAGCCTACACAGCAGCAACGTTCACGGCCCTGTGGCATCCGCCCTCCTGGCACTTGATCTGTCGGCGTCCGCGAGCAGAGACTTTGCAATAGATATCCGTGACACTGCCGTGCTGTGGGTGAATGATATCGAGACGGACGCACACTATAGACGCTGGCCACCGAGTGTGATGGACCTGCTGCGGCCAACGTTCCCGGGCATGCTACGCAACATCCGTAAAAACGTTTTTCACCTGGTGTTGGTGGTAGATCCCTTGGATTCCCAAAGCCGTAGCCTTATTAAACTAGCAGAAAGCTTTGTGATTCACCAGGCGCCAGTGCGTTTAGGTATCGTATTTGACGCCCGTGGTGCGGATACCGGCACCGCGCATGACTATCACTCGTTGGTCTGCGCATACAACTTTGTTATGCAGAAAAAGGACGGTCGTTCGGCACTCAGTTTTCTCACAGATATATTCGCCTCCGTGGGCAATTCAGAAAAAGTACGCCACAAGCACATTCGCAATCAGCTGAAAAAGACGTTTGAGAGCTTGTCGATAGCCAAGATTGACGAGATCTTGGACGAGGACTCGGACTATGACTACGGGCAGCAATTGGCGCAGGAATTCGTAGAGCGGCTTGGTTTCGCCGACTCACCGCAGGCTCTGCTGAACGGAGTACCGATGCAACGAAGCCTTTTATCCTCAGACAGTGATTTCGAGGAGGCCATCTTCTCAGAAATCATCCAGCAGACTACAAATCTTCAGAAGGCTGTGTATCGCGGTGACCTCAGTGATTCTGACGTTGTAATCGATTACCTAATGAATCAGCCGCACGTCATGCCGCGACTGAACCAGCGCATTTTAGGCAATGACGCATCCAAATTCCTCGACCTCACAGGCAAGCCGCACAACGACTTGAGCAATGTACGCGATCTAGGTCAGCTTTCGAACCGCGACATGACAGCCACTCTAACAAACAACATTAAGTACTTTGGCGGCAAACATGCCACAGAGCGAATAGGTGACGCAGAGCTTAATTTCCTCACGCTTTGGATTGTCGCTGACTTGGAGCAGCCAGAGGGTCGCGAGCTGTTAGCTAACGCACTGCGCTACTTAAAGGCAGCCAGCAGCGTGCGGGTGGCGTTTGTCCCTAATGCAGAAGGCCCGGATACTGCCCGCAAGGACAATTTAAATCGCTTGGTGTGGGCGGCCGTGCAAACATTACCCGCGTCGGAAGCCACTGCAGTCGTGCTCAAGTGGTTAAAGCAGACCGACGCCAGCAAAAGCATTCCAGAAGCTGTGAACGATATTCTTGGCTCAACCGAGCTGCACATGAAGATGCTGCGCGTGTACGCCCAGCGCGTGCTCGGGCTGCAAAAGTCTGAACGGATCGTGGTGGGAAATGGCAGAATATTTGGGCCACTTGCAGCCAACGAGCAGTTTAGTATTGATGACTTTGGACTGATCGATCGTTTTAATGCACTACAGTATGGCGATAAAATTAGAAAAGTGCTGTTGCAGAGCGCCAGCAACCCTTCTGACGACGTAGGCCTCACCAGCGATACTCTGCTTAAACTGTATGCCAGCCTTGTGCCACGACAATCTAAGACTCGTTTCAAGATACCCGATGACATTAAAGACGAATATTCGGTTGTGAAACTGCCACCTAAGCATTCGGATCTGCCAAACTTTGATATCTCCGCCGTGGTGGACCCCGCGTCACGCAGTGCCCAGAAATTAGCACCAATTCTCATCCTTCTGCGTAACACATTGAACTGTGAAATGCGCGTTTACTTGACGCCACTCGGCCAGCACAGCGACATGCCAGTGAAAAACTTTTACCGCTACGTCGTGGAACCAGAGGTGCAGTTCCAGCCGAATGGTGAACTGGCCGAGGGTCCGCTGGCTAAGTTCACTGCCGTGCCTGCAAACTCGCTGCTAACGCAGAACTTGCAAGTGCCGGAGAACTGGCTCGTAGAGGCTGTGCGGTCCGTGTACGATCTGGACAATATAAAGCTGAGCGAGATTGGCGGACCGGTGCACAGCGAATTCGAACTGGAGTACTTATTGCTGGAAGGGCATTGTTTTGACGGGAGCACCGGTGCTCCACCACGTGGCCTACAGGTTACACTCGGCACCAGTAAGCACCCAACTATGGTGGACACCATAGTTATGGCTAACCTGGGTTATTTCCAGTTGAAAGCAAACCCTGGTGTTTGGGAGTTGCGACTGCGCGAGGGAAAGTCTGTCGACATCTACGAGATAACACATGCGGAGGGTCCAAACACAGTTCACCAGAACCACTCAACAAAGTTGGTCATCAGCTCACTACGGTCGCACGTCATCAAATTGAGGGTCAGCAAGAAACCCGGCATGCAAAACGCCGATCTGCTCGGTGACGACGACGAGCATGCATCCTTGGGCATTTGGAATTCAATTGCAAGTTCCTTCGGTGGCGGCAGCTCCCCCAACGGAAACGTCGACGGCGAAGACGGTACAGAGACAATCAACATCTTCTCCGTTGCGTCGGGTCACTTATACGAAAGACTGCTGCGCATCATGATGCTTTCGTTGCTGAAGCACACCAAGTCACCAGTAAAGTTTTGGTTTCTTAAGAATTATCTGTCACCACAATTTACCGACTTTCTGCCACACATGGCGCGCGAATACAATTTTCAGTACGAGCTGGTGCAATACAAGTGGCCACGCTGGCTGCACCAGCAGACAGAGAAGCAGCGCACGATCTGGGGCTACAAGATTCTTTTCCTAGACGTTCTGTTTCCGCTCAATGTGAGGAAGATAATTTTTGTCGACGCAGACGCAATCGTGCGCACCGACATCAAAGAACTCTACGATTTGGACTTGGGAGGTGCGCCCTACGCCTACACGCCGTTCTGCGACTCACGAAAGGAAATGGAGGGTTTCCGTTTCTGGAAACAAGGCTACTGGCGCAGCCATCTAATGGGGCGTCGCTATCACATCTCAGCACTATATGTGGTCGACTTGAAACGTTTCCGCAAAATCGCCGCTGGTGACCGTCTACGCGGACAATACCAAGCGCTTAGCCAGGATCCCAACAGTCTGGCCAATTTAGATCAGGACTTGCCAAATAATATGATCCATCAGGTAACCATCAAGTCATTGCCAGATGAATGGCTCTGGTGCCAGACGTGGTGTAGCGACAGCTCATTTAAGAACGCAAAGGTGATTGACCTCTGCAACAACCCCCTGACCAAGGAGGCGAAGCTGACGGCAGCGCAACGCATAGTTCCCGAGTGGAAAGATTATGATTCGGAGATTAAGAAGCTGATGACGAAAGTCGAGGACGGCGAAAACATTGAACACGAAGCACTGCACGGCGAAGGTGACGTCAAAGAGAAAGATGCTGGGCTCGAGTCCAAAGTACACGATGCCAAACACAGCGAATTGTGAATGCGAATTTTACTTGCTAACGTATTCTAATTTAGAACAATTCTTATCCCGAATGCTGCTCCACATTTTCTACATTTTAGTACTTCAACTACTGCGGAAATTAATTTTGCATGTGTGCTCAATTTTCGTAAAGTGGTATTAATTTAAATAAAGTGTGTGTACATCAGAAAATTGCTTGAGAAGACTTGTGTCGATTTTGAAACTTCTTGAATATAAAAATAATGGATGGCCACCTGGCCTTGCTTAGAAATTATGTTAAAAAAATTGAGCGGGGCACATAAATCATATGAATATGTGCAAAACTTGCATTGAATTCAATTGTGGAAAGGCAGGATCTTTGTGGAGTAGCGCGAACATGCAGCAACCGTTTACAAATGTTGTTCTTTAGCAAATGTTCGAATTAGCAACGTCATACATACACAAAAGCAATCAGAGCTTTCAACTCTAAACATTGGGAATATAGTAAGCTTCACGTTGGAACCTTAGTGCAACAAATAGGTAAATCTCACCGTCCCAATGTGGTATGGCAATGAGCCATTACTTCAGGCATGAAACCAGAAAACCTTTTAAAAATTGTATTATAGTATATTGCTATGTACTATTCATATAATATACAGGAAGATCAAAAGGAATACATGTCGCACGCTAAATACGAGTCTCAACTCAACAATCTCAAATTTTCAGGAGAGGCAAAAAACTCGCAGAACGCAACCGTATTTTTCCAGTAAAAGAAAATAGTAATGAGAGGAAAAAGGTCGATTTTGGAAATTTTTTTAGTTGTGACTCTTTTGTATTTAGTCTGCGATGTGTGTATACTTATACATATTTTGGAAGCCCGTGTGAAACTAAAATTTGCGTATATTTATTTGAATAAAAACATACAATTTCGAAAGCTGGTTTAACCTTTAAAAAATTACACTAAGTGATTTATATAAAATTTCAATTTTATCATTGTTGCCGTTAATCAAAATATTTCAAATAAAGTACTTCTGTAAAGTGCCTTGCTCGTACATCTTCTTGACGTCCGTACCGCCGCCTATGAATTTGCCGTTAATAAAGCAGCGCGGCACCTGAAAATAGCAAAGAACTCATTCAAAAGTTATCCCAAATTATCAGTTCGAATATTTTCAATGGGGCTTTCGGTGGCTGCCACCTGCAGGAAACGCCGAGCCCCAACCCGCCGCTGAGAATCGGAACCCAAATTCGCACGCACATTCCACTTATATACAATTTTGTCATCGTATTAGTCGTATTTACCGTCAGTCGCATGCTAGAGCACCTGGGCTTGATATCCTTCTGGTTGATTAGACCATCGACTTGTCAACCAACGACATTAACGGTAGTGACAGTTTCATTCCCTAGTTGTGGTAACTCAACAGGCCACTATTTTCTAGCCTATGGGCGTAATCTTAGCTGCCGCCCTAAACTAACATACTTGCAACAATACATCAGTTGGAAAATATATTATGATTTGCTTCCACATTTATATTAATTAAATGCAACAGTACACTAATTGCTCAAGTGAGTTTTGGTATTCCTACAAAACAGATGTAGTTAGTTGTACTCTTTTATATTTGTCTGCCAACAATTTCTCATTAATGTGCGGTGTTTAAAAAGTGAGTGGACAAAAAAATATGCAAGCAAGTATATATTCTTCCTAATTTGTTGAATCTTTCCATATATGGAGTAAAAATCTATTTGCCATTCGATAGCCAAGTCGAAGGGGTTAACCCTCTTATTTTAGAGAGCCGGACTAGGAACAAGGAATGTTCTTCTCATAACTGATTCGTGCTAATCAGGGCAATTTTTGCAACCATTTTTATAGTTCTGGTTCAATTTGTCAGTAAGCCAAGAGGAACTAATCGGCAATAATTGGGATTTAAAATCTCTGGCGCATAACCATGGAAAAAACTTATCTTTCTACTACCCTGACGGTAGTTTGTGTTAAGCTTCATTGCATATTCACTAAAACTACGACTTTTTTTGGAAAAGCCAATAGATAACCGCAAACTGATACTTTACACACACTCTGAACTGCTAACTGCGGGCGCCAAAAACCACAAACTGATGATGTCACTTCGCTGCCACGTCTTCCGGAATACAACTCGTGCTAGGACACTTACCGTTTTGCTGCCCGTTATATGCCCGAGAATGTTTTGGATTTCATCGCCATCGGTACGACCATCCAGCTCAACTACATACGCCGGCACCGAGAGCTTTCGAAATTGCTATTACGGAGAACACAAATCAATAACGAACCCAACTGCTATTGCAGTAACCAAGCTTCACAACTTACTTCCTTCGCCATGGTGCAGTAGGGGCAGTAGCTCTTGGAGAATATCACCACTTTGTTGTTTGCGATTACATCGCGCACCATTTCTGCCTGCGGACTGGACATGTCGACTTCATCGAGTGGCTTCTTTGACAGAGAGGTGACGACTGAACCCATACATGCGCCCTCGTTCACCACGTTAGCGACCGAGGAGAATTTGGAAAAGTGCACCTACGTATATTAAAAAAAAAACCAAAACGACATTAAATTATTGCCACCGCGTTCCCCGCAACAACAATTTGACCTCGACAAGGCGTAACAGCAAATTTTTGACACATTAGAACAGAGTTGCCAAAGCTGTTTTCAATCGCTTAGATCACGCAGAATTCGTTATTAATAAGAGAAATAAGTACATCAACACAGTTGCTTCCTTTGAGTTGAACAGGATCTAATAGTAGTAAGTGACAAACGCTCCGAATAATTGTATAAGTTCAAATGACGAGCTCAAACAAAATATTATATGCTATTCTGTTGTCTTCGTGTTAGAACAAATGAAACTACTTGACAGAACTTTTACTCTAATATGATTTTCTAGTTTTCTGTGACCATCACTCATTGAGTATGTTCTATTTTGTTCTGTTCGTAAACTTTCAATAAAACAAAAGGTTTGAGAGTTATAAAAAAGACGTGCAGATAAAACACGTTCCCTTATACTTTACAACAGCAAAAGCGAAAATGATTACTGCAATATTTTGGATGATGGATATATGATGCTCCATTTAATTTAAATATTTTGTGGTACCGCATAAAAATGCTTCCAATCGAAAACGTAATATATGTCAATATTTATGTTTTAAGCGACAAATAATAAATGAAACATGATCATTAAATTACAGCACACACCTCATTACGAAAGCGTGGTTCTGTTCTCTGAAAATAGTGGTTCTCTGGCATTTATAGCAATTTTTGCTCTCAGTTCATTCATATGTTTTTGTTTTTAATTAAAAATGTTTTTATAATCGCATACTTCACCCAGTTTTCTTTAAATCAACTGTATTCATGACAAATTCAATTGTGCATGTTAGAATAATAAAAGGTAGTACTTGTTGCTGATTACCAAACGTAGTAATGGTTAGTAAAAAATATTAATCTTATTCAAGAAAGATGTGAGAAAATGTTGAATTTTATATATTAGATTATTGTTGCAAAGGGTAAAAATTTCGAATTAAAAATGCAACATTGTTAAACATGACATCCATATAAGACAAAATAATGTTAATAATTTAAGACATGTTGGGGTAACACAACTTTTCATCTTTCCGCTCACGGTTGCCATTTTTCTTTCTACTAAAATTGACAACTACTTTGCTTGGCAAATTGGTAACATTATTTGGGTGCACAAACTTTTTGATCAAATATTTATTTAATCAAAAATAGTTTTTTAAATAATTTGGAATTTGAAACTATTTATAGCTCTATAATATGGAATTTACTGAATCACAAAATAACCGCTGTGTGTCTGGAAACCCAAAGTGTAGAAATTTAAATTAATTTAAATTAAATTATATATAATTTTAAATATTATTAATTGCGCCTGCTTTTTAAACACTTTTATGGGTTTATTCTCGCAATCGAAAAAATTTCTACGATTTTAATTCACTTTAATCGTTCGCTGTTTGTCTTATTTCAAACGGCTTTTGGAATTATCCATACTGGGTAAGCAATTACTTTTTTAATCATTGTTCTTTTTGTTTGTTTGTTCACTGTTCCATTCATGTTCATGGTCTGTTCTTTTGCATCTTCTGCTCATATATAGGGTGTGCCAACAGAAACTTGCATTTTAAATTGGCTTGGTATTTTTCCAAACGGGTTTTTTAGTAGAAAGGTTATGTATGAAATACAATTTCATTCATGTAACTGCCGTTGCTGGCTTTACAGTACGTCATTCTTTTGACCCAATTTTTCATTACATTTTCCAATGTGTGCGGCTCTACCTCACCGATGACTTGTCGAATATTGGCTTTCAAGCCGTCAATCGACGCTGGCGGGTCCACATATCATCTATCCTTCACGGTTCCCCACAAAAATCTAGCGGAGTCAAATCGCAGTTGCGCGGCGGCCAGTGCACATTTCCAAAACGGCTGATTACACGATTTCTGACTGTATCAGCGACTGAACATTCACTTTGGAAGTAAAATTTCAACACTTCCCAGCGTTCTTCGAGCGAAAAGCTATCCACAGAGTCTATACTAGGCTTGAAATTTCGCTCAAACGGCCAATCTCTAAAAAAATATGGTTATCTTTGCGTATTTAGATAATAAAAGTAAGAGAGCAGCCAAGGCAGCTGTTCGCAATTTGCTCGCTGAAATGAATTTGTGGTACAACTGACCTCTTGTATTTTCGTTGTTTTCTTGTTGTTTTGCAAAATTCTTTGGTAATTTTTCATACAAATTTAATTTTGCTCTCTATGAAAAAGTGGTGAATAAGTACACAGCTGTTTTTGTAGATACATTTTCGCGCCTAAAATTTATCTATCAGACGTGTCAGCTCGCGGACTTATGAAAATGCAAAATAATGAACTCTGGTTTTTCATTTACATATAACCCGGAAGAAAGTTTTTACTAGTGAGGAAGTTCCACAGCAAGTTCTTAGCAATTTGCAATCAACAAATATTGTTCATTTTCGTTTATGTAGCTACAGTCGTGCATTTTATACGAGCAAATTTTCATATAAATTTCCTTTTGATGATCCTGCGTAAATGCGAGATGGAAAACAATCAGCTGTTAATTGTTCGCGAATCTGCCGGCATTACCGCCCTTGACAAACAATATTATTTTATATGAAAAACTACCCCGGCACAAGGATTTATGTGCGTTTTCTGAATATTTAAATGGTTTGCCATCATAAAATCATATTCGTAGTTCCTTTTGTTGATACTTTTCGGGCATTATTCTGCCGTCACTTTCTATGTAATTGTTGTGCGGCCAATAATAAAAATCGTGGTAAACCCAAATCAGCTGTTTCCTTGTTGTGAAAATTTCCGCGATTGGAAGTTGGACGACAGATTTCACTTTAATGCTGAAATCTATTCGGAAGAATATTACATGTTATTTTGCACACCTACAGGAAAATACAAGAAGGTTTGCATCATTAAAGTTTGTTCGTTAAAAAACGAATATTAATCAACAAGCATTTTAATACATAAATTTTCTTGATTTAAATCTATTTTTTTGCTTGAATCATTTTGCGCAATAACAAAAAAACTTATAAAATCAGTTTCACCATAAATCAGTTTCATCAGTTTCAGGAAATAAAGGCGTATGTTCTATTGACTTTTCGAGAACATACGACAAAAGCTTTCTCAGACAACGTTATCTGCGCAGTATGAGAAGCATGTTGTCGGCCGGGTCCTGTTGTGACAAGGATGGGTCTTGACCTTGACAGGTCGATATGAGTGCTGCCAATTCATTTTACAGGACTTTCAAGCCTAGTATAGACTCTGACATCGCCCTTAAACGCAAACAATAAACTAATTATCTGTCAAAGAATGACAGCCGTAAGTGCTGCCAAAATCGATTTACTCGCTAGTTCAAAATGCAACCAACAGATGGGACACCATTTATCTTTTCGTATTTAAAAAGTAATCCTTTCATGAAGCGAAATTTAAGTGATTAATTATCTAATATTTTGAAGAACATGGTCATTTATATGAGGGAAAACATTTCACTGCATTCAGTTATTTCGATTTTGGCGTTCACCCATTTTGAATTGGGAGTGAAATGAAAAGATAACTAGAACTGGAACAAGTTTTACGCAACATGTTCCTGTATATCGAATATGAATTTAAAAGAAAACTCTCAACACATCTCGAGTCAAACTTCGATTTACATCAAGATGGGCCGAAATACTCGGAATCGTTCCTCTCGTTAAGTTTTTGTGCAAATTATCCAATCTCAGAAAGAAAACTGAGCCTCGGCAAAAGTAATGAACCACATGACTTCACTTCATTCCATTTCGATTGCACATAACTGTCCTTATGTGATTGTTGGCACCCTGTGAGCAGGGCTAAAACCACGAACATGGTTACTTTACCGTCGCCTCGAAGCGGGTATTTCTTTGTCACTAAGCTGAAAATTTCAGTATCGGCAACTTGCTCGTTTCTGTGTTGTGCAGCTTGATGCCACATATTTTCTGAAGTTTTATTGTAGAAATAACCAGTGCTTGTTGAATTAAGCAACTAAAAGGGATTGCACTTGGTTAGCTGAAAAGCGGTAAGTTGGAAATAAGTTTTTAGTGATTGACGTGGATTTATATCATGTATGTATGATTTTCCGACTCGCCGCCATCTTTGATTTAAAAAGACCGTGCGTTGCCCGTGATTCGCACATTGCATTTGTAGGAAAATGGCGAAAACCATCTCGTCCCGTCAGTTGTTCTTTTTTTTCTTGAAGGCTGACCCGCTACGATGGGTGTTGGAAGCTTTTACTGCTTTCGGTTTGGCTGATTATAGTATTAAATGAACTGCGATCGAACGCGTTGCAATGAAGAGTTCGTTTGCGGCTTTCCGGAAAATCGTTTTCTCACTTCACCCACAGCATCGGTTGTGTCCAGTAAATAATATGAGTAAATTTAATTTGACAATGTAGACCTTCGCAAAGAACGAATCGGCCGTGTGTTTTGAGAGTTCGCCGTCGCCGCCGCAGCCGTTACTCCGCGTCCGCCCGATCGAGTTTTTCGTCCGGCCACGTTCCCACGATCATCCGCACTTGCGATCCCGTGCGCCTGTCGTAGACTGATAGCTCTGCCGTCCGCCTTCGCCTGTGACTACGACTACCCGCACTTGCGCAGCCGGGCGTCCGTCGTAAAATGCCAGGAGCGGGCACGTTCAAGTTGTTCATCGGGAACCTCGACGAGAAGACGCAGGCTACGGAGCTGCGCCCCCTGTTCGAGAAGTACGGTACCGTTGTGGAATGCGACGTCGTGAAGAATTATGGCTTCGTGCATATGGAGACGGAGCAGCAGGGTCGCGACGCTATCCAGAATCTGAACGGGTACGTGTTGAACGACAACGCTATCAAAGTGGAAGCGGCCAAGAGCCGTCGCGCCCCCAATACGCCCACTACGAAAATCTTCGTGGGAAACCTAACCGACAAGACGCGTGCGCCTGAGGTGCGTGAATTGTTCCAAAAGTACGGCACGGTCGTCGAATGCGACATCGTGCGCAACTACGGCTTTGTGCACTTGGACTGCGTCGGGGATGTACAAGAGGCCATCAAGGAGTTGAACGGGCGCGTGGTCGATGGCCAGCCACTGAAGGTGCAGGTCTCCACTAGCCGAGTGCGTCCGAAGCCCGGCATGGGCGACCCCGAGCAGTGCTATCGCTGCGGCCGCTCCGGGCACTGGTCGAAAGAGTGCCCGCGCCTATACGGGGGCGGGGAGCGCGGTTTGAGCGCCGCCGGCTACAGAGACCGGATGTACGGCCGTGACCCATATCCCCCGCCTCCGCCACCACCGCCGTTTTTGCGCGACAGGATTATGGATGGCTTTAGGGTAAATTTTTAACCACATTTTAAGTTTTTCCTTTACAGCTCCTCGACAAACAATTTGCGTGCAGTCGGCAAAAAACAGACAAAATGCTGACCATAGTGAAATAATTAATTTCACTATGATGCTGACAAGACAAAATACAGACAACAATTTTTATAAATGTTAAAGTTTCTACATGGTTAAAGTGTTTATGTTTTGTCTTAACATCCTCCAGCGTGACTTCGAAAAAAACCCCTGACAGGAGATATTTTCGGCTACTCAAGCAACAGTATTTCGGCATTTAGACTTTTCTGCATGTTGTCTTGTCTGTGTTTTGTCCCATCTGCATTTTGTCCTGGCGATATTTTTAAAATACGTCTGCATTATGGACTTCTTCTATTAGAGTCCGCTTTTGGTGGAATTGTGAAATTTGTAACCAGAGCTTACAAGATTAGCGCACTCCATTTAAATTTAACAATGCATTACTACTGTCCTTATAGCTATATATGCAGAAATCGATTGTAGCTCTGGGGGCTTTAAAAGCATATTGAAAAGTTTTTAATTACATATCTATCTTTACACAAAGCCGCTAACATTGGTTAAAGATGATTCAGTAATTGCTCAGTTTCCAAATTGAGTTTACAACCAACCAAACGGTTTTGACAGCTCTAGTGGAATGTGAACCTAACGGCGAATATGAGTTGAAACTCTGAGCTTAAGCAGGCGCAGCACAGGGTGGGGGCATAAGAATAAAACAATTCAGCTCTTTGCCGATCTGTCATTTCGCTACCGATCTAGCAAAGTTCTCAATACCATGTTGTATTTTACGTTCCAGTAGTCCGTCGAAAGGCCGAATTATGCTTGAAGCTGTATACGTAATGTTGCTTTAGAAACGAAGACTCATGGTTGTGAATTTTTTTCAGGATTATGACTACTATGATCGACGCTTTGATGACACACGTGATCTGTTCGAACGGCGTTACCAGAGCTCAAGGATGCGCGATTTTCCACCGCCGCCACTCTCTCGGCGCGAACCGATGCCGCTTCCCCCACCGCTGAGCGGCAGCATTCGAGGTAGCAGTCTGACACGAGGCTATGATTCAATGTTTAGCCGTAGGTCGCCTCCACCACGCAGCAGCAACGGTCTCAGTCGTTATGGGTGAGTGGTGTACTCGATCTCGATTGCCTGATCTGTAGTAATAAGCGATTTGAAAATTTCAGCTACGAGGACTTCAGCCGGGATTCGTTCGATGACAGAATGATTTCGTCCAGAGGAATGCGCGGTCCCTCGCCGCCAGGACGTCGATATGCACCGTACTGAGATGAGCTGTACTACGGCCGCACAACGTACATGAGCGGCACACTAGGAGAGGGACAACAGAAGCAAAGCGGAGCGCATTCTATTGACAATTCAATTCGAACTCACAAACCATACAAGTAATTAAATAACGCACCACCTTGATGCAGGAGGACGGAGCGGTTTTCCACTCGTTATTAAATTGTATACATCCAATTAAGTACTAACAATCCTCCTTATTTTAAGTGACTTTTCTTTCCAGCCAATGAAATTATAGGTTTCTGTAATTGCACTATTGCTTTCAAGTTATTACTCTTGACCTTATCTGTAACTTTGTTTGTTTATGCAGTCCATATATAAGATAAGTACTACAAGTAAATTTTCATTAGTTCACCATACCTGCAGAAAACAAGTGGTTGCTCTGCAGTCTTCGTTGAGTGTTTGAGAACAGCACATCAAATTTTGTAACTATCTACCGTATTTATATGTATGTAAATAACACAAATGAATTTGTGGCTCCAAGAAATAAACAAAAACACTAGAAACAACTGTATTAACTCGTAGCCGTCTTACCAACTATCAATCAAGAGATATGTAATAGTCGATGCACCTCGCGATAATCTTCAATTATTCCCACTTAACAGGAATTTCAACGCCGCTGTTAAATACATTATCATTTGGTATTTTGATTACCAAAGGAAAACTAATACGAATTGTAACCCACTAGTTACATTACCTACATTTAAATAATATTATAAAACGTAGCCAACTCTTCGGTCCGTTAGGTATGCTTTCTATGACTTCTAATTGGGCTTCTTGTGTTTGTTTGACAACTCGGTAATTCAAACAACAATTCGACGAACAGGCATTGATTTTTTTTTTCACTAAAACCAACTCTGCGAGGGAGCCCTTATACATATGCATGAATATGCGTGAGCCGTGTGTCGGTTTTGGATGGATTTGTTAAAAAGAGATAGAAAGTTGAAACTTATGAACGCAACGAGGGAACTTGTCGGGTAGGATAGCAGCTGCGAGAGCTTTGAGGCATTTGAATAAATGGTGTAAATATTTTACACTGGAATTTTGTTAAATTTTTTATTTTGTTGTATGACTAAAATTTTCAGTGGAAGCAGGTGTATACAAATTGATTTATAAATATAGTACAAGATGGAACTAAAGAGTACAGAGTAAATAAGTCGGCTCGGTTACGTGGAATTTTGTCCTGCGTCGGTGTATTTGAGCTGGAAAAAAGCAATACTACAAGCTATGACTTTTCCTTCACAATTATCTGAGGTGCGCACCAGCGCGTTAGATGGCTTTTTGTGCCGCCCTGGTCGTTTGTTCCAGAAAGCTTGGTGCCGGCCACCAGTGCCTGCCCTTCAGGTGGCGCGTTACACTTGCCGTTGATGAATATGTTGCTGGCAGACTGGCGGAGTTTCAGCAGCGCCCGCTTTATAAATTTCTTGTCCTCAGCGAAAATTGCGCCCGTGAATGCGTACTTGGATGACTGCAATACCACGTCTAGTGTCTTTTCCACATCGTCGTCATTATACACAAAGACGCTCAACAGCGGGCCGCGGATATCGTCCACCATGAGTCGGTCGAAGGCGTCTGTGCAGCGTACGATGGTGGGTTTGATGAAGTAGCCGAACTCTTTGCAGGAGTCGCCGCCGTGCACTATCTCCGCTTTGGAGGTATTTTTTTCTGCGTATTTTATGTACTTGACGATGTGATCGAAAATTGCTTCGTTCGCGACGGCCGATGTATCAGAAGAAATGTCGAACGGGTCGCCAATTTTCATAGCGCACAGACGCTCCTTTAGCAGGCATTGGGTGTCTTCCCACATAGAGCACGGCACGTATAGTCGGGAGCAGGCCGAACCGTATTGGCCCGAGTACTCAAAGGCCGCTTCGACCGTGGCTTCCGCAACGAGTTGCACATCGGCGGACTCGTGCACAAAGTGGTAATTTTTGCCACCGCATTCTCCACTTAAGCGCGGAATTGTGTTGAACATTGTAATATTCTGCGAAACATCGTGCCAAATTTGGTGGAATGTGGCAACGCGGCCCATAAAGTTGATGCCGGCCAGCTTTGGCGACTTTACGATGGTGTTCACGAACAGGCGTCCGTTGGCCGGCAAGAAGTTGATGATACCGGTCGGCACGCCAGCCTTCAGTATCGCCTTCCAGACGATGTAGCTGGACAGCATGCTGTTGCGGGCCGGCTTCCACATCACACAGTTGCCCATGAGCGCCGGTGTTAGTGCGAGGTGTGCTGACAAGTAGGTCTGATTGAAAGGGCTGATCGCCGCCACGAAACCATCCAGCGGTCGCATAATGTACTCCGAGCGCACCCCGCTCTGTTTTGGTGGTTTCCTTTTCGTAATTTGCTCGAAGAACTCTGCGTTTAAGCGCAAAACGTTCAGTAGACGAGAAAAGTCCCGCTCTGCTTCTAATGGCGTCTTCGCCTGGCCTATAATTATGGCTGCGAGTAGCTTGTAGCGATAATAAGTCTCAAGTATTTTGGCGCACTTGCGCCAAATTTCCGCTCGGTCAGCGGGCGACACCTTGTTCCATTTCACCTTGGCTTTGAGTGCATCATTTAGAGAGACAGATATTTGCTTCTCGTTGGCATAACAGTAATTCACTAAAGTCTGCTTGTGGTTGTGCGGCATGCATTGGACCTGCTGATCCCCACTGGAAATACGCGCGCCAGCTACACTAATGGGCACAGATGTTACGTTTTCGTACAGTTTCGATATGGATTCGTCTAGCTTTTTGCAATCAAATTCCGATTTCTGTTCTGTTGAGTCACCAGATGACGAACAACACCAACGACGACTCGCATCGACAACATAGCCGACGATCGAGCATGGTTTCCTATGTAGGGAACGCCTCAACATTTCACGAATAATTCCAAACCCTTGCTAGACTTTTCGCCCGTTTCGAATCTTAAACGCTCATTACCTCGATGAGGGCAACAAAAAGGCAGAACCAACTCAAATGTTACAGTCAAAAGCAAAATAAGTCTTACGAGCGAAAGATATGTATCTATTTTTTTTTTTAATTATATTTATTTCGGAATCAGCGCTTTAGCAGCCCTAACTTTCGACACATTAATATGTATATATCAAACATTGCTTTGCTGCATTCGAATTCCTTTTTTTGTCGAGCAGTAGATTTTCACTTCGTCATTTCAATCAACGATTTCCTGTACAGTCTCGAAATTGCCGATTCATCCTGTCGGTCACAACCACGCTATTGGTAGACCAAGAAGTTCTCCTGATGTGTAATCCGCTGTGCGAATAGTTTCCCGTTTTCGGTCGGAGCACTAAAAGCAATGAGGTGGAGTGGGATCTCCTGCCCAAAGATTGTGTTCTGCTGCACCGCTTGCACTAACTTTGAAGCAATCCGAAGACGCCTGTGAAGCGGGGAGACCCATATGCGCGATATACCACACCTGCAAGGACAAAACAAGTTGATTACTTAACAGTAACATGAACAAAAAGGAATTGTAAAAAGTAATAGATATAACTATATATAACTTTTACATTTCATGTTAACGATGAATTTGTAAATAACAAAAGTTGTATCTTTTAATTAGTAACATGCTGAGCAACTATAAAAAACAATTTGACCATAAAATGAACAGATTACAACATATATATTGCGCATTCCTTTGGTCGTCTAATTAAAGAAAATGCGATGCTATGAAGTGGTATACGATTTATTTTCGGTGTGAGCATATACATCACTACCACGCACGGACAGGTCAACTACTCACTTTGCTGGAAACTGTTCTTCGCTGTAGCAGTCTAATCCATTAATACACACGTACTTGCTCGATTTTTCCAGTGGCTGCACCAGGCAAAGTCCCACGAATTGATATTTTCGCACCGCTAAAAAGGCCTGTGGAAGAAGCTCAAAGTAAGTGCCGGATGGACAGCGCTGCCCCGAAAATCATAGCTTACCACAAACGGGTTCGGAATTACGTAAGTGGAAGATCCCAGTTCCTTGTCGACGATTTTCAAAATATCCGCGAGACGCTCGCGTCGTTTAATGTGCGAACTTTCGCTGATACGCAGAATACGCCCGTCAGCTCCCCACTCCGGATAAATAGCCACGATGTCCTCGTCGATCCAGCCCTTGAAGCGTAGCACATGCTGCGAGTTGTGGTACTCATGGTGCAGCTTTTCTTCTTCTGGTTCATGGACGCTGTACACTAAGCCACACTGTTTGCATTGTTGCGCGCCAAAGTTCTGTTGGCCGAGGTCCAGCTGGTATTGATTAGTATCCGAACCACCACACCAGGCGCGCTGCAAGCGATGATTCGACCGTTCTAGTGGTTTCCAGCGTTCGGGGTAAAATATAGGAAACAGTTTGTCTGTCCTATGGGACACTGTGTTCAGTAAATTCGAATGCGCGCTGTCGACGTTCGTTGGTACGGCTTTTGTCACCGAGCCCAAAATCATTTCATTCACGTCGTCGCCATCAATGTCCTCTATACTCTCAATAGATGCCGTCGTTCGCCTCTCTCTCTCTATAGCTGACACAATAGCTTCTGCTTCGCTACGCCTTTGCTCGTAATTCGTTACGAAAATGCGAAAGTTTTCTTCCGTGCAGATGTCGTTCTCGATCAAAAAGTCGAGTCTTTCGTGTTGCTGCGCCGCTATTTCTGGATCAGTCGTCTTATATGGTAGTCTTTGGCGAAACGCTGTTTGCTCATTAACCACCACGATCACCTGGTCGACTATGCGCGCTGCCTCCTCCTTGTGATTGTCCGGATCAGCTATGAAGATTTTGAAATTCTCCTCGGTACAAATGTGGTTGCTTATGAGGAAGTCGAGCAGTAAATGCTGCTGTTCCATTACCTCCGGGTCACTGGTGTTGTAGGGCAGACGCTTGCGGAATTCAGCGTAGTCGATGTCGCCTTGCAGTTGAATTTTACCTAGCGACCCGTTCTCTTCTTCCGCACTTCCTACGACCTGTACTGTTGCCTCTTTACCATAAACGCATCGTTCAGAGGGAAAGCCACACGCAGTAGCCTCGACTATATCGCCGAAAGCTGTGTCGTCAAGATTTTTTAAAATAGCCTCCACCGTGGCCTGCTCATCTGAAAATTCGATTGCTGCTGCAAGTAGGAAAAGAATGTATCTAGCTCACGCACCTACCAAACTACTTAAATCGTGGCACTTACCCGGTTGCTTAAACCTTGGCTTCTTCCGAATCTTCCTCTCTTCCTGCACAAGCGATATTCTTCCGTTGCAGACAGAAGCCTTTATGTTTTCGGTAATCTTCACCTGCTTTGGAGTATGAGATGTACGACCTGACTTGAAGAATTTTCTTTTAGTCAGTGGTGTTCGATGGTGATCTTGCTCGTTGCTTTCCACAACTGCCTCAATCTCACTCCATTGATGGTTGATAATCGGAATCACTTCCTCTGTCGGACTTTCAACCCGCGATCCTTCGTCAATGTTGCCAACGCTGTTACACTCAATGTCCGAAAAATCGACGTCCTCTTCTTCCTCCGTGTCCTTGGATTGCAACGATTGCTCGTTTGCCACGAGCCCATAATCATTCATGGTCTTGCTCTTACTATCATTGTTGTTGGAGTCGTCAAGGTTGGAAATAATGCTCAACGGCCGAGCCATCGCAATTGGATTGCGGCTGTTGCGGAATATATTGTGAACTTTTTCGATTTGCAAGCGTTCTTCTCGCTTCGAGGCGATCAGCTTCTTTAGTTTATCGTTGCGGAGATTATTCAGTATGAGGTCCACATCAAGTGACGGTAGATGGCACGCACTCGCTCCCAGCCCGAGAGATCGTGGTCGTCGCCGAATTTTGTGCCGCACACCTCTGTTAATGCTAGTCGTGCTTCCACTGCGTCGCTCCTGCCGGGCGCGAGTGCGCGGCGAAGTAGTAGAGAGTGTGGAGCTAGTACTCGATGCTGCTGCCTTACTTTCTTTGTTTACATCCAAGGTGCCAAATGACAATTTCTTTGGAGCCGAGTAAAATATTTTCGTTGAAATGGAAAGCGCGTCAGGCGAAGTCGACACTTTCGCAACTTTTCTTTGAGGACTCGTTCCCGATATCTGCTCTGTGTGTCTTTTGTGTGACTCCCGCCGTTCATTTAAATTATTCCGGCCGTCTGTACCTATGCCCACGCCCGATGCGTCAGGACTAAGTCCATGCACGCTCAATTGCATAGAAGAACAAAATAGCTTTTGAAGCTGCTCCTCTGTACCTTCTTCCCCTGTGGTCTCTGCTGCGGCGTTCTCTTTGTTGACGGTCTCATTCTGCGTCTTTAGTCGAGTGTTTTGTGCTTCAGTTGACTTTCTGGGAAGTATTACGCGAAGGCTGCGAACAGTCTGTGGCTTCTGTGCTTCGGCGCCATTCTTTTTTTCGGTCTCACCACCGAAAAAGCTTATTGCGTGATTCTGCCTTCTTCCACCCAAGAGCGCTGCAATGCTTCCTTTGACCGTACTAGCGGAATCATCACCTGAGTCGTTCCCATCCCGCGTGGCGTCCAGCAATTCAATTCCCTCCAAAAATTCTGCACTATCGACACTATCCTGCAAGGCGTTATCGGTGAACAGATTTTTTTTTCGTTCTGATAGGCGGGGTGTAGGATTTCGAGTCGATCGCGTTTGCCGAACATTTTTGGGGGTTTCCATTTGCAAGCTAATCCGGAAAACTGTCCTAGCTGAATTTCCGTCAACTGCTGGCCAGTAAATCGTGATTAAAATTAGGCGCCAAATACTAAATGACATTCAGAATACAATAACAATAGCGCAATGTTGCCAGATCTTTCAGACCATGCAAGATGTCGTGTAGACATACTCATATGTGCTTAGTGACTGCAATAGCAACTAGGGCGTTAATTCTGTGATGCCAGCAATCCCGAAATCCTGGATATTATGTTTCGTGATCCTGCCACTTAATATGTATAAATCTACAAAGTTTTTTATCTCTCGACGAAAGTTCAATCGTGCTAATAGTCAATTAATGGTCATAGTCAATTAAATAATAATACAGACACAGAAAACCACCATACATAGAACGAAAATTAAAAATTGTCAAATTTTCTTCAACCATCTTGTTACATATATGTATGTATATGAATATATGCAATAAATTGTTCCATAGTTTCCCCAGATGAAATATGACGTGCTTACCTATTTTTTGGTTCGTTAAATACTTTTCGATTTTCCCGTTTCCTATGAAAGTAAATTTAATGTTCATTCAATTATAGTTTAACAGAAAGTGTGTTTGAAGACAAATCTGTTGTCATTAGGGCTCTTGTTATTCGACTAATCGATTATTCGAATAAATCGAATAGCATATTATTCGATTATTAATATTCGAATAGCGTTATTCGACTAGTCGAAGGCAAACGACTATTCGATTACTTGTTCATTTTAGACTAGTCGATTGCCCGTTGGTATTCGATTATTCGAATAGCAATAATGTATAAAGTCAACTTTGTTTAGCCACACAAACGCACACGCTCATTATCAACGATCAAATTATTAATATGTATATTTCAGGAAAAAATTTCCAACAACTTTGAAAGGAAACAAAACTATTCGATTTTGAAAACTTAAGTGTTTATTCGATTATTAAAAAACTGAACACTTGTTCGACTATTCGAAGCACATCGACTATTCGAATATCACTATTCGAATACTATTCGTACAAACAACTTCTATTCGAATAATCGATTAATCGATTTTTAAACTATTCGATTACTTTTAAGAGCCCTAGTTGTCATATAGAAGATTAGCTTAAATCGAAAATTGAACACATAAGATGTTCTAACCAATGCATTGTTGTTTTATAGACTTAAGCTAAAAAGTAAACGTACATAATTTTGTTAAAAAAGCAGGATTTTTCAAAAACGAATGAAATACGCTAAAATGTATTTCATCTTGACTTTTACAAAGCTCCCAACTCAACAACAACTCAATTTTCGTATGTCGACTTAAGCTACTCTTCCATAAGGCCACAGAAATAATACAACAGTGTTTAACGACAAAATAATACAACCGTGGTATGTTGTTGCATAGAATAGCGTTTCCATTCTACCATAGCATACATTATGCTATCATTGTAAAACACCTTAAGCAATAAGAAAATGGAGAAGAAAAACAGACATTATCTCCATCTATAATAGGGAATGACTCGGAAACTACTACTTGACCAATTGATCTAAAATTTTGACACAAAGTCTAGGGTATAGTATGTCCAGAGGAATGATTCTAGATATCTTTTGTTGTTTATGGACAAGGGAGCGTGGCACCGCCCATTCAACTCAAATCAATGCTCTAGCTGTACTACAATATTTCCTAAATGTAATAAATAATTTCAATTGTGGTGTTAGTACGGCAAATGTCTTCTTACTCCTTTCCTTGATGCACCAGTTACTGTCAAATTATTCTTTTGAATTTACATTATTTGTCAGCAGCAACAACCGAAAAAGGTATAAATGTGTACCAAGGCAAAAAATTTAGTTCCACCATTTTGAAGAACTTTTTGCTATACTTTTTTTAATATTTTAATTGTGGAAATAACAATTAATTTTGAGTTACACCGTTTAACTGAAAATCTTTCAATTGAGTGGTGATAATCTCAATTTGCGCTCTTTTCACTGGTAGAATGCAATTGATGGAACGCACTTTTCTCAATTAAAGAAGCACCATTCAAAATAGTACACCACAAAATGTATCACTTTTTATTACAGTAATAGTGTCCCACCTTAAAATGACACTCTTCATGTGTAACACAACTAATCAGTTGTTCCTGAGCACATTGACGCAACTGAAAACAACACTTTTCCCAGTGAACTAGAAGACAAACGATTCTTAAAGCAAATTGCTTGTAAGCAAGTTAGCAAACATTTTCCAAGCTAAAAAATCCAAATGTTTTGCAAATCTATTTTCAACAAACGTTTTTCAAATTAATGTATGTGCGCATGTGTTTGCAACATATTTGCATAAAGTTTGTGTGCAAAGTATACATTACTTGTAAAATTAAACTTTCTGTTTCTGAATCTATCGCACAACAATATCATTGCAATATCTGGGTATTTTTTAATTTTAAAATGGTTTTTTGTGTAGAATTCTTTTTATACGTATATATGTAGGTACATTTAAAAAATGTTGCATTAGTTTCTTTTTTTACTGAAATTTATATCCTGTACCTGTAACACATTTTGGACCTCTTTATTCGTATTTGCATAATAAGTAGAGGAATTTTTAGAATTTGTGTCGCATAAAAGGTGTCCCGCCTTTCGTGGAACACTTCCTCATACATTTACCCGGTAAAAACTAAAGGAAGGTTACTATGAAGCTTCCATGCTGTGCAACCAGTAGCGTTCGCAAGGCGGTTTTGAATGCCCCAAATATCAATTCATTACACAAATTCTGAGTCATGGTTTCAAATGGTATATCCTCAAAAGTTGTGTACGCACCCCAAAATGCATTACTGCGTGCAACTTATAGTTCTGAAGCTATTCTATTGTACAGTTAAGCATGGGGATGTGCGGGCAGTGCCTCTTGTTCAATGTCCGCCACATTCCCCCTGTCAAAAATATGGTTGAATATGTGGAAAATTCGCACAGAATGTCATGGATGTGTGATTTATGGTTCCAACGTTGTACTTGGGTTACTTGAGCAGTGAAGTTCAAAAAATTATATCAATGGAATGACACGTCTGAACTATGAATTCTAGGAACAATGTTATATAAAAAATTCTAGTTGTATGGGCGTTACACACAAAACTACCAAACTTTCTTTGGACAAAATTTTGCACAATCGGTCAAGTAGTTCGTGAATTTATAAAGAACAGGAATTTTTTAATTACCAAAACGTTAAACAAATTTATATAGTTAATTAGTGAACTCTAACCGACTAGGCTTTTTCAGCTCAATTTTGACTTTGAGTAGTCGCCAAATTATTTTCTTAGCTTTGACAGCCGAAATATTTTATACCAACAACCGCTTATGTTTTCTAAACGTAACGAAACCAACAAAAGTGTATTTGCATCGAATTCGTAAAACAAAAATTATCTGTTTATGTATCAAAGTCGTAAGTGCACCTACTGGGCCTGGCGAAGATCGCATGTAAATGTATACAAAATGTATGTAAACCGTTAAACAAAAAATATTCCATGTTCGAAAACTGTATTACAATATCTGTTCGTTGCAGTTGCGCACGCAAGGGGTTTTTGAGGGTTAAAGCTCCTAAATCTCTAATCTCTTCCTGTGTCTGTTTTCTGTTAATTTGAATTTAATCAATAAATTAATGAATTAAAAGTTAACTTCTGCCATACACTTTTTAAGGCAACCCAACCCCACACCCTCTTAAGAAACTCCCTAAAAGTGACATCTTCACAGCTATAGTAATACCAAAGACAATTAAACTATAAGATGTCTCACGTTCATACAAATCAGTGGCGCTTCAAAAATTTGCCGTGGCTTTTTCAATAAAGCCACGTGAGAGTGGTTTTTACAGCAGAGCCACATCCGGAGAGCGAAGATGAAGCCACGAAAGCAACTCTCTCTGCTTGCAGTCGGCAGAGATATGAATATACTTGTGATCTCTATGTGCTCTTGTGTTGATTTTTTTGGTGGTTGATTGTTTTAATCAGTAGCGCACACGGGGCGGGAACATTTGGGGTTCACACCCCCTCAAATACAAGAATTAGTAGTGAAACATCCCTCCAAAATGTGCCACTGATTTCAACGCGTGTCAAGTGAGCGCACACAATTTTGCTTTTGCTTGGCAGCGATCAAAGCCGTTGTGCTTTGTGTGAGCAAAACAGAGAGCGTTAGTATTATTACGCTCTCACTGTAGCGACGCTTGCTTGCTCTCGATAATGAAAATATTGCAAATTCGAGCTCGCCCTATGCCATTCGGTTGTATGGACGTAAGACATCTTATTGTTTAATTGTCTTTGGTAATACTATATGTATAGCTATAGCTATACTTCTGCACAATAGCAGCTGAGTATGTGACACCTAACTGGGCGCTGATCGCCTACTTTGGAGGCGGTAGGCCTCTTGGGCGTAGGGTTAAAGTATACGATGTGTTAAAATTGTATGCAAAATGACGGTGTTCATATACAAAAAAGGTTTCCATTCAATTATTTTTATACACGCTCATAAATTGTAAATGTAAGCGTAGTAAAAGGAAGTACAAGTACTTTTAAATAATTTATAATTACTTCGCAATTAATGTTGAAGCAATCTGATACAGAAATATGCAAAAATTCGTATGCAAATATATATTCTGCTTTCCCTATTGCCCTGTGATATAATACAAATTTAACAATAATTATTGCATATTTTATATTTCTCGCCTGCAATTGAAACCAATAATAAAATGTTTGAACGTTCGCGCGTGGCTAGAAGCACAATTTTTCTCGAGGCCGTTTAATAAAAATCGCTTTAAAACACCGTGTGGCAGAAAGCAGCACCCAATCTTTTCAGCCCAATAATAAGAAAGAACTCGTAAGTCGAGAATTGCCTTTTTTAACCCGGCGTTGGTGTGGTGCAAAAAAATTACGTCATTGGTGTGGTGGGGTATGACATACCCCACAACTTTATATAGCAGCAACCTCACGAAACAACACAAATGTAAAAGATAGCAATTATATATTATTCCTCATTTACTTTTATGTAAGAAAATACAAAAACCATTTCATGTGCAAGCAATTTGTAAAAGAAAATACCAAATTTAACAAAAATAAACGAAAAATTCTGATATTTATAAGTTGACTCCATATAATGGGGTTTAAAGAAATGTTTTTATTTAATTGTCCAAAAAACTTAGTCAGTTTTAAAAACGAAATACATATAGTCATGTGACATTAAATTTTTGCTAGCTACCCTGAAAGAGTAGCGAATTGCAGGGTCTCAAAAGTATCGCATTTTTCGCAAGTCGTGTCAAGGTTTTTGCTCTCGTACTCGTACTGTACTAGGCTTCCCAACTATTAAAACGGTTTAGGGAGGACAAAATTTAGCTTGAGGAGGATTTTATATGGGAACTACTTTGTTTCAGGAGGACATTACATTCCTTCAATATTTCACCATGTTTTTAGAAAATACAAGTGTAAAAAAAGAAAACCTAAAAGCACATGTAAATTTTAACTTTTTAACCATTTTAAAAAATAAAACAAAACGCATATTTGCGCGACTGTAATCAACAATATCAAACAATATTTTCAATATCAACATCGAGATCACACAATGCTTTTTTAATGCATTGCGTATTATGTGCGCGTGACAATTGCCTTTTAATATGTTTTGGTTTGAATTCTTAAGATTAACAATTTTTACCAAAGTTTGCATTCGTATTATCAGCACTTAGGCACACAACATTTTTGATTTTTAAGTCTAATTTTTCCAATGCGGCCTTAATCATGTTGAACATTCCATCAGCTGACTCATCCGGATTTTCAACGGTCTATAATTTTATTTTGAATGCCCAAAGCAGCATCGAAAATATTGGACACAAATTCGAAAAAATTTCCTCATTAATTGATTAAGTTGCCACATTTGAATAAAAAAATAAAAAAAAAAATTTAATTTAATTTGAGCTTGAGCTTGAGGAGGACTTTTTGGCCTTTGAGGAGGACGGAGGACATTTTCTGTTCAAGGAGGACTGTCCTCCTCAAAGGAGGACGGTTGGGAAGCCTATACTGTACTGACGACGTTTTGGTACAGCTACATCCTTATCTTAAGGATTTACAGAATCATGATGATGTAGAAAAATAATTCTATTGTTTTTAATATTCAATGGAACATACGACATTCGTTTTCTACGGCGACGAAATGCGAATACTGAACTGTGAGCTTTTCTTGCACGTAGCAGTTGGGCAGTTGGTATTTGCCTCTTATTTTTCCGTACGGTGAATTTTTGAATAAATCGATGACTACTAGACCATCGAAAATATCAATTTGAATTCAAAATTATTTACACAAAAAGTTACGTTATTAGTGTGGTGGGGTATGTCATACCCCAATGAACTTTAGCGGGATGTGACTGAAATCTGGTCACACTCAAGTTGTTTTAGGATAGCAAATGTGTATGGTTGGACTATTATAAACAGCTACTAGAAGTGAAAGTGCTCACATTAAACTGATATCCGTATTATTCACAAAAATACAACCTCTGGGGTATGGTATACCCCACCACACCAATGCCGGGTTAAGGTCCATCTAAAATTCAAAAACTCTGATAAAAACTGTTCTTCATGCATGTATGTACAACAACAGCAACAAATTATTATTTTTTCATACCTAGTGCTTTACTAACGGGTGATGACAAGAAAATGAGAATAACTTTGCATACCTATAAAAACAAAACGAGTGGTAATACAAAGTAGGCCGTCCCCACGTTGGTTTCTATGGAAACCGTATATAATCACGAAATATTTTCAAAATTTTAATTCATTTCATTCGTCCGGAAATGATGTCTAAGCAAGAAGCTCTTCGTACACGCGTTGTACAATTTTACGAAAAAAATAATTTGCGTTGAAAAAAGTTTACAGTGGACCATTTCAAGGCGGAAAACATTCCAATTTCGACTATTTATATAGTTCTAAATACGGGAAAATCAGAAAGGAAGTGTGGAACCGGAAAAAACACAAATAATGACCACAAGTGCGGTTGAAAGACTTAAAGAAAAAATTTAACAATAACGATAAGTTAAGTCAACGTAACGCGGCTAAAGAATTTAATTGCCATCAGACTTTCATCTGCAAAACCCTAAAAAAAACTCAAAATAATATGTCGCAAAAAGAGCAGAGCTCCAGAGTATTCTGAAACACAAATTTTGGCAGTTAAACGACAGTGTCGCTGGATGGTTAAAAATTATGCAAAAAAATCATTTGTTTTGGATGACGAAAGTTAGTTTCCATTAAGTAAGCCGCAAGTCCCTGGAAACGACCGTTTTTATAGTGATGATGTTTCTGCAACTGACAATAATGTAAAATATAAATTTACAAATTTATATAAATTTTATAAATACAAATTCGTGCCAAAAATCATGCTGTACATCGTGATTTCCGAAAAAGGAATTTCAAAGCCATGGTTCAAACAGTCGGGTTTAGCAATTAACCAAACAGTGTATCAAGAACAATGTTTAAAGAAAATTCTTATACCATTTCTGAGAAAATACCATAACGATGATGATTTCATATTTTGGCCAGACAAAGCATCATCACACTATGCAAAAAAAACCGTTGACTTCTTAGCATCGAAAAAAATTCCATTTGTCCCGAAAGAGCGCAATCCAACAAATCTTCCTCAGTGTCGTCCAGTTGAAGATTTCTTTGGAAATTTAAGCTCAATGGTGTACAAAAATAATTGGAGAGCAGCAAACTGCGAAGATCTGAAAAAACGCATCCGATTATGCATACGCAAAATGGACAAAAAGTCTGTCCAACGTTCTTGTGAAGGTATACGGAGAAAGTTACGTTGCACAGCTGACAACGGGCCATTTTCAACCCAGCATTGATTTTTTTCGTAATTACATTTAGTATCCGTTCGATGTATATAAAGTCATAAACGCAATATATAACAACATGTAAACTATAAATACCTAAACCGATTCTCATTTTCTTGCCATCACCCGTTATATGTAAATGCAACCTTCTAAGAAACTGCTGAAAAAAGTTGTAATTTATTTGCCTTTTAAATTTTTTAAAACTTAAACATTATCTAAAAACGCAAAATAGCATTTTTATTGTACCCCCGAAAATTTGCGGAACGTTGACAGGCTCCACAAGTAAAACTATTTGTCTAATTTATATGAGGTTTTAGTTCCAAGCATTTACGTACTCGAAAATATAACAGTTTCCCTCAACTCGAACATGACAAAATTGATTTTTGTTTTTTGCAACCTGCCTCGGTCCGAGCGCACTGTGCGGCGTTAGTCCGTAATGAGCTTTAACCGTAGACCTACGTTAAAAAAAAACGACTAATCTTACATTAGGGTCGTTTTCCACCTTCATATATGGGAGTTAGTACAAAAATGAACGTTTATTTAAAAAAACAAAACTTTTTGGTAAGGTTTATTCAAAAACTTAATATCAAATACAATGGAAATATTTAATTGTAGTTTTTAAACACTTTCAAGGCATTTTACATACACATTGCGGTTGCGCTTATTTTTGCAGATATTTTTTAGGCATCCGCAGCAGACAAGCTCTTTTTTATTTTGACATTGACCATTTGACATTTTATCACAATTAACTTTTTTATTTGAAATAAAATAAATAATAACTTACACTTTTACTTGTTTGCTATTAAATCACGATGAAATTCTAATACAAAACGCTTCGGTATATAACGGGTCGAAAACGACCCGGATTGACAAAAATGACACCAATTACAAAAAATGCAAGCCAACTTAGTTTTTAAAATATGAAACGGTTTGATTTCGATAGATAATAGTCCAAGTAAGAAAGTCATGAAAAAACAGCTAAAAATAATAACAAATTTAAGAAATATTAAAAATAAAAAAAAAAAATTTGATCGAAAACCCCAACGTAGGTCTACGGTTAAAGTGGAAACTACACCAGCAAGGGAATTAATTGCTGCATGCCACTTCGATGCCTGCAGTATAGCCATCACTCCAGCTTGAAAGACGCAGTAGACGATGAGGCGAAGTAAAAATCTTAGCTCTAGTTTCTTGAAAAATATCTTATAGAAAAATATCTTACTAAATATAATTTCGCATAACATACAACTCCGTATATGCGGTCAATTCGTTCATATGTCAGACTAAGATCGGTAAGCGGTTACAAAATTTTTGAAATGGAAAACTGCTCTTTCCATTCAATGAATTGAGTTCACAAAATGTGTTTCAATTGTAATTCTCCATTTCAATTTTCACTATTTACAAACATCATTTTAATAAATCGTCTATAAATTTGACAATCGCAACTTAATTAGTGTACAATTTATTCCACATCCAGATGGATTATCGTGTGTGCCATTTCCCTTGCCTTTAAAGATTTAGTCGAACGATGATAGAATATCTAGACACTTTAGTCCGTACAAGTCTGAGCCATCCCCGATAAATAGTCGGGAATCGGCAATAATATTTTCGGGGTCCTCATAGTTTATGTTGATTTGTGAGTCCTTTGCATTATCTTATTGCGACAAGTTAAAATTTGAAGCTATTACTGTCATAAGTACCAATCTAGTCTAATATAACATTTACTCAGCATTTAATAACCACACTGCAAAATTTCTTGTTATTGCCATAATTTATATTGTACTATCAAGGTATGTTTTTATCATTTATGAAGACATTTTCTATACAGGTACATTTATGAGGTGGATATTTGAAACTAGACAGAATTAAAAGGGTAGTTGCACTGAGACCAGAGATGATCTATTGTGCCCCTATTTGAAACTAAGTGCTGCCACAGTTTTTCACCACAGCAAATGGTTAAGAACTCTTCTGCAAGATCGACCCGATCCAGTCTATGTATTTGCTGACGCGCGTGTATATTCCTGGCAAGCCTGGTCGGGCACATCCAATTCCTGTTGAAACTACTCCAACCAAGACATTTTCGTTTACAATCAACGGTCCTCCCGAGTCGGCCTGCAATCGTATAAGTAGTTACTTATCAAATTGTATGTGTCAAAGCGGAGAAATGTACCCAGCAAGAATCAATGCCTCCATTTTCGAATCCAGCACATAATTGAGTCTCTTCAATCAAATTATTCGGCTTTCCTTTCTGCTTGTAAAACTTCTCGCATAAATTATTGTTCCATATTTTCACCGCTGCTTTTCTCAAAACATCGGCCTTGTGTCCTTCTTCTTGATTTTCCTTTGTCCACCCCCAACCAGAAACCGTCGCCAGTTCGTTTTCGTGATTTTGAAGCGGAACATCGGCACTTACGCATGTGGGCTGGATTCGTTCGGAGAACATAACTGGATGTAAAAGCTCAAGAAGTGCTAACAATTACAAGAAAGAGAGCAGAATTGGATTTTTCAAGAGTATTCAACATGTATCACTTTATATACCTATGTCATTTTTGACTTTTGTACACTCATAGTTGGGATGCGGCAAGATACTTTTAAACCTGATTTCCTGCACACCGCTCAGAGTTGCATCGCCATTCTGATATTTAGAAATACTATGTAGACCGGCGACTCCCTGAATCTGCATCGGCTTGAGGAACTTGTTCAATCCGTTACAAATGCAATGGCCGGCAGTAAGAACCCAGCGCTCGTTAATGATACTTCCGCCACAAAAGTGCCCGCCTCGCCTCATTAAGCTGACAATGAATGGCATTTCGTGCTCTTTGGCTTCCAGACCGCCAACAATTTTTGGGATACGCCTTCTGCATGGGATTGAAGAGACTATAAAATAATTCGTTAATTATTGCTATCCACAAACTATGCTCACCGAATGACTATCAATAAACTTAACTGACTCAAAGTCTAATTACTATAACATACATCAAGGAAGTGCTTAAGCACTACACTACATATATGTAATGTTAATTTCTCGTTGACTTCGCAACTACTGTATTTCGCATTTTACAGTTGTTCATTCTTCAACTTTGTCTTTTATGTTAAGATATTTCATTTCGAGCGGAATTTCCCGAATAACAATGAAAGTACTTATGTGCAAATAATTTGAGAAAAGAATTGTTTCGAGTGCGTGAATAATTTTTGTTTATTGATGACGAGGCGCTGACCCAACATAAGTTCGAGTCCCGGTGCACAGTGTGCTTATTTTCAAATCTAGGAGGACAAAAATCAGTAGCGCGGCAAAATGGTACAAATTTTAATTTAATTTGCTATTAAAGAAGTCGTAAAGATATTGGGATCAATTTAGAAAAATAATTATATGTAAAAATGTATTATGTAACAACAAAAATCATAAAAATAGTAAATAAGCAAGTAGACCCTTTGATATTATTTTGTTTTAATATTATTCACTTTCACCGGTCTCGCTTGTTTCATCTTCTGAGAAAGCAGTAGAACTTGGTTGAGCTAATAGTAACTCCATCACGGCTGGAGAAAGATTTTTCTTTCGCTTACATGGCAGTTTTCCTAAACTAGATATAACGGGATTCGACGTTACAAAAAGCATTTGGAACAAGTCCATATTTGTGTCTTTGGGTGACATTTTTCTTGTATTATGTTCCCGAAAGTATTTTAAGTCTTTATGACGGGCTTCTTGGACTTCCTCCAAAAGTTGACCGATGGGCAACAAACAACTGCTAATGATTTCGCGTCCATGACATAGAACTTTATGGACAGTTACTGGCATATAGTACCACGGATAATTTTGAATATAAATATTATGTTTCCTTACAATACATTTCAAAAGCATCAACGTCAATTGCACGGCTACACGTAATTGCTTGGAGAATAACTGACAAATTTTGAATCAGATTTAAATTACCACAACTGATTCTTGATGCTTTTTCTGGATCTTTAAAAAATGTCCTGGCAGTGTTCCCACCATTAGTATTGGCAGTATCTTGCTTGGGATAATCAACAAGAAGAGCCATATCCAAAATATATATAAGAAAAATTTTCCTTTCAGCTATTGTCCTTTCAGTTGGATATGACAAACCTTTGCGAAACTGTTTGCATAGATGCAGGAATTCAACAAACATTTATTTTTATCATCATAATTTAACCAGCGACAAGAATAACATGAAAACAAGTTTGTTCTCTAAGGAAATGAAATCATCAGGGGGAGGGGACCTACAGTTTAACGCCGAATCCGAACGGCGATTGGCAGTTTTTCGTTCACACTTGGAGGTTTTGCCATTGCCTGCCAAGAGCGCACTTGTGCGATTCTTGTAATTCTCTTCTGCTTCTTGTGGATAGCGAGAAAAGTAGACGAGTTTTTCACCAGCCCGAGCCAGGAATCGAACCTGGGGCACTCGGTATGAGAAGCCAGCGCGCTACCCGCTGGACTATCCAGGCCGATCGGCGGTTGCTTACTTGGCAAGAAATCACAAACCGCATTCTATAAAATTTCCGAAGACTCTGAACCGAAAACTTTCATTCGTGTGCAAATTCACAAGACCCAACGTATTATCCACGTTAATTGCGGGTCTGTCGTGCAGTTGGAATAATTTATTTAAAATAATTTATTTAAATCGTCATAAGCGGAGATTCAATATAAATATGCACAGAAAGCATAGTGCAGATCCAAACAAATATACAGCAGGTTAATAACTGTCAACGAATTTTACTGTTTGTATTTGAAAATCACCACAATTGAACTGTGGCGACTCGAGGGAATACCATTTAACTGTGCCTAGAAAACGGCTTATCTGGATAATCGTAAGTTATTTTTTTAATGTGATTTCCACTGTGTTTCACAAAATTAACAAAGTCGCGGCACAATTTAGAATACACAAACTCACAGCTGACTTGAGCGCGCACACCATTCAGTATCAATAGAACAAGGCAAGTTTTGATCATAATAATTACTATACGTGAAAATAGGGTGACGCCGAGTCGAGAACCTGTCGCCGAACTGCGAGCGCCATTTGCGCCAATTCGCTTATATACACATTGCATTGCGCCGCACAGCCAATGAAACTTACCACCTCATCGGCACGAACTTTCAATCCTTAGCCGCTGCGCGACATGTTCACCTCAGCTCAACGTATCGGGCCAGTTGCTGAGCTCGTGTGCTCTTCCGTACGTTGCACCACCCACATTACGCTCCAACAGCTGCGCTGGCGAGCAGCGTTATCGCTTTCGGCTTTGCGCATAGCGCTGCACAACACGGAACTGCGGAAGTGACTGCCAGAACCAAACACTAGTGGGGCTCGGCTCCAAGCGATCGCCAACGCCACCCTCGGCGGCTGCAAGTATGTAGTAAAGGCTGAGACCTGAGAATGCTGCCCTGATGTTACGACGCAGGGGTTAGTAACTCGATGACGGCTTTCTTTCGCGCCTTGTGCGTCTGCTTCGCTCGGTCTCTGACACTGACACAGCCGTTGTCACTGCCTTTGCTCTTGCTTTTGCCTCGCACATAATCGAAATTATGCGGGCGGCAAGTGCTCTCCATAATCGCTGGGGTCTGCTCGTCAATGAGGAGACGTGATGACTCGACGCACTGTGATCACAAGGCGCGGCATTGAAAAACTTGAAAGCAGCAAACCATTGCAGCGCTGCGACTCGTTCAGACATTCTCGTTTCGCTCCAAGCAATCGAATAAAGGTGAGTGATTGAGTGAGCGCACGAATGAAGTGACCTTCACATTGAAGCCCGTTTGGGAGCGGACGCTGTTGTCAATGTGTCAATGTACTCGGTGTCATGTAAACAATGCAAATTACCATTACCCGAACTGCGTATAAATGTATGTAAATATGTATGTACATATACAAGTATGTATCTGTGTATTATAGTACGCTGCACATCGATCACAGTTGGTTCTCTGGCGGAGCGACAAAAGCAGATACAATCGCATTCAAGCGCGAGGTGTGCTGCATTCGCATTTCATGTTCAGTCTTTGGGTAGTTGAACTTTCTTATCGCGGACCTAATGTTGGAGAACACAAATAAGGGATTCCAGCTGGCATAAATAATAAGTATGTGTTTCACAGCTGACTAGATCTGAGGACTCTCAACAAATATGATTTCTCTCTAGCAAAAGCTAACTCAACTCGGAGTAATGAATACCAAATATTGTAATTGCCAAACTTTATGTAAGCCAATAATTTTTTTTATTTCGCCCGATACCATTTGCTTCTATTAACGGAGCGGCGAGAGCCACACTTCCTACACCTACTTATACTCAAATAAATATTTCTGCTGTTGCAACTGCCTGCTGCACCTGCGGAATATTCCAAGGTGTCGCGAGTGAAAAATTGTTTTATTCGATATAAAATTACGTATTGAATGCATTCAAAGGCGAATGTTAAGGCTGAACTGATAAAATGCTTTTAGTATTACAGTTCTAAGTGAGGTCTGTCAATGAAAAACCGTAATAATCGCGAACGTGTGCACACTCCCTTGCAATACGCGTAGTACAAGGATTACTGACAAGAAAGATTGATGCTCCATGTCGCGAGCGCATTGAACACGGACTGTCAGACCTTCTCAGGATTCTGAAAACTTCGAATATGTTATGTTTGACTATGAAATATGGTTAAGGTCTGCACGATGCGGTAATGTGGCTTGGAAGAAAAAATGTTCGATTTAAGAAAGTTTATAGGTTTGTATACTATTTATTAATGATCAGGGAAATCGGCTTAGCATTGTCGGATCGTCTGTTCGTTTGTTTTTCAATTGGTTGCATGATACCTGCAAATATGTATTGATGTCATTACTTTACTCTCGAATTTCTTTTTTTCTAAAAACTTACATTTTCTTTTTTCTTCTCATTATTATTAATTTTGTGATCTCATTAAATGCAATACTTATAAGTCTGATTAAAGCAGCAAAAAGCAATAACAAATATTTATTTAACCCTTGTGTGCGCACCCAGGTCTGGCCAGACCATATTGAACTTTGGGTCCACTTTTAGTAAGGTTACAACCTTACTAAAAGTGGACCCAAAGCTATCGGGTTCATATTTCATGATATCCTCAACTGATCCTTTCTAAGCACACAAACCAATACATGAACAAAATTTTTACAAAAACAAGGCGAGAATCGTGCAAAACGTATTTATACCCCTTAGTTGAACCCCCCATGGTCTGGCCAGACCATGGTGTATTTTCATACAAATTTGCCAGTTATTTTCAGTTTTTTTGTTATTTTCGACGTAATTATTGTCAGAGTTGTTTATAAATATTTTTTTTCGTTTGTTCTTTATCCAGTCCCCTACGGAGCATAGGGCTTCAACTAGACTTTTCCATCTGACCTGATTTGGAGCCCTTTTTCCGTGCCATTCCGGCAATTGTGACATAAGTTAGTTGGCGCAAAATTTACGTGGTCCAAGTGATTTTCATTCACTTTGGCCTTTATTTTCTTTTGGGTTAGTAAATTATAATTTTTGTTGGAAAAGAATGTGTGAACATAGTTAAAATTAATATTTATCCATTGTATTTGTGGTTATATCCGTGTTTTTGGTGTCAATTCAATTACATTTCTGAAGCGAAGGAAGTATTTGTGCTCTTGTCGTGTCTGATTTTTTATCAATTGGATTGTATGTTTTCTGTGACAGAGATGGAAGGAAGCAAATGCTATTTTGAGGATAAGGTGTACATTATTTTTGAACTTCAACGCTGGAGTTAAATCAGAGAGGACGATTTCTCTAAAAAAAATAGTCTAAGCCGTAGCGAAAACCAATGCTTTGGAGCAACAGAATTAAGATATTTATTTATTTATTTATTCTGTCTAAGTCACTAATTAAATAGTTTGAATAAGCTCAACTTAAATGTTGAATACTTATCACTAAAGTTTTACTCGGAAGCATACAAATTGCACAGGCAAATAATTCTCGCAATTGGCTCATTGAATGAATACGTAGTTCTGTGGGATGATTTAATGAACCATCTGCACTTTCTTAAGTTTATGGAGGATTCGTTTGCTGCTGGAGGTAATAATAACGGTGCTGCGAATTATTTTTGGACCCTGAACAAACCGAAGCTTCGATGCTGATGGAAAATATGATATTTCAACGTGGAGATAGCGATGACGAAGGCGATATCCGACCAGTTCAGCATGAACAATTACATGTTGAGCATATTATGCTTGAACGGAATGTTTTTGTTTCTTGGACAGATGGAACTAAGTGGCCAATAGAAGATCTTTTTTGTTATTTATAGCCTTTTCTTATTTATTCCCAGTGTTCTGTATTAATCAGCTACCTTTTCGACTTCAAAGCATAATTGCCAGAAATAATAATAGATATATCTTAAAACACGATTTGTATGTGTCCAATGTAAAATCTCAATGTGTTTGAGTCATTAGTCTGCATTATATCGTTGCAACCACTGCATTCAAGCAGTTGAAGCATATCCATAAACGACGAATTTTACGTTTTTAAATTTTTTTATTTTTTTTTCCTTACTGTCGTATATTTTTAATTTCAACATGTATTTATGGAAGTTGAAATTCGGCATGTATTTTATAAATGAAGTATATTTTTACCTTTTTACCTAAATAAGAAGTAAGCAAGCAAGAGAAATTATTGTGTTCACACTTACTATTTTTTTTTGACAGGCTTACACACACAAACATACACATACAAACACTCATACATACTCAGATATATATAAACTCATTAACAAAAATATAAAAAAATTATATTAACTAGCAATATCCTCGAATATCCTCTTTTTTGCACCATGGTCTGGCCAGACCATGGGGGGTTCAACTATGAGGTTTCAAGTGGGTGCGCACACAAGGGTTAAAAGCAAAAAGTCTTTGTTAAAGACAGGTATTTATTTATCGTAATTACTAAAAAAAACTACTTTGCGCATACATTTTTTAAACAATTAACTTTTTGATTATTTTAAATTGATTGCTCTTTGCCGATATTTGTTGTTCAACGAAAGTATTGACTCTTACAGCTTATTACAATCGATCCTGTTTTGACAATTTATAACTTTTTAACCGATTTGCTGCTATCATTCGCACACAGGGGAGTAGTCAAATGGTGTGGGGTTTTGTGTGTTAAGCCTCCTATAGCCTATAAATAATCAGCATTTTCAATCACTTTGCAAACTAGCAAAATAAGTAGGTCGTTTCACCTTTAAACTAAACATACTTCAGAGATCAGGAATTTCCTGACCAAAATTTTATGTATTATGTATCTACAGCAACAAAAAAGCTATTTTCTTCCGCTTTAAGACTTATTAAAATCTATTTATTTATTTATTTATTTAAGAAGGATATGGACTTTACTTCTGGAGAAGTCTTAGACGAAATTGCGGAAACCAAAATCAGCTCTCCTAATTTTGGTGCATAAGGGATGTACATGCATTATCTTCTTTATTTTATTAAAAATATCTACATAATAATATAGGAAAGAATGGCAGGACGGAAGGTTAAGTCAACACATTTGAATTTTCATATTTTTATGAGCCCAGCATCAGTGTTCAAACCACCTTGGTCAAAAAGTTTGGTCAGATGTTTGAGAACACCCGATTATCCCAAATTCTCCACATTTAAGCATCATAGCTTGACATTTGTAAAAATGACGCAGTGACGACTTCATCTGTTTTTGTGCGTGTTTAAATTTTCGCAATTAAGTTAAATTTGCAACAACGACGAACACTGCCACACAATGCTATCATTATTCGCGTATTTCTTACCAAAACCGTTACGAATACCATTTCGAATTCACCTTAAGCGACTCAAAGCACTATTACGGGCACTGTTGCCAACTTAGTGCTTTTCGCACTAAATTTAGTGCTTTTTGAAAATCAAAACGCGGAAAATATTGAGTTTTGTGCTTGGTGCGTTTTTTATTGTTTTTTTTTTATTTCAAAGACACCAAGACTAATTCATGCTTGGAAAAAATCTTTTTTTTAATAACTGGAGTGTTATACAACACTATATTTCATTTAACACCTATATAACACTGGAATGTTGGGCTAAAAAATCATTGTTTGGATATTACATGACAACCGAAGTGATCCTCCTTGGTGGTATTGCTACTTAGGTCACGGTTGCCACTGATCTGCAGTAGATTTCCTTGTGTGGTACACGGAATATTAGGACAACTACCACCTTTGTTTTTTGCTCATCAGTGCTTTCTGAGTGGAAAAACGCGGTTTTTTGCGGTTTTAGTGCTTTCTGAAATAGAAAATTTGGCAACCGTGATTACGGGGAACTCGTTTAAGCTCTGATGGGCACACCGAAAATTGAGTGCCAGGAATGTTTTGAGAACTGGAACAACCGCTGACATAAAAGCGTTGCAGTGGCTGGAAACTACTTCAACACCAATTTTGAAATTGGTATTTTTGATTTGTGAGTGAATTACGGGAAATTTTTATTTCTTGCAGAAAGTATCGAATATGATTTGTTTAGTACATTGTAGCTTATTTTCCCCAAATTTATCCTACAGAAATTTCAATGTGCTGTTTCGAAAATAACTGACTTACAGCTGAGCTTCTATATGTACATATATGTTTTACCCGTCGGTACCTGTTTAGTTTTTCTGTCAACAACAATGTTTCTATTTCCAATACCTGACTATTATGTAAGTCTTTATTAAATGATTTACTTAGGTCTGCAATTACGGTGATTACGGCATTATTGAAAGTTGGAAAAATATATTTTTCAATTCTTTAAAAACTTAATTGATTAATTAAATTAAACTTAATTAATGTAATTGTATTTCTTCTTAATAAATAATTTATTAATTAATAATTAATTATTCTCAGTAGTTATACGTAAATATGAAAATATCTGCATCTTGCTTGAAAATGATAACCGATGGTTTCCATAATTAACAGTTACAACTTTGTTTGGCGGTCGTATGGTACCTGGTGCAACCCTGGGGTTTAACGAAGCATGGCCGCATGGGCTGCTGCGTCAAGATATTACTTGGTATTAAACATTCGATTGTAGCCAAGGACGACTTATTTGGTTTTAATTATTGCCTGAAAGCCAACTCATTTGAAGGGCTTTCTGAGCAACAATCAAAATTACATAAGCACCCGTCATTCATCACTCACCCGTTTTTATGCACTCGTCACCATTAGGCTTAAAGGGTGATTTTTTAAATGCACTTACATGATGGCCAGTTCATATGAGCCGGTCTGGAAGCACACTTAACTTTGAGAACTGAGGTTTTTCCACAAACGTCTTGACGGTATGAGAACCAAAAGCGCACTGCATCCGGCGTCATATCTGACTTCTGTTATCCGGTGCGATCCTTCGCGCGATGTACTTTCAGCGACACTTCGTCCTCACACTGTTTCACTTCCGCAAACAGAAAAGCCGTGCACTCGATGTGTTCGTGCAAACGCGCGGAAGGCTTATCGAGCACTGGCTAATATGTATAAACCAAATGCCGCAGCAAAAATCAAAACAACAACATCATCTCCACACCTGTGTGTGGCTCGGCGACAAAGCTGGCGCAAAGTGGGGTTGTGTGGTTCTTTTCGGCTTTGATTGCGTTGTCCCGCTTTCGTTAGCATCTGTGTCTTTTATCAATGCGCCGAATGTGTAATCATTTCCACCACCGAAATCCGACGACCGAAACCGTTGGACGACCTAAATACAGATTGTAGACAACGGTGGGGATCCCCTTTCCAAGAACCGCAACGGTGAACCGTATGCGCTCAGCTCTGCTCAGCCTCCGACGTATGTATGTCTTTGATGCTCGTCGACCAATAAAATGCCGGTATTTGTATTTTTTCACACATAATACATTTTCCCACAGCTTTTTCGCAATCACATTCTCCTAATTAGTGCAACAGGGGTTTACTGAAAACCGCTCCTTTAAAGTCCGCGTCTACAGGGATTCAGTGCAAATACGCCTATTGGCGCAGACGTTCCTGTAGGGGCTGCTTTGAGAGCAACGCTTGAAACGCCCTCTTTAGCGCTTTTACTTCAAATATGTATCGCTATACTGGACATTACAATAACACATCAGATACTTGTGCCGCACATAAACCCGAAATATGATACTACCACTGTATATTCTCTACGGCAATTGCAATTGAAAGTATTCAGTTTTCGTTATGAAAACCCTAATACCAAAGCCAAATAATTTGCAAACTTGCAAACCGGATATATTACTTTTTAATGTTTTGTTTTGATTAAATTTCAATTAATTTTTGTCATTTTACTTTTTTAGTATATAACATAATAATAATAATAATATTTTTAATAATAATATTTTTAAAAATAATTTAATTTAATATTTTTAAAAATAATATTAATATTTTTTTCATAGTATTCCCGTATACGAACTTTAAACCATTTTTGACTCAGTTAAAATTTGATTTTTGAAAAACTGAAAAATACGTGTCGAATTATTTTTGATTTGAAGCGTTTTCATAAACTTTGAAATCGATAGGCCGATTAAATCACGTTTCTTCATACAATACCTTAACCCATGTTTTGCCACTTGGACCACGAAGGTTCATTTTTCAGGATGTACATACCTACAGTTAAAATTTCATGTTTGTAGCTTCAGTGGTTTGTGCGTGGCGATGATGAACCAATCAAGTCAAGTTTTACGCAATGGCGCACACAGAAATTCATTTGGGGTGATGGGGTGGGGAGTTGGTGTATAACTTTGGAGGTCAATTCTGTTTGAAACCATATTTTGCACTAGCAATATTTGTATTTGGAGAGGTTTGAACCCCCCAAAACCTCCTGTGTGCACCACTGATTATATGTATGTATATAGATATAAATTGATTTCAATTTTAGCTGCATGTTCAATTTATTTCGTTTTGTTTCATAGCAATTTTTTGTTCTTGTTTTCTTGTAGGTATTATTTTCTTTTTTTATTTATATATAATCTTTAAATTTTTTCATTTTGTTTAGTTAATATTTTGTTTTATATTTTTTTTTTTTTTTTTTTTAACAGGACAAACGCGCAGGGGATGACCCCTATTAATGCGAAGCATTGCGTTACGTTAATTAATTAGTTTTATTAAAGTTTAATGGGTTTCATTTTAACGTGTGTTTTTCTTCACAGTTTGGCTTAGCCCGAGTTGACTAGCCCAACCGTCAACCATTCTTCTCCAAGTCTAGTGAGGTTAGGTCTAGTGAGGAACTTCTAAGTCGCCGTTGTCTTTGTTGCCTTTGGATGCAGACATCAAGTGGATCCATTTCTGCTTTCTTCAATAATTTCTCATTTGGAATTTTTTGTGGCGAATCGATTCGATTATTATTTTTTCAGACAACGGTTCTCAAGGATTTGCGGACTTGGACTTCAAAAGCCTAAACTTGAAGCTGGTTAGTTAATTGCATTGTGTTATTTTGTTTTAATTTAAACATATTTGATTATATTTTAGCCTTAAGCACACAGTAAATTTTTCATCAAGAACCAGTTAAGCACAGGATGAAGAAGGTAAAACGCACATATTGTATGCATCTTGCCGGCAAAACCACGTGGTGTGACAAAGATTTACTGTATGTTCAATGTTTCATTAACTGAAGCGCCCAGTTCGGACATCAAATCAAACAGTTGAACAAGTTTGGTAATTGGTTAAGAGATTTGTTGATTTTCGGCTAATTACTACACTTTACCTCATACATTCATACATGTTTATTTACAAATTTAAACTCTAAAATTGCTGAGCTCTGCGCTGGTGCTTGTGCAACGTTTGGTTGCAAAAGTTTCGCAATACAAGCCAAGACAGATGAGGCCGCCATCGCCATCGTCTTCGAGCGCACTATTGCAGCAACTTTTAGCATATTGAATTATAAATAAAGCCAATTGTCACGGAGAACGATAGACGGATAAGGGTTTTGCTTTGCTGTTGTGTTTTTCTTCCCCTTCGCCGTGCACTGCTTGCCACACTGCTAACCTGCCTGCCAAATGTCACTGTTGTACGCCAGCGTATCGCATGACAGACATTTCCAAAACAAAGTCTGCAACGAAATCATTAGCTGACGTTTTACCGCTTCTGACTGCTGAAAAGCATTCCTGCGGGCGGTGACTAAGTGGTAACAAGTTGACTGCGGCGGACGCGGACGATTTTTAAGTGTCGCTTTCGATACACTTTGGCATTTGTTAAAGCAGTGCTCCTGGGATTGCATCTTGGCTTACGGATGGAGTGATTGTGAAAGATATTAGCAATTGCTTGAGACTTTTGCATGTAGCTCGTGCTTGCATTATTGTTGGCCTTTCTTACATTTCGCATGTCAACGTCAGCGGACGAAGATGGCGTCTGTGCAACAACGAAGCACAGCAATCTGCAATTTACACGTACAATAGCGCTATTCACAATCTTGTGCGTTTGAGATTGCAAAACTGTGCAATAGCAAATATTTACCATGATGCCCCGAACATATAGACGACGGCAACGACACGACTGCATCTGTCAAAATATAGAATCAGAACAATCGTATGGCAACCATTATTTTGACGACAGCACGACAACACGAACACCGAACACAGATGTCGCTGTGGCCAAGCTTATGTGGAAGGAAAAAACTGCCAATAACCAACTGCCGGTTGGATTCGACATTAAACTGTAGGTAGATTATTAGTGTAGATTGAAAATATACTACACCATTTTGCAAATACTACGATGCAAGACAGTTTGCAAAAGATTGTGAATAGGGCTAATATAATATATTAAAGGTTTTCATGGCACTTTCATTGTATGATGGAAATGAAACAGAATATTCTCCGATTTGTTTCATTTGTCTTCGTTACGCTTTAATTATATTATATATATTTTAATCGATTCATCACAAACATAAATACATCGAATGAAGTTTTTCAGTAACTTCATCAGTTTTTTTTCACAAATTTACTACCATGATACAAAAATAAAAGTAGAGCCAATGCTTCTTCTCAGCCACCATGTTGCGCATCTGACACTAAACGATTTTTTGGCGTTCTCCTTTGAAAATGTGCTACCGTACCGTTGTTAGAAAATCTCTTGAATATTTTTTAATACTGCAATTTATTATCTGCTGTTAAATTCGCATTAACATTTTTATACTTTCAACCAAAATAAATGAGTCACAGTGAAATGTCTAATCCGTGTTTATTTTAAAAAAGATCTTAAAATTCTTCGGACTTTAAATAACACTAATTTAATATTATATCGAAGTGGCATCACGATTCAAGCTTTTTACAAATACGAAGAACGTCAATCAGCACATTTAGTGTCAAAAAATTTGACAGCGGTTCTACCTTTATTTTTTTTATCATGTTTACTACTATTTACTGAATTACTTATTAGTTTTGACAATTTAAATTTAATACATGGATTCGGTAAGGCATAATAAAACTAGAAAAAAAACATATAAACCATTTTATTGTTTAACTCATGAAAATTCAAACACCAATTCAGTGTTGGAAATGTCATTCACGGTTTTGTTCGGAAAACAAACCAGGCGCTGGTACACGGTTAAAGTACAACCTGTAGGAATGACGGAGACGTTTGCATTGGTTTGGGTTGAGGGGTTTGGGACACATTTCCGAAGGCCAGAAAACAGGCTCGCTGTGGTACCACAACGAAGGGGATAGATGTATTTTGCTGTGGGTTATTCTGGTGTATTTTTAATGAAAGAGTAGACGACTTTACCTCACTTGCACTATGTAGCCTATTCAAAATATTGCTGTGAAAATTCAGGAAGAAGAGACACATTGCGTACATGTATCAATGTAAGAAAGGGTTTTGTGTGTTGACGCCTGAAAGCATGTCAACAAACGTCAATCACACTTAACTTTAAATTGAGTCCGTCATCAAATATTCGATTCTGGTAATTGCCATGACAATTTGAAAAGTTCGCAAGGGCACGACAGTAACATTTTTAAACCGTAAATATTTCAGTAGATGTGCACAATGGAATAAATAGACACGGAAATGCAAACATACGAACATACATATTCATGTTTGATGGGGTTAGGCTTTAGATGGATCCTCCTTGTTAAAATAATACAAAACAAACATATTTATGTATGTACATACATATATGGTGCATCCATTCTAATAAGCATTGCTACATTCTATGTGCAAATACGGGTACCAGCAAAATTTTAGTTGCATAGGGAAACAAAATGGATCTTCTGATCGCGTGCAAAGATTTAAATTATGTTATTTGTATGTACTGTTATAACAACCGTCATATGTATGAAGGCACTTTTGTAACAGTTTTGCTAGCGAATTTTGTACATACATTACATACATACATTTTGTACATAGATACATTAAAAATCACCAGTAGAGTTGTATTGATATATTATTATTATATATTACTGCTAACTCAAAATGGAAGGAATATACATATGGTTGAAGCGGACTTCAAAAGTTTCGACAAAAAGGAAACACCTATTATGTATTCAGATTGCCTGATTTTATAGTTTCTATACGAACGCCTGTAATAAAACATGATATAATATATTTAATCCTTTAATAAGAAATAATAATTATAATCCAATGAAAGGTTACAATTTGAATTGAAAAACGATGATGTGGTTCATTTCAATTGGTACAAGTTTTGCGGTATCTGTCAGACTAGCACTTCAGTTGCACAGGGTTAATGGTATAATGGCAGCAACCCTACTGAAAGTGTAAAGCTACTGCACTATTCAATTTATATCTGTTCATAAGTGTTTGTAACTAGGCACATTTGTTGGTGGAGTTTAAAGTAAATGGAATTTTGGGATTAAAATCGTTTTTTACAAATGTATGCTGATGTGCACGTAATTGAAAAAACAGCGTTCTTCAAACTGTTGAGCGGAACGCAATGAGTAAGAACAATTTCATAATCGCGAAAGAGTGGATTACGCAGAAGAACTACCTTTGTTTTGATTTACGGACAGACTAATATCATAAAACTGTACAATTCACATAAACCATTTCACAGACTCACTATAAATGTTCTACAAATTCAATTTTCAACAATGGACTCCGAGGTTCTGCAGGTTTGAGGATCTCTGAAAAGGAGAAGAGGGTTTTAAAAATATTACTTCGTGGCTGGCCCAAAGGGCAGTAATTTACGTACGTAGTTGACACGAAATGCACTTTTCATGTAACTGTTCTTCAAAAAGCTTAATTGAAAATTAAATATTCCAAAAATGGATATGCGGCGTACGGCTGTGCAGTGCGGTGCGAAACGGCGAGGATGTTATCTCGCCACTTGTCAGCCAACTTGATTTGCCACGTATCCGCACTCAATTTATTATCACATTGCACTCACATTCGCACGCTCGCTCCACCCGCCGACGTGGATGACGGTGAGCGGACTCGGGCAAAAGTCCAGTATGCAAATTGTATGTGCTTGCAAACAATGACTCGCGGCAGACGTCGGGGAGGCGTTTGATGCATATTCCCACATTCACAATTGCAATTAGCCATAAAAATAATGCATTAATTTCAATGTGCTAAATTGACATATTCGCTGGCTGTTACAAAAGTTGCAAAAGTTATTAAATTCACAGATACAATACAATAAAGTGGAAATGGACAAAAAAGTGGAAATGGACAAAAAATCGTCTGCACGGGATGGTTTCACTTGAATGAAAACATGAAATCTCGCCTGAATTTATAAGGAAAAATGAATTCATTTATTTATTTAAGATAATAAGAACAATCATACGCCATCAGCAATACGTGGTTGCAGTTTTGGGCACATTTATGTCGAATACTGGTTTTGAGAGATTACACCCTTTCAGAGTAATTTCGTGAATGGATCGAGGATAATGGATAATGTGAAATTGACAAAATGTATAAATTAACTGCTAATATCGGGGATATTGCTACGTGGATTGTTTACTTTTCTTATTTTTGTTTAGTTGTTTTATTCACTCTAAAAATAAAATAATTATAGCACTACCTAAATCATGGCGGTTGTTCTGTGTATTGTATATGATTTATGATTTTTGTATTCTTATGTATTTATTTGTAAGTGTTTATGCACATATAGTTCACATGAACTTCTGAAAGAGGACGAAGCCCGATGGAGAAATAATTTAGATTTAGAAACTTAATCTTGGTTACTACAGAAAGGTTCTGAATCCTGGCATTGTACAAGGCAGGAAGATTCTCAGGTAGAAAAAAATATTTACCAATTCTGGCAATTGGCGGGAACCATTTTAATGAAATATAGGGTAAGTTCAGTCGTTTTAGATTACAAAATTTAATGAAATATCTTAATCAAAAATAAATAAATAAATAATAATAATAAATTTTGTTAATTTTGAATTGTTAGCAAACATCGAACTGAAAATCATGACGTCTGTCTGTAAGATAACTTTATCGGAAATAAAAATTATGTTAATGACAATATGTAGTAATCTAACTGTCTAACGGTTAAAAACATTGAAAATTTTAGAAAATGGTTTCGAGTAAAATGTACTATTTTCTATTTTCCGCCGTAGAAGCCGTCCTAAACTCACATGAGGTAAACTTTTTGCTATCACCTTGGAATGGCATTTTCCTAAATTTTTTGGAACAATAAAAATCTGTAAATCAAATAATTGAAAATTTCTTAAAATTAAATGTGTGACATCAAATGATCGGAACTTGAAGCTCTTTCTGAAGTATAGTAGCCCGTCTTTGAATGCTACTGAAGAAAGGATTTTGGCGATAAATTTCTGAATCTGCAAAATCATTACAAGTATTTACTAGCTACGTGAGCTATTGAAGTTGTTAATGTTCGCGATGTTATTGAATTTCAGAGATAGCATCTATTATTAGTTTCGTGAATCTTGAACCCTAATATTTTGGAAAATTGTTATTATATGTTGAAGTACTGCATAGTCAACAACAAAATGCAATACCAGTTTCTGTGAATATTGAAGGCAGATTGTTTGTGGGAGGAGTGGAGCTGTATGTAAACCCGAGCCGTTTTCATTGGTGTTCAGCCGCTGACCATTCGAAGTTACAATGCACAACTCCCATTTCAGTTAGACGTACTGGTAACTTCGTGCATTTGACCACTACGAATGCAACCGATGGCAGGTTCGTGGTGACTGCTAAGGGTTGGTCACTGGTGATCGCATAAAATGCTCGTAAGGGTTGATCTCGGACTCTACAGAGCAACAAAATGGAGGAATGTGGCCAAGAAAAACGGCACATGCTCGTGAACTAGCGAAATGTTTGCATTTATTTAAGGAATACTATTTAATTAATTAATTATAAAGTCAGCAATTTAACAAACTTCTAAAATCACAATTCAACTTTGATCGTTTGAGTAAATGCTAAAAACTCTGTAATATGTATTATGTCAGCGGTTTCGAAAATGCGCCCGGCCAAACACAATGACAGTTCCGGGAGGCGTTACTTAAGTATTTGCTGCATTTCTCTTGTGCCGAAGGTGCCAAAGTCGCTTCGCACGGCTCGATGTGGATGCGCTTTAAAATATGTCTTAAAAACATACCTCGTCAGCTCGTCGGATTTTCGTTTGATAGTCGATTTGTCGACTTGGGCGTCGGGCTTGAGTGCGATATGCGAGAGTATCCATTGATTTTTTAGTAGCTGTAGCTCTTTCTCGATTTTCTTAGCACTGCTTTCGTCGCACGATTGCGGCACGAATAAAGGCTCGAACTTCCGTATGCGCGTCTTCAAGGAGTTCGACAGTAACTTAATGTGCTCCGCCCTCTCGCGCCGCAAGCATTTATTCAACAAATCAATCTCTTTGCTAAATTCGTTCGAGTTGAGATTGCTTGTCTGCTTACTCGTGAACACACCTCGCTCTAACTGCTGGTAGGCGTTTTCCAAAGCGATAAGTTTTCCTTGCACCACGGCGAGTGACTGGGATATTATTGATTCCTTGTTGGAGATGTCGCTCTCTATCTTCTCGATTTGTTGAATGATTTGCGCTAGAACTTGGTCCTGTAGTTTCTGCTGTTTCATCAGGTTTCGCTCCGCCATTTCTTTGCGAATTTGCATCTCGGAAAAATCGTTTTGCTTAATTTTAGCCAAGTACTTCTGGGCCTTGATTTCCTTGTCGCGCTCGGCCAGTGTTCGCTTGAGGGTTTTGATATCCTCGAAGTGCTGTCTTATTTCGACAGAGCGTTGCAACAGTGTTGTCACTGAAGAACGCACAAACATTGTGTTCTTATTTGAGTTCCTCGCTGACTCGTTCTGCGTTATAAAATCAAAGAACTCATTGATTCGCTCGTCCAACAACGCTACGCAATGCTGCATCATAGGCACTGGCGACTGCTTCTCCTCCGCACTCAACTTGGCGCAGTTATACGTGAAAAGTCGCCAGAGTCGTTGATGGTCTATGGCGATGTCCCCGGGACAATCTCCCTTGTTGACGGATATGTCGCGTGTGGCGTCCTTCGCAGTAGCGGTCAGAACATTGATGAGCCGCCCAAAGCAGTCGTTGGTGGCTTGGATTTGCTGCATGCGCACGTGCTGCTGCTGCAGGCCGCTGACATCGAACCCGGTGGACGGCCATTTGCGCTGCAGCTTCTTGAGCTTTTGCTTAAATATGTTGGCGTTCTCCAGTAAAAATTGCATGGCGCAGAAGGACTCTGTGTTCTCGTCTCCCAGTTGGATGATTGTGTGCAGTATCCCAGCGTTCGTACTGATGCAGTCTACACCCGCGTCGAAGACCTCAATCAACGCTGCGTGGAGCTGATGATCGTCAATGAGCTCAGCAACACCTTGTGAGCAGATGAGGTTCGTGTGCAAAGTGTTAAAGAAGGCCAGGGTGTGCTCGATCTTCTCCATCGGCGTATTCTCGTCCAGCATATCGCCCTTCAACAGGCATAGCAATTCGTCAATGTGCTTCTCCTGTGCCTCCATTTCGGCGCGGTAAATGGCCGCGTGCGAGCAGACTTCGTATTCGCAGTGATTGAGTCCAAAGAGGAGCTGTTTGAGCACCACCCTAATGCTGCGCAGCATGTATAGACACTTGGAGCGGAACGCGAAGCGGTGCACAGAGAACCCTTCAAATATGGCATTTTTTGCGAACTCACACGACGAAGGAAACTTCTCGTTAACAGTGTTGCACACAATTTCCACCTTCTCGGTGATGCGCTGTAATAAGAGCAAAACCAAGATAACGTCGTGTTCGCTGCCGCGCAGCATGAAGTCCTCGGGCATGAAAACGAGCAGGTATTCCACATGTGCCTTACATAACTTCAGGTCGACTGCACTCAGCTGCGTGTCGATTGCTCGGCTACAGGCCTTTGTTATGGAGAAGACCTGGTTGAAGTCTATGCTCTGGGTATCCTCTTGGTTGGAAAATATGCTGAGATCCTCGGACGTCGATGTCGCGGTCCCTGTGGCTATGGCATCTTTCAACGACAACTGTGCGTTTAGAGTTTTCACCAATTCTCTGAACTTCATAATGGTAACATCGCGATCGTAAATGGTTTCCAGTGCGTTGTCTTTCTCATGTTGGAGTGTTTTAATGGTCGCATTGAGGGCGTCGATTTCCTCTCGCAAGTCCATTTCCAACTCGTGATTACCCTCGATAAGTTGCTCGTGTATCTCTTCCAGCGCTTCCAGTTCAACGACTTCTTCCTCCAGCAACTTCACCCGATCCTCGAGTTCGATTTTTGTTTCAGCCAGTGTCGCGACCATTGATTCTGCTCCCAGGGCTGCGTCAACCTGATCTTTCAAGTCCATAATGTGCAATTCCATCAAGTCAATTCGTTTCGATAAGATTTCTTTTGTCTTCTTCAGTTCAGAAATTTCGGAAGTTTTTGTCTCTAATTCTTTGGCGACTTTGTGAAGGTCCTGTTTTTCTTGTGTCAGCACATCACGAAGCCGCACCACCGTCTCTCTTAGCCGCTGATTGTACTGCTCCAGCTTCTTAAGTTCGCCAGCACTGGGCACGCCTTCATCTTTGCGGCAATGGCCAGCACCAATAGACAAACTATTCTCATGTTCTGCTCGCAAAATTTCAACATCTAGTGTGAGCTCTTCGATGCGTTCTTGGGCCAGTTCCAGTTCGATTTGTAATGTTTCTGCCCGCTCCTCCGCCATCTCCTTGTCAAGCGTCAGTATCTCTATGCTCTCGGCCACTTCGTCTAACTCACGCTTGTATTTTCCCCTCGAATCATTGGCCTCTCTCAGATCCTGGCGACACCGCTGCAAGTCGCGCTGCAACAAGCTGTGCTGCTCCATTATTTGCACCTTGAACTCCACCAATTGATCATTCTGCAATTTAACCTTTTCCAGCTCGTGCAGCTTTCGTTTGTCTTCGGCTCTGTGTCGCTTTAAATCTTCCAGCTCGTCCGTCAGGTCTGCAACCTTGACTTCGAGCTCCTGACGTTTCTGCTGCAGCTGCTGCTGGTCTCCGCCGTAGCTACTCAATGCTGTGCTTATATTGAAGGTGGTAGGCGAGCGCAAAGGGTGGCCGGGTATAAACTGTGGTCGCAGGATTTCCAAGAAGCCAGTTTCCACAAACGACGCACGCTTCGGGCAACAGAACGACTCGGAAGGGCTGACGCTGGTTTTACTGCGCTTCGGCCCGAGCACCAGAGCACCCGCCGCTGTAGGTGCAACACGTCCTGCTGAAGTGGTAGTTTCGGCGGAAGCATGTAGCTCCAGTTGGCTGCTGGAAGAGAGAAATTGTTGTCTGGCCTGTTTGGGCTGATTAATTTTGGTGGTCTTGAGAAAATTCGCACCAGGACATGTGCTTCCAGCAAGTATCTCGTTAACATGGGTCGAACCACTGACTGTGGGCACCGTAGGAGCCGCTGGCATGCCATCAGCCGGGTGCGTCTTCGCTGCAGTTGCTGCTCGGTCATCCACTTCCCTGGCACTGCTGCCGGTGGTCGTCAGTTGCGTCGGACGCACAAAGAGTCCGTAGTTGGGAGCACATTTGAAGTAGACGATGCCTTTCACCGTGCCGTTGTTTTTGCCCTTCTCCTCGTCAAGCACCACACCTATCCACTTGCCGGATGAAAAATTCGTTAGGCCCACATAGGCGATACATCCTGTCAGATTCTTCCCCACAACTTGCACCTGCTGGCCAACCTTTAAGTTGTGCTCCGACATTTCGATTATTCCATCCTCTTCCAAGTGCCGAATTGGTTTTCTTTGCCTCGTCGAAAGAACACGTACACGAAGGAGCGGACAGCAAGTCGTATTCGGCAATATGGCGGCCACCAAAAGTCTATACTTACACCACCACACGGACGAGGCAACTTTAAAAATTCAAAGCGCATACATATATAGTGTACGTGCGTGTGTGGGTGTGTGCATGCATGTACCCTCGAATTACTACAACGCGATTCGCGTTCCTCTTGGCAGCTGAGCGAGATTTCTACCATTTGTTAATGTTAATGTTAAGTTAATTTATTTTATTGTATGCAACACATTCTGAATGGAGTTTTGATGCCAAACGCCAAATGCTAAATACTGTGAATACTGAAAGTTGAAAGTGGGCGCCTTTACCTGCTGCTGTCAACCGCACCGAAACTTACCAGATAGCAAAACCCTTCATCCGTTGAGTTGGCTTTGGCAACAGTAACCAAAATCCAATAAAATCTAAATCCTTGTGACTTGCAGCGAAATTTTAACATTTAAAGTTGGCGACCGTTTGGTTGGCGCTCAGGAAATTCGCGTAGAAATTTTTTGGCGGCTTTTGTTGAACACTTCACGAACATTTTAAGGTTAATTGATGTTCTGCTTTCTCCCTTTTGCACTTTAAAACGTAAATTGCGCACAATCAGAAAAATTCGTTGTCGTCTTTCGTTAAAAAAGCGGCGTGAACGTTGCACGTGAATATTGGCGAGCCAACTAGCGAGCGTGCTTGACAGTTAAAACGTCATTGCCGGCTTCTCACTGCCCCGGAATCTTCGGGAAACTTTCAAAATCCATTCTTCCTCACACATTTGCTCCCATGTGTGGCGTACGAGTTACCTTTCACTACTATTCCGCCGTTGGGAGATTAGTTTAAAAAAACTTCAAGTGCACTGCAAAAATCAGAGAATGCCTCAAATTCAATTTCTGCTATTGCCGTGTGTTTGCCATGTGCGAAGGGGTGAAACGGGAAATCATCCCTTCCACGCTTTAAAAAACTACAAAATAAAAAATTTAATTCACGGGCACACAATAGCGACTGCGGAAAACGGGTTGCTCTTGTGCAATATTGTGCCAGTATCCTTTGTGTTTGGCGTTTCTCCCGCGAATCGCACACACACACGCGCATTCGCATTCGCAACGCACATGCACGCGCAACACAATCACACACGCACATATCCACAGACGCAGTCGTCCTGCCGCAACAATGAGCAAAATCCTTTTCCATCCTATTCCCTTCCGATTTTTTATTTACCGTGTTTGGCTGCGCAGTCGGCCCGCAGCACCTTTCATCCTTTTCAGACAAAACCGAATAAACGCTAAAAAACACAAACTCACATGTCACTTCAACACTGCGATTCGAGTCACGCAACGATCATGTCGCTGCATCCCAACGGTGTTTGCATTACGTTTTACAGCTGTGTGCATCCTGTTGGCGTATGCGCTCGCACTTTCCACGCTTGAAGGGTTTCTCTTCGATCCAGGGCACTTTTTTAGATCGAGCTAGGGTTTGAGTGTTGTTGCCCAGACAGGATAATGATGAACAAATTGCATTATTAAATAGTGACGCCACTTCGACGATGACGCGTTAAAGGAACTTGAAGTCTGGAGTCTGTCTGTATGTAGAATCGAAATAGCTTATGTAAATGTTAAAGGGCCCAAAACGTTTAATACAACGTGTTTCTTCTTTCAGTCTTAAAAGTTTTAATAAAACTAATTTAAGTCAAACGACATATGGGTGGGTTTTATGTTGAAGCGTGAAATCATTATTTCATGAAATACTTACGGATGGCTGCAATTTCCTTCTAAAAGTTTCTACTTACTATGAGCTACAAGAAATAAAAAAAAAACTTAACATTCAACTTTTTTATTTATTTATTTATTTATTTATTTTGCCTGATTAATTTCAAAACATCAAGATTAAAACATATTTAACGAAAAATTGCAATCTTGCATAACTTGTAAGGCACCGAATTGTAGTTTATTAATTTTATGCGAGCTGAAGGCTCCAGTTGCTGCAGACCAACTTAAGAAACGCTTCAATAAATCAGAATATAAAAAACGCCACTCGAAATGCTTATATTCAGCTGCTTAGTATTACATCACATTCGATTATAATTTAATTTTAATTTTCTTAGCTGCGGATCGACAAATCTAAGAAGAAGAAGAAATAAATACATAATCCTTCCCCAAAGCTTTAATAAATAAAAGTATTTTCCATTGTTCATAAGTAATTTACTCTTATAGGGACTAAAAGTAAACTTCTAAAGTTGTTTTTCGTTGTTGGAGTTTTATTGGAGTTTTATTCAGTAATAATGCAATAATGCAATAATTACTGTACTAACATATTTCAATTTCAAACTTTTTTATTATGGACTTGATCGCAGGTTATATCTCTGCGTTGCGTTAGTTCTGAAAGGATGTAAATGTTAGAAAATAGGGTTCTGAGTAAAAATTAATGGATGCTTGACTTGAACCCGTCAAGAAAGTTTTCTCACATCTAGATTTATTTATTTATTTATTAATTCAGTCTATGAACAACAATTCTTACAGACTATAACAATGTCCTTACATACTAAGGCGCTACAACTAAAAAAATAAAAGCCTCTAAAGGAAATTCAAAGTGGACTAATTAAGGGCAAGGTTGAGACACTCTAAAAATTTTGATTTGGGAAGCGCAAAATCGAAGTCCAAGGACACAAAAAGTCCATTGAGCTCGATCAAAGCTCTGGAAAGAGGAGCATACATAAGTCGTTCTCACGAAGCTGACATAAAACGGCACAGGGCTCCGAGGGAATCTTAGCGGCGAGTGTTTTAAGTGTTGTGTTAGACGGTGAGTGTGCTTTGTATTATGCTTGTGAAAAATTTCCGACATTGTAACGATGCTCGAATCATAACGGATGTTTTCGTTTGTGGCCGAGCCAAGTATTTCTGACAGCAGTGTAATGTTATGTTGGATTCACTGACAGCTTCAATAGCGCACGATCTTTATTTTGCACGTTAATGTCTGATTAAGATGAACACATACATACACGTACGTACTAAATTATAGTCATGCATGTGCACTACATTTGCACATACACTGTGATCAATAAGTACCGGGACTGTGTCAAAAAAACAAAATTGTTTTATTCTTCTGGTAAATTTATTTTATCCCCTTCAAAATAAGCCCCATCTGAAGCAATACACATATGCCAACGCTTAATCCAATCGTCCATGCACTTCTGGTAAGCCGAAGCAGGTATGGCCTTCAGCTCTCGCGTCGCATTTTCTTTTATGACCTCTATGGACTCAAATATCTTTCCACGAAGCGGTAACTTGAGTCGGGAGAACAGGAAAAAGTCACATGGTGCCATATCTGGAGAATAGGGAGCCTGATCGATGATATTCACACTGTGTTTGTTCAAATAATCGCGAATAATGTGTGCTTTGTGAGAAGGCGCATTATCGTGGTGCAAAATCCAGCTGTTATCGGCCCACAAATCCGGTCGTTTTCTACGAATAGCATCTCTCAAACGCCTCAATACTTCAAGGTAATACTCTTTATTAACGTTTTGACCGGTCGGAACGTATTCATAATGCACCACACCACGATAATCGAAGAAAACAAGTAAGTAAGTAAGTACATACTCGTATGTGTTTTTTAATGCTGTTTGATAGTTGTTAGTTCGGTACTTAAGTTTAGAACAGCTATTTCCCGGTTACTTGCAATTTTTATTGTTGCTTTTCCATGAGGGCTAACCATGACATTTGAACTCAAAATGTTCTTCTTGGCCATAACAACCAGTTACCGGGTTAAAAGTTCTCTCCCGCCGCGTCTGCTTTGCGCGCGTCTTCTCCAGTTGGTCACACCAAGAGATGATAGAGCGTATGGGATATCACTTATTAGCAAGAGTAATCCTTCGTTTTATCTCCAGGTTGACATCACTATTGCTGTTTATGGCGGTGCCAAGGTAGATGTATTCCTTGATATCTTCATAAGTACTACTGTGTACAAAGAATACCCGGAATTCGATTTCTTCGATTATCGTGGTGTTGTGCATTATGAGTTCCTTCCGCCGGGCCAAACTGTCAACAAGGAATATTACTTGAGCGTTATGCGTCGTTTGCGTGAAGCTATTCGCAAAAAGAGGCCGGATTTATGGAGAGACAACTCTTGGTTTTTGCATCACGATAATGCACCATCTCACACGACATTGGTTCTTCGTGAGCATTTCGCCAACTCATATCGTTCCACAGCCACCGTATTCGCCTGATTTAGCTCCTTGTGACTTCTGGCTATTCTCCAAACTCAAAAGACCACTTCGAGGACACCGTTTTGAATCGATTGAAGAGATTCAACGTGAATCGCCGCGTGCATTGAAGGCCATACCGGAAGGTGACTATTTGGCATGCTTCGAAGATTGGAAAGTCCGTTGGCATAAGTGCATTGCATCGGGGGGGGACTACTTTGAAGGCGATGAAATTGATTTGGAAGAATAAATAAAGATTTTTTGAATTATAAACAAATTCCGGGTATTCTTTGTACACAGTAGTATGTGCAGACAGCATATAATTCGTCTTAACCTCAGTTACCACCAGCAAAGATAGCAAGTTTAGACAATGCGGCGTATAGGACATTGTAATCGAAAAAGACTCGATTTGACTCTCATGGATCTTCACCAGGATTTGACACAATGTGAATATCTGGTCGATAGTGGCACTAAAGCCAGGTCTAAAGCCGCACTGATAAGATCCAATCAGCGCTTTGGCGAGTGGCTTCAATCTTTCACATAATACGCTCGTCAGGACCTTATTCGTAATACCGCGTCGTCATCGATTGGGGCCTCTGGACATCTTCACCACGGGCGGTATTGCTCTCTTCGTCGCCTGCGCCAACGTACATATGTATGCGCATCATAATACTTCCTCCATCCATTGTCATTCAGCACTATGGCGCTTTTAGTTGAGTGGCATTTTTCAAAAGTTTATGAAAATTTGAGAGAACATTTATAACGATGAATCGCGAATCGCGTGTTAATCGTGCGACCATTTACCGACGGTTTTGCCAATATAATGTATGCCTTACACACACACAGCTGCCACAGCTGCTAGCCAGGAATGGATCAAACCTGACTTGCGCGGTTATACCGATGAATGAACTGCAGTAAACAGTCAACAATTACTCATGTTTCAAAAAACTATTTAAACAATGGACTTTTTTGAGTTGTTGATTTTTTTATTTGTTTTGCCTGTAACAAATAGCATTGTTCTTAATAGCTTACAAACATTTGTATATGAAATCATTTATTTTGATTTCAATAACAACACAATTTCACTTGATAAACTTTCAGAAAATCTGATTTTGCTTAGAAAATTATTAAATAAATTAATACATCAACATGGCTTGAATGGCAGATCTTAAGACTTCCAAGCAAAAAGTTGAAAATATGCATTGCAAGGTTTTTATTCATATTTAAGGATGCATAGTTAGCGTTCGTTCCTTTTTAACGAAAAAAATCATTTTAGGTAAAGACGTTTTCGAATTTTTAAGTAATACATATATTTATTTACTGGAAGTTTCCTTAGTATATACGAATGTATGATTGTAGTTATATGAGAATATAAATGTGTACACGAGTATGTACAAGAGTTAGCAGTTTTTGTGTTTGCCTTAAAGCCGGCGCACCCCTTTAATGAGTGGAGTTGCATCTGATATTCCAGCGCAAAGCGCAGTGCATAGCCAAGAGGTACGCATTGCTCGTTCTCATCGCCATCATCACCCATTTCTATTTAAAAAAAATGGTCCGCTACATTTTTATTCCTGCATCATTTGCGCTTTCCTCTGCGCTGCTTTCCATGATTGCGAGCATAACGAACTGCTTACTAAGAACCACAAAAAACGCTAAAAAATAGGGGTTTGCACACCCTTTAAGCGGCGCAGATTCCCCTCAATTTCAAATCCATTTTGCCCTGCTGCCGCACCGCGCACGGGTACTCGTACGCGCCACGTCATTGTCCGCAACGAACGCGGAAGAGTTTCAGCTGCCTCTGTTTGTGCGCACACCTCGAACACTCAGTTGCCTGACGCAACGATCGCCCGAGAAGGCGAATACGAGAATCTGCAAGCTGATCGGCACTTAAAGTCAACTGTACTTACGCAAAATCCTTGCTAAGGTGTGTTCGCTTGAACTTAAGAAGAACGAAGGACGTTCAAGGAGTTTGTGTTTTCCATCTCACAAATACTTGCCGTGTGCTAAGTAAGTCGGAAGCCAAAAACCTCTGCAAGTCTGAATTTCCTCGACGTGCTCCACTCACCAGATGAGCCAGTCTGCACCTGGTTCGGCGGCTGCTTCCCTGTCAGTTCGGCCTTATTTGAGTTCACGCAACCCCTACGAACACACAAACAAACAAACATAATTGAGGGGTAGAGAAAAATATTGAGTTTTTGCCCCGAAAAATCCTTTTTTACCCTTAAGCCTACCTGAATTTCGCCCAAGCGGACCAAATTGGGGTTTATATCATAATGCTTGAGGGCTCATCTCTCATTATTTTACAAGTGAATGCATCTACGGGGGTTTAAAAAAATTACATTTTTACAACGCCTTTGACAATTCGCCAAAATGCTTTGCACATTATAATATAATACTTATAATCTTTAGTAGAGGGGCCGTAACAGTTAACATTTAATTTTATTTTTTCAGTTATTTTTTACTTTTATTTAATAAGTCCATTAGAGAGAGCGTGTATTTGATACGGCCTTGGGAAGGCCAACACTTGAACGCAAACCGAACAGAAATGTTTATCTACAGGTTTTAAAATCTAAAATGGTTTTAAATCTTCCATGACCCAAACAAAAACAAATTACTACTAATTATTACTTCCAAAATTATGCCATAAATTTATCTATTCATTTTTTACAGATGTTTTTTTAGTAAGCTAACAATAAATATGATAAAAAAATTATATTCATGCATTACAAGCAAAAAACAAATTTTGCTTGTGGAGCTTTTGATTAACTTGCGGTAATATAGACAATTGTCAAGAAATATGCTCCAAAATAGGTTTCATGAAATTATAATTTTTATTTTTTTATCAAGAGTTTTTGAATTTTTAAGTTTTTAAAGTTTTACATGTCCCCAAAAATCGCTAGAAGTGAAAGTGGATGTCTGCCACACTTTATTCGAAATGTCCCAGTTATAACCGATTGTTGGAGCATTTTTACAAATTGACTTCATGTTATCCAACCGGTTTAGAGCCAGATATGTCATAGATTCTTGTCATAACATGGACAGACACTGCAATATGCACGTTTGTGTTGCACTGCATTACCATAACAACAAAGATGGTTCTTGTCCCGAATAACAGCCACAGCAAATGTTTCCACCGAAAAATGTTTCGTACAAAGCAGTCGTATTGCCAAACAAATGTCTGCAGCATTTGCGCCAGAGTGCTCGCAACATTGTCGTAATGTTAGCCGAGACTCCTTAGCGAGGCTAAGAGCCGGAGCAAGCCGGAAGCAGCTCAAGTTCGAATCAAACGCTCGGATGCACGTCGCATATTCGAATGTCAATTTGTAGAAGAAATTTGGATGAATGCAGCAGCTGAGTCCATTTAATTTTTGAATTCGTCGCCAGATGCTTGTAATACATATTTGCTGTGACTACGGTTACTGTTGTTGTTTGAAGAGCAGCTGAAACTGTGGCTAAGGCGGATTTCGCGCAAAACCTCGTTTGCCAGTATAACTACAACGTACAGAATTCTCTACACAAGCACATAAAAAGGAGTAAGTATGTGCAAATGTAGCAATGTTTAAGAGCGAAATAGGTTTTTGTGACTGTTCTTTTGCTGAAACCAAATGAAAATAACGTCAAAGGGGAACCGTCGAGAAAGAACGTGGCTCTGACGCGACACCATCGACCAGTGGGTGGGTCACCGAGGAAACGAAGCCCTGGAAAATCGCGAACGTGAAAACAACACAGGTCGAGAGGATATACCAAGGTCATCACTCACAGAAATGGGGCGTGCGATTGTACAAATTGTTTGTGTGTAGGTGGAGTGGGCTCAAGTTCATATCAAGGCGTGACAATGACAATCGCACAACGTTGGGCGTTTGGAAGTTTGTGTGCGGTTCCCACGAATGCTAACGGAATGTGAACACTCAGCTTGCGCTTTCCACTAATACAGCGAAAGTGGTGTCGTTTTCCGCGCGTCGGAAAGCAATCGATAGTGATTACCGGTGACCGGTGAATATAATCGTCATTAAAACGAAATCAGAGCGAAAGTATGGTCTGTTTTGTCGGTTTTTGTTTTCGTGCAATGACAAAGTGTGCGATTTGTTGTGCTTTCAGCTTAGAACAATGAATGTGCTAAAGCAGTGATTGTGTTTACAAATACGACTCAATTGAGTGGAGCTCCGCAGCGATACGCAACCATTCCACTAGAACAACTTCTTGGGTAAACGAATGCAACTAATTAAAGTAGATATTAATTTGTGTATATCTACAGTTGTGGTTGGTTGAAGCGTGAATGTTCGCGAATAAATTCAAGCAGACAATCAATACATTTTTGATCAAATTAAAACGAAATCTTGAAAACGTTGCTTTTGTGCTTGTCCGAAAATATTTGTTTTGGTGAATCTCGTAGGTTAGGTTAGATTCTTGACTGATGTTACATGTAACAAGGCTCGTTTACCCTCAGTTCATTTGCTTCTTCAAGGTGGATTATGTCCAGTATGTACGCCAGGGGAGAAGGGGAGACGTCACTAAGCAGCATGCCCGATCAAATTCATTGGCTTCACAATTGCCTACGAGGCCCCTATGTTTTGACTTCTCATATATCTCAATTTGAGAGCTTCTTGTCGCAGTGTCGAGTGAATCACATTAGCGATAAACATAGAATTCCCTATTTACAAGCAGATTTCGTCAAAAGAACTCAAAATACGAAGTGAAATTAAATGACGCATTTGCCGCTCTTTGTCGGTGGTTGTATATCGTTTGCAGTAAGCAGAGTTTTCAGTCATTCCCGACTGAAGCAATCGTGATAACAAAGTGTTGACTTGTGCTTGTATTTAGTAATAAATAGAAGTAGATTATGGAGTCGACATTATTTGGTCACTACAGTCTCAACTAGGAAATTCGGCCGTTCATATTTTTATGTTAAGTTAACCCATTCGAGACGACGATTTTTTTCGAACACGGTCCCCAGGAGCGAAATTTTTTTTCTTTGTATTGTTCATTTTCATTCATTTCAGATCATTTTTAGATTTTTTGGTACACAGTAAAAGCAATACCAAATTTTGTTTTCCTGTAATTTACAGATTTCATCAGTTCCAGAAAAATCGTATTTCGACGACTAGTTTACTCAAAATAACTGATAATTGCACATTACTGTTATTGCACACACGGTGTGCAGGCTGTCTTATAGCCACGGAAATCCATTGCACACACGGTGTGCAATCGGTCTCGAATGGGTTAAGAAAAAAGAAAACCGCCAGTTTTTTTCTATTCAGTCGCTGCTGGTTGTGATTTAATGACTAAATTTAAATACATATGAACCTGTTTTTTTAAACGAAGAATTTTATAGTTATTACTAAGACGCTTTACCTTCAGCCCATTCCAACGTTTATTAAATTTCATGTTTTTTCATTGCGCTTTACGAGCACTCATTTTTCTGAATATTCCATAATGTTTGCACGGAACAAATGCAGTATAGCGAACATTCATGAAAAAAAAACAAAAATTTGGCTAACAAACTAAAACTCAAAGTTCAAAGTTTTTATAAAAAAAAATTCAATTATTTTAATTAAAGGTATCGAAAGGTCTTTTTCATACCTTTCTATTGATGTGCAACATTAGATACGTAATATGTACTAATAAGAAGTTTTAAGAGACAAATATTTTTTTTTATAAAAATTTTTCAAAAACTTGTTTCTCGAAAAAATCTATTATTAAGTCTATTATCAAGTTTGTTACCGTATTATAACTGTGATATTCCCTTTACAATGAAATATAAAAATGTATAGTTTTGTTTTTTATGAATATATTTTTTTAATTTTTTCTAATTCGACTCTTGGTCCAAAGCTACTTCGTATTCACCTTCGCCATCACTTTCGGACAACGAGGGCTGAAGAGGGTTGTACAAAGTAACTGCCGTATTAAAAATCGTTTTTAAAAGATCTAGATTTCTAGCTTTACATTATTTTAAAAGTTTAAATTTCGCCAAATAGCCATTAAAATCTTTTTTGCTTTTATGGTATTATAGCATTGAATGTTTTGCGTGTCGCCACAAGCCTTCAGTTGTATTTTTCCATTACATGGATCGTGGTAGTAAACTGCAGTTTTTCTGTATTCAAATACCTTTATGGAGTAGGTCTTTGGCCGGGCTTCTAAAAATAACCCTCATGGGAGTAACTAGGGCATCGGGATCAATAAAGTGCTTACAGTATTTTTGTATTCAAATCCTCTGATTGTAAAGGATCGCGCCTAAGCAATAATCCTCAAAAGCGGCATTTCAATATTGCAAAAAAATGCTTGTAACTCAATTTAAATTTAAATATAAAAGCAAAACTAAAAACATTTCAAATGTTTTATATTTCATTGCAAATTTCCACAGGCATTAATATGGTAACAAATTTATTATAACTTAGAAATATGGTTTTTCGATAAAAAGAATCCGTTTTTAAAAATTTTATATAAAAAAATATTGTTTGCTTATAACTTCTTATTTGTACACATTACATATCTAATGCTGTATACCATTAGAGAGGTATGGAAAGGTATGGACCTTTGATTTGATACCCATATCGTGTAAATCGATTGAGAATTGATTGAGTTATTTTGATACCAACTTTGAACTTTAACCCCAAGCCACGCCTTTTGTGAGCGTTTCCCAGGCAAAATTTGTAATTGGTTAGATTCAGGAGCCAAACTTTTCTGTAAGAGCATATTTATTTACAGGCTGACATCATTACTGCTGTGTAGGGCGGTGCCAAGGTAGACGAATTCCTTGACAACTCTGATGTATTTTATGAACGTCGTGCTAAACTTTGAAGCGTATACATATTGAATTGTTAATAGAATAAGATAAGATACTATTTATGTAGGGCTTTGCTCACATGCTCTTTCTCTTGTTGGACTCGTGAAGTTTCCCAGTTGAAGTGTCCCTCATCCCTTTCTTTGGGGATAATTTATTTATAGCCGTCTTAGTGCGTAATGGTATCTGAGCCTATTACACCGCCCAAAAAAAATAAAAAATTTGAAAACACACGAACAAATCGGAATACTCGCAAAACTAGTAACCAAATATAGTAAAACTGCGGTTTTAGTTTTTCTCCCTGACGGTAGGATTTTTTTGAAAGGACTTTGAAATTTAAAAAACATGAATACAGTCGTGTCTGGGTATAGTGAACCCCCTATATAGTGAACACCTCGATATAGTGAACACCCTAATTTTGACATCGAGCCTCTATATATAGAAACAAATTTTCAAGCAAAAAAAAAAAGTGTATTTGGAGCAAATAAACGAGTTTTTGACCAAAAATGTTAACCTTGATATAGTGAACAACCTCAATACAGTGAACAGGCCTTGCAATAATTAGTTCACTATATCAAGACACCACTGTATTTCGAAAAATGATAAAAAAAAATTGAACACAATGTAGAATACTTATCAGTATGAGTATCAAAGGAAAGAAAATTGACTAGAATTAAAAAATAATAATAATGTGTTGGTGTGTGATGAATAATAATTCAAACTTTATCCTCAAATATCCTTGAAAATTTTAAATAGTTTTCTTTGAAAAAAAAAATGTCTGAAGGACTAATATGTACCTCCTCAAATTTCGTCCATTTAACTTTATTAGTTTAGGATTACAAAATTGTAATGCTTCTCTTTATAAAACAACGAATTTATTTGCACCGTTGGACATATATAAAATATTTAATTAACACATGAATTAATTCTAGATTGATAGAAGGACGAAATTTGAGAAAATCGTACACGAACGAACGAATTGGTCCTTCAGACATATTTAAAAAAATAAAATCAAATAAAATCGATTGGCAATTTTCAAGGACACAAATTGTAAAGGACATTTGCAATAGTTATTCGTCCTTGCACACCAGACAATTAAAATGTTTCAAAGCCTAAGGAATTTTCTCTTTCATTTCATACCTATATTGATATTGTACATTGCGCTCAATTTTTAAAATATTTTTTTTAAATATCCTTTTAAAAACAACGTCATTTTATTATATTTGGCCCCTAACTAGTTTTGCGAGTATGTATATAGATTTTTTCGTGTGTAAAATTGGCTGTCACACGGTGTTATCTGACATACCTATGTACACACATACCTTTGTTATTTAGAGAATAAAGATTAAAGTTATTGGTAGAGTTATCATTGTGTATGCCTGTCCCTCAGACAAGCCGCTTCTATCCTCCATCGGCATTTGTCCTTCAAATTTATGGAACGGATGAAATACTGATCATATTTATGTCGGGCTTCATGTATATTGTTTTGGCATTGAAAAACTAAAAAAGCTTTGTATTGAGTGAAATTCAGTCCTCCAAGTACTGGTCCTCATCACAAAAAAAACTTTACGATTTAATTTTTTTGTAATTTCATTTTAATATAAATACATTTTTTTAATTGTAATTTCACACATGGCAGTACTTGTGTTCAAATTTGTTTGCGGATATGTCCATAACAAAAATGAAAGAACAACACGACCAAGATGGATGCGATTTTGAGTTTTCGTAGCACAAAATATTCCCCGTACAGTGTAAGTTTTCATGAAGCTCGATGTGCGTACGCATACATACATACTAGGGATTGCAATCGCGGGATCGCGAATCCCGGACGATTTCAGTCCCGAAAAATCCCGGGATTGACAAAATCCGATCCGGGATCGAAACAAAAAAAAAAGCTTACTTTTTGCTTGACTTGTTACAACAATATGTTAAGAGGGAACATGGCAAAGAGTTAAAACTTATTCTTGATTGTAAAACTCGATGGAATAGTTTTCTTGACATGGTTGAGCGATTTGTTTTTTTAGACAGCAATAAAAAAAGCAATAATTGATTTAAAAATGATTGGAATCACTGATGCAGATTTCGACATATTAAAAAATTTAGTAAAGGGTTTGCAACCAATAAGGTTAACAGTTGAAGCATTATGCTGCAGCAATATGACATTGTGCAAAGCGTACGCAGCAATGTTTTTTATGTTTAGTGAAATAAAAAACAATACTTCTTCTTTGTTTGACGCACTCTTGCGTTTATTAAAACGTCGAATCTGCGAACGTAGAACCATATATTCGGTGATTCATACTTTTTTAAATAATCGTGTTTTATATAATGAGGCTATGGACGGAGTTGCTGTTTCTGTAAATTTAATTAGAAAATAAATTGAAGGAATTTTAAATACCCACAGCACAAGGTATACTGAAGTTGAAAATGAATTTGATAATGACTGTAGTGATACAGACGGAAATACGTAACTAGTAATGAAATTAAATAAAGCCATTAACAAATGTGACGCTCAACTGACAGCGCCTATAAATGTAAGAGGTCGTCTTATTGACGTTATTCATACCGAGTTTGACTTATTTTTAAATGACGGAAACCGTGGCCACAACTTGCAAAAAGTATATAAATATTTAGATACGATTTCACCTACAAGTATTGAACCAGAGAGATGCTTTTCACCAGCAGGCAATATATGCAGCAAGCTAAGATCTCGTTTAGGAGATAATACCCTTAATGCTTTAATAGTTTCAAGATATTACCTAAAGTCTAATTGATGTAAGGTGTTTGTTTTTGCCATCGGCTACTTGTTTTTTTTCCTGGTTTGGCAATTGAATGCATTTTTATGTTATTAATTTTATGTTATTTGCCATAAATATTTTGTTCTTTTTTTTAAGGAACACAGAAATGTATTTAATATGAAAATAAAATGTATTTGATTGAAAATTACGTCGGATTTAGTTCGTTAAGATAATATTTTCAATCCCGAAAAAATCCCGGGATTTCAATTTTCAGTCCCGAAAATCCCGGGATTGTAAAACTGGTCCGGGATTGCAATCCCTAATACATACATACAAAAGTACAAAAGTAAAGGGTAAAGTTATTGCTGCCTTAAAAATAAATGTTATTGTTGTTCCAATATTTGCTGTAGAGTCCGACCGATTCCCACTTTTTTGGCCGATGCCAATGCCGATTAGTCGGCCGGAAGGGTGAGAATAGGCCATTGCCGATTCCGTAGAAAATACAAAACGAATGGATCCAATCAAAAACAGTTTTTTTACAAAAGAACAAAACCAAAGGGGCTATATTAAATATACATTTGTTTGTAATATATTTCACATAAATAACACAAAAACGAAAAAATTAAAATTGAAAACGAAATAAAATCACAAGAGAATCCAGCGTATACATTAGCATATAAGTATTTTAAAAAAAATAATACGTGGAATATACATACATATGTGATATGTGATACACATACTACTGTGTACAAAGAATACCCGGAATTCGATTTCTTCGATTATCGTGGTGTTGTGCATTATGAGTTCCTTCCGCCGGGCCAAACTGTCAACAAGGAATATTACTTGAGCGTTATGCGTCGTTTGCGTGAAGCTATTCGCAAAAAGAGGCCGGATTTATGGAGAGACAACTCTTGGTTTTTGCATCACGATAATGCACCATCTCACACGGCATTGGTTCTTCGTGAGCATTTCGCCAACTCATATCGTTCCACAGCCACCGTATTCGCCTGATTTAGCTCCTTGTGACTTCTGGCTATTCTCCAAACTCAAAAGACCACTTCGAGGACACCGTTTTGAATCGATTGAAGAGATTCAACGTGAATCGCCGCGCGCATTGAAGGCCATACCGGAAGGTGACTATTTGGCATGCTTCGAAGATTGGAAAGTCCGTTGGAATAAGTGCATTGCATCGGGGGGGGACTACTTTGAAGGCGATGAAATTGATTTGGAAGAATAAATAAAGATTTTTTGAATTATAAACAAATTCCGGGTATTCTTTGTACACAGTAGTATGTATCTTCCACGTGTCCACTGGGATAAACAAAAATACTGACGTAAACTCTACTTATTAATATATATTGCATTAAAATTCAGTTTCTTCTTCAACTTAAAATGCGATGTGGCATCGGGCTTTTTTGGCCGATACCGATTTTTGTGGCTGATACTAGCCGATGCCGATTAATCGGTCGGACTCTAACTTGCTGTCGCATTACTTGCGAGCGGCGAGAATCGCCGCATTCTCAGTCACTTGGGGCTTTGGGCCCAACGTTTTGAGGGCCATTGGTAAAAATTGAGATATAAAAGCTATGGTCCTGAAATGGTCCTTTCGTTTCCACCTTTGGTTTTTTTGGGAAAATTTTGGTACAAAAAGTTTTAATTGAGTGGCAACCGTGTTCTTAGTTGCACATATCCATGTACATACCATACATATAGAAAACCGTACATTGCATGGAAAATTATTAAATGTCTCACGAAAGCTGTTGTGCACTCTAGAAAAGTTTAAGTTTTTCATTTCGATATTGTTGTACGTAGCGTTTTGTGTAATTGTTCGCTTGCGTCAATGTCACGTGTGTCAGGTGTTATGAACGCACGCACATGGCCCTGAATATGTACAAACATACATATGTTTGTATGTAGATACCAGGCGAATATATCTCAATGTGACGTAACACAATTTGTGCTTTTCATTTTCAAGGCAGTACTGGCGGAAATATTTTCGCCATATCACAAAAATAGATATTATAAACAACACGAGCGCAATCGCTCGTTTCCTTTAAGCACAAACCTCTGCGGCCAAGCAAGTCGTTTGCGATTCTTCCAAATTTCTCTCCATTGTATACATAGATACCTATAGCAGGTAAAAAAAACCCACTTGCATATTACATACAATGTGTATACATGCATGGATCTGACGGTATATATATAGAATCATTTTTATATGTACCACCATTACATATGTTTGTGCAATGTACATAACATACATAGATGCACAATGCATACATTTTAAAAGTCAGACAGTTTATTTGATTTAATTAAATTCGTTAACTTAAATTCATTTACCGCGGACAAAGCGACTTAACGAAAAGAAAATCATCCAAGGCACAGCTTAACACGGCGAGGCAGCCGCGTGGTCGAAGGTGGAACTATTGAGGGGTTATCACCTAAGCTGACTGTTCCAGTGTATTGTCTGCAACCTTGTGATAGTGACTCGTAAATATGTAGCAGTGAATTGCGATTGCGTAGCTGGCGCAACGCATTTCACCAGCATTTTTCCATTACGCGATCGAAAAGAAATTCTATTTGTAAAATTCCTAAAAAAAACATGTTTCCTTCAGACTGGCAGATAGAACTTATAGCTAACACTAAGTTGTGCAATAGGACGAAATAATGATTTGACGCATAACTCAAAAACCTACATTACAGCCTAATGGCCCAAACACACTCAAGACGGCAGCGACACGGCTCACTATTTCAAGATAGCATCGGCTTCGAACGTCGCCGTGTAGTCAACTACGTGACTACAATGAAAGCAGCAGCAACTTTATCACAATCATATTTTTGAGCTCCTAAACACAAATTTTGAAGTGCTTCCGCACTCCCTTTATTAAGCATTCGTCTATATCCATTTTACCGTTGTACAGTCAATTTAAAACAAATGGCAAATGGTGTAGTAATTTTACTAACTATTACATTTTAACTGAAATACTAAATGTTTTGCAGCAGTAATGCCAATTGCTTTGGTTTTGTCGCCTAAGAAATAGAGAATAGTTCTATGTTTGGTGACAGCGACAACTGTGTTCGGTGTTAGTGAAAAAATCTTCTAAAAAACCGTATAAGATACAGTTTATGGATTATTATAGAAAACTAGAGATTTACAGCGAATTATCTTTATACATATAAAACAATATATTTTGTTGTATGTCTGTATATGTATGCACACAAATATATACATAGATATTTTGTATATATTTTCCATCTGTTATTTAATCCAATAAACATGTATCTTTAGAACTTGGATCTTTATTAAAACAATTTGAAGAAAAAATCGTTGCAACATTTTCCTCAAATGTGCATAGAATACCGACAATTTTCACAACCGAATTCTCGAGTTCCACTTCCCTAGCATCTCCACACACACAAGTGTATATGTAAATGTTCGAGTATATGCATAAGTATGTATATAGTAGTCAAAGTTGCATTTCAATGGAAACCGCAATATTCATTCACACATCGTTTAGATACGAGGGGCGTCATGTGCAAGCAATTAAGCTTCAATTAAGCTCAATTTATTCTGTTAGTCGTATTCTAGAGTTAAAAGGAAGTGTCATTACATTATATATCACTTACATTTACAAACGTACATGCACATGTGTAGGTCGGTATGTATTGTAAATGAAATTGAAGGAAATATTTGTTGAGAGTTGGACGTTATAGCTAAAATTAGTTGATGCTACAATGAAATGAGCGATACTTCTACTCTTGTAAACGTAACTTTTACGCACTTGCCTTACATCAGGAATCGAGAGGAACTTGGCGGAAACATTTGTAGGCCGTTGCGGTTGAAGATGACACAAGCAAATACTGCTTCGAAGCTTTTAATTGCATCCAATTGATCTATCAAATTCGGCATTTGCTTGCTTATGACATCGAATTTAACTTAACTCCTTCACAATGAATTTGTGCTGAAACACATAAGTCGGAGAAATTATGTATACAATGGCAACAAATTATGTATACCTATATTATGTGTATTGTATATCAATCATATATTTAAAAATTTTTTTTATGTATTGTTCCTTCAAAATTATTAAAACTGCAAGCTCTGAATTAGTTATGGCCACAGACAATAATTCAACCTGTAGTGATTTTACGCAAAGATTTTTTGTCATGTGCCAAAAAAACGCGGCTAACGCGGCTTTTTTTTTCATTTTCAAACTCCTTCTCTTCTTTATCCAGCATAATATTCCGGGGGTGTTGGGGTGCTCTCCAAATTATTCATTATCAAACTACCATACAACACATTTATACCTACACAGTGTTTATTTAGCCGGTCGTTGGCGTTGTGTCGAATCATTATTAATTTTTAAAGTGGTTATTTTCCACTTGAATTTACATTCTATTCGGAGCCGTTTCACTTTCACCCAACCAATCATTCGCGCATATTTCCATTTTCGCACATCTCTTGCGATTTTAAATTCCTCTGTTATGCGGCACATAATCACCACAAACATCGTTTCCAGTTCTGGCCAGCTTTTAATCATTAATTCACGTTGTCGTCGCCGATTGCTGGTGTAGATTTTTCGCGAACTGAACACTCGGCTACGTGCCGGTTTTCCGTTCAAGAGAGCGAAACTGCAGGCAGTCCGGTCAGTTCACTGCCAAACCTCACCTACGGCTTACTTTCTCCCACAAGCCAAAACCGCTCAATTCTCTGCTCGGAGGCATACAATCGTAGTCGTATTTCGTAATGCCTACTGCCCCGAACACATAGATGACGACAGCGACACGACTGCAGCTGTCAAAATATAGAATCAGAACAATCGTATGGGAATGATTATTTTGGCGACAACGCGAACACCGAACACAGATGTCGCTGTCGCCAAGCTATTAATATATATCATCTTTTTCGTAGGCGACAAAGCCAAAGCAATTGGAATCACTGCTTAGATTGGCAACATCGTTTGTTTGTTTGCATACTTTGCTCAGCTGCTTCATGAGCCATATGCGTAATATTTGTTATTTTGGTAAATTGGAAAATTCAAGTGTCACAAAACAAATGATTGTTGTGCTGCTGCCGCCGCCATCATTGTTATCACGTTGCCAACTACACCGCGACCATTGAATCCGACGCCATCTTGCGGTCGCGTGACCGTGTCGCTGCCGTCGTCTATGTGTTCGGGGCATATGTTTGAGTTTCATGAGTTCGCGCTCAGCTATCAGCTGAATCGATAACGTTATCATTCAACTGTTGCACAATTTTTCCCATTCGAGCGTGCCGGGAAGTGGCCTGCGGGCCATATTCATCATATTGACGCACGCAGCAGGGCGAGTATGAACATAAATATGACTAAACGGACAAACATATGTACATTCGAATCCGTTTGTACGTGTAGAGTAAGGAGGCAAGTGCAGAACATGGACCGACTCACATGCAGATAGCCACATCCAGAACGCTTCAGAGTAGAAAGATAGAACCGAATAGCAATGCGGTCAAGTCATGAATCAGTTTCATGACTACCTCCATTCTGGTTTCTGCAACAATTTTCTCTCACGTACTGTTTCCACAAGTTCTTTGCATGTTGCATTCACCAATATAAACTTGTCGTTGCACCGTTACAACTATTCAACTGTCATACTCGTAACATCTGCACCTGTATCCGCGATTGAAAAATTCGTATTCGTGTCCATTTCAATGGAATTTTTGCACAAACAGCAAAAGGAAACCAGATTCAGTTAACCGTTACATGTACATAGATATACGAGTATATACATATGTAATACTTACGTACTTACTAAACATTTGCCTTGTTTTCCGGAATATCTGGTCGAAAGGAATGCAGTTGATGGGGGATGTAATTTCCTCTCTTTTGAGCAACATTTACTTTTTTGGAATTTAATAGTTTCCAAGTGACTAACATTTTTTACGATTTTTAAAGAGCTGGAAGTTACTTTAAAATACCACGAATTATTTTAAAAACATTTCTTTAACATCATCGTAATAAGATATCGCCGTACGTATAAAAAGAACACAATGAAAAGACACAAATGACATTTAATAGAATATAGCGTATCTATGGGGAAACTTCTATAAAAACATGAAAAAGTTATTTGTTATAACGACAATAACTTTATATATATCTAATTTGAAGTAAATAGTGTTGAGCACCTAAAGTAGTACTTACAACATTCTCAGAAGAATGCAAATATCACCGCTTATACCCAGTATCGAAAAGTACTTCGTCGTTAGTTATAATTGGTACCGAACCGAACCAGTTTAAAAAGGACACGAAACAATCAAATAAGGTCTTTGTGGAAAAAGGCCCAATACTCGAAAGTATTGATTTTTCCTATCATTAGGCATTTAGGTGGAAGTGGGTGCTGCCAAACAAGGCCAAATTCGGCCCATTGTCTGTAACTAAATAAATATAGCATATACAAAAATATGTATGTATTTTTAAGTCGTCCGTTGTTAGTTTGCTGGGAAATTTCATTTTATACTTAGCTCGATACATAAGATATTGGTTCCGTTCTAGGCAACAAGTAGGCAAATAACAATTTATTGTGACGCACGCAAGTGAGGTTTTGGGGGTTAAAACCCCCTCCAATTATGTGTTTGTTATACAAAATTTGGGTCAGAAAATTTTAGTTCAAACAGCCCCCCAAAATGAAATCCTGTACTCGCCACTTATTGCAAGACCTTTTTATGTTATACAATGTGCGCTGTCATAACACTGCAAGAATAAAATCTATAAAGTTAGATCAACAACGAAGTCGGGTTTCCATTTTAACCCACAGAAACGATGACTCCGAATCCTTAGGAGCAGATTTCTTTAATGGACACGATCTTCGAGTGGAATTACAAATGCACACATCATGCACCGTTGGCATTTTTCATTGCTATTCTTTCGATGTAAATAAAATTATAAAATTATAAATAATCTCAACTTTAAAAACTTTTCGAACGATACAACAATACAATATATGTAAATAAAAACGATGTTTGAAGCTGGACTCGCGGTTGCAACAGTTGGTTTTCCACCCCAACTTCGAAACCGTTTTGTGTGCCAATTTCGTGGAAAATCGTCATCGTGATTTTAGTTTTATTAAAGTAACACAGCTGTTTTCAAAATTACAGCTGGCAAGCGTATTCGTAATTTCTTATTTCCGGCCAGTATCGCCAGCTAACACGCGATGCAAAAATACACCTTGTTGTTGTCCCTCTTGGGTCGTGTCGTAAAAAACTAAAACAAAAAATATATAAGAGACCTTGATCTTTGAGTTTAGAATTTGCGTAGGATTTGGACAGTTTTGAGACATTTCGAGAGGCGGCGAAAATCAATACGGCCGCTGCGAATGTACTATTAGATAAGCGTTGGAGTGACCTTAAAAATCTGTGGTTGCTTCGCGAACTGCAGAGTTAAGGGTGTGCACATGGGGTGACAGAAGAAATCCCACCAAGTTATTTTGGGCTCTCACAAACGAGTGCTGGCCAACATATGGACTCAGTATTGTCGACGCAACAGTGCTACCGCGTCGTCGTCGTGGCAGTCACGCGTTTTGTTCGACTCTCGCGCACGGTTGCCACTCGACCATAATTTGGTTAACCCCATTTTTCCAGAAAAGTAACCAACCAAATAAAAAAGAAAACGAAGTTTCGGCCGTTCATCCTTTCCTCGTGTGACAAAGTTTTATTTTGGTCGAGCGAAAACGCGTAATACTACGTTTACATTGAGCCCAAATGCGTGATTTGGGCAAAAATTCTCAAATGCGAAGCCAAATCACGCATTTCCCCATACAAATTCAAATCTACAAAATGACTCATTTCAACAAAACGACGAAGCAAATGCGATAAAACATGACCAATTTTATCGAACGCATCACAAAAAGAAAACGCTTTCAAAAGCTCCAAAAGCGTTTGTTCTTTTTGACAGTTCAAAATCAAAACAAACAAAAATTATCAAAATGGAAAATTTGAATTGAAATTTTCGTCTGCTTTAAATATGTATGTAGAATATTCTTAGCATGTAAGGTGTGTAATATACATGTATTCAAATATCGCAGTGTGTAGAACATAGAGGCAGCAAAAAAGAAACAAATGATTTAGTCAGAAGCCGGAAAACAGCTGATCTATGAGCTGCGGCAGGAGGACATCAGCATTGAGCATTTGACATTAGCTGTCAAAAAAAGGAAATGCAATGCAAATGAGGCAATGTAAACACTTTGAAGTGACGCATTTGAAACCACGCATTTGGGTTCAATGTAAACGTATGACAAAACCAACAAAGTTCACATCGATCACACGGCGATATGTGATGCATACATATTTTCCTCGAGTAAGAGCATGTGAGCAAAACAAAACGGTCTTCACATGTCACCTCGAACAGTATTACGTACACTAGGATTCCCTTCCAAAAAGTCATCAAACAAAAATAAAAGTAGCCAAGCACAAAAAATTTACCAATTTGATAGTAACCAAAATGGGTTAATTTTTTGGGGCTTGGTTTCATTGTTACTTTTATATGTGTTTGATAACTTTTTGCAAGTGAATTTTAGTATCTTGATTTTGTGGCGAAGTACGATGCAAACAACTTTCTTTTTGTTTTTTGCAAGCATGTTTTAGTGAATAATTAATAATTGACTGGCACGACAGCCCGATTACGAGACTAAGGCCTAGTTACCCTCAACCATCCGTGTTGTGCGTGCGAATTTGTGCAAGGTTGAAAGGGACCAAGGCGAATTCATACAGGTGATAGCGTTAGGGCAGCAACAAAATTTCAATGTATTTTGTTTTCTGGGCTTAGATTGTCAAAATCAGCCAATCAACAAGCTTGCTTTTTTCATTTTTAAACTGTCACAGTTTTACACAGTTTACCTTTTCCATCACAAAAAAATCAAATCAGCTGATTCAAAGAGGTCACCTGTATTAATTCGCATTGAAAGGGACCTACATTTTTATGCCGATTCCGAACGGCGAGTTGGGAGCTTTTTCATATGCAATTTTACTCTCAGAGGTTTGCCATTTCCTGCTGAGAGGACAGCCGCCGAAAGACAAATTGTTGTTTTTCTTTTTTTCGGTGTTAGCAGCAACGGAGTCTTGAACCTGGGCTCGAGCGTCGCATTTGACTCGCGGCCCAACGCACTAGCCAGCTGAGTTACGGCGGCTGCTGTTTTTAGTGAGGAAAAAATAAAAAATTTTATGTAATATGTATATCGCCGAGTATTTGTTATGCTTGTTGTTTTTTTCTTGCTCTTTTGCTTACACGTTTTCGCCCTACCAAAACTCAACTTTGTCAGATGAGGGAAGGAAGAACCAAAAGGCTGATATTTATCTGGTTAATAAAATTTTGGTCGAGTGGCAACCGTGCATACACCCGACAAATGTACATACATATATACTCATACTCACAGTTGGATTAGCTGCTCCTCTGCTCTCGCGGCGCGTCGAGAGAACCACATTATCGCAGCGCTCTCGGCGCTGCGCAGCGCAGCACTAGTTGGTCGCGCACGCTATACGCCTGGATGTAGTCGGAGTCGTGTGGTCTGGGCGGTCAGTGTTGCATTTAACGGAGAGGTCTAAACATCAAGTTGCGACTGAAGTGCGGTTCCGAGCGAACAGCTGCGCAAGATCTCCACCTCATCGCCGACATTTAGCGCGCCGCAGTACATTCGCGTTCTACCTGATTACAACGAAAAACGGGTCAGTTTATTAGTTGAAGCGCTGTGCAATTCGATTCCATTCCCCCGGTGTGTTGTTGCATTTTGTTCCATTGCATACGAAGCGCTTGTGGCGTTGCCGTGGAAGCGCACGACGGTAGATAGTACAGTGAATGTGCCATTGAATTTTCGACACAAGCAGGCATACAAATACGCATGTTGACAGCTGCAGTTGTCGCTGCTGGTGCAAAAGAGTGGAGTGAGCATTTAGTTGCATTGCGCTTTCTTTTCGAATCCGGTATCTACAGAATAAGTGAATTTTCGGACTGCTACCGCTTTGCATTTCGCTCTACTACGGACAACAAAGAAGCGGAAATCTGACAAGTGAGTGGGAAATTACGAGTGAATTTAGGCAGCAATTCCTCCAAGTTGCATTCGGGAGCAACACGGCATTCTGCATCTTATATAAACTATATTGTGCTGCGTTGGTGGACTGAACGACTGGCGAGCGAAATGTTCACACGACTGCGCTGCTCGCACACGCCCGCAATAGCACAAATGCCACTGTCTCTTGTGCGCACGGCATAGTTGGGACTGCGGGGGCTGTTCTATTCGATGTTCTCCAAAGCCAATACATGTACATACATACATGTGAGCTTATCTAGGATTATTTTAAATAATTGAATGCCATTGAAACAAAAAATACAAACAGGCCCACAGCGCATACACGTTTTCCTCTGCATACATACGTACGTTCATACCTGCGTTCGTGAACAGTCACAATAGCTACGTACCTCGCGCATGCAAACATACGTAAGCACACCGAATTCTTTTATACGTGTACATATCTACGCACATATATAGCTATAAATGCCACATATAATTGCCACACACTAGAACATTGCTACCACGTATGTGCTACGGTCCAGACTATGTATAGTTTTGTCTGAATAATAGGCGATAATTTGATTTCTTGCCCAAGTAAATTTCTCAAGCACTGTAAAAAAATCGCGACACACTGGACGGAGAAGGGAGATGTAGAAAATATGAGCATATTATGCTCGTGAGCGATGTCTTTTGGACCGCATTAGAAAGCATGCAGCAATCACGTACATAGGCATGAAAATATTTACGATTACGCCGGCCAAAACAAATTTGGAGTTTGGACTCTGCGCACTAGATTCTTACTTTACTACTAATTAAGTTTGCTTTTGTTGCTGTGCGAATGAAATTTTGAATTCGAAAATAATTTGCCTTTCGATAATCTTCTGCAAAAAAAAATTGTTAGAAGTTATTTTTCGTACTTATTTTGTGATTGTATGTGAATAAATGAGGTCTGATAACAACGTTCAAAGACCATTTCTTTTCAAATCCCAATACCAGCAATTATTGAAATATTCCAAGCTTCGGAATCTTGAAGGGTTTTAGCGAATTTGGCTTAATAATTCCCAATTTTATAATGCAATGGAGCAAAGCAAACTTAAAAGTAAAGTTGTTTTAAAAATAACCGAAAAACCTGTCGCTAAGGAACCCCGACCTTAGGCAGGAACGTTGAACTAAAAGAAATGCTGTGGTACTCCAGAGGGTGACGCAATGGAGATTCAGATTCTGTCTACACATCTATTATATTTTATGTATGTAGAGAAATTCATAGTTTTATTTTTTTTAAGTGAATGTAAATTTCGATGATATTTATAGGTGAATCGCAATTATATATCCATGCACACGTAAGCTAAAGGACGCTCAAAATTTTAAAGAGAAATATACATAATTTAAACGCTTTCTAAGTGTTAAGCTTATTTTATGTCAAAATTTGTTTTGTAGGTACTTCTGCGAATTTAATGTTGGACAATCTTAACAAAAGACAAACAATGATTTCTTTGTCGTACAATCCTTGACAAATACTGTTATGGCAATCATTACGAAACAAAATCAAGGACCAGGTTTTGTCAGGCTTTCTGCAAACTCCCCAATTGTGTATTCCCAGAATTATGTTTATCATATAACAAGCAAAAACATTTCTAATAAAAATATTTACAAGTCGCGCACTCACATACATACATACAAAATTACGTATTTATGCATGTGCCTTTTGCTATACCAAGCACTGGGGTGCCAATTCAATTCATTTAACTCCCTGCAAAGAGTAAGTGTTTCCTGTATGGAACGCTGTAGGAAATTTTAATATTTTCTAATTTGCACTAAATAAGTTAATGTAGTGCAATACACCCACGACTACTTTCAAAAGAGTGCAGAGGTCCCTTTTTCTTTTAAGCATAATGAATTCATTAAATTAATTTTTGCTACTCAATTATGATTTGCTTTGGTTATTTGCTATTGCTATGGTTAGCAGTGTTCTAAAAAGAAATGCATATTTCTTCTGCAACCATGACCAGCGGAGTAGGTTGAAAGTCCCTTCAAAGAATATAAGGAATACGAACGAAAAATTAGTACGTTTATGAGTTGTTCTGGCGGAGCAGCAAAATATTTTATCAGTATAACGAAGCGAGTTGATGAATTTTTGCAACGTTCTCACATTTATGAGTGCTACAAATCACCGAAATTCGGTTATTTCTTATTAATAATGTTTATGTTTTGGTTTACGTTCGCCTGGCGTTATTTTAATATTAATTTATGAAAGTACAAATATAAACGAACTAAGAACTGGTTCCATGATTGCCTGTTGTTCCGTATAACCAGTTAAAACGTACCCCTCGTTTCATCTCCATTTAGAATATTATTTTACAGCTGCGTTTGTATTTTTTATATTATCACTTAGAACTTATGGAAATTGACATGTACTTAAAAAGTAGTGCTTCTTTTTGCTCTGCGATGTCACCAACTTGCTAAAAGTTTACTTGAAACAAAAATAAAACGCAAAAAATAACTTAATACAATGTCAGATCTGTTTCAAGTCGAACAGGTTGTTATTATATTGTTTTATGACTTTATTCTGAATTCATTGACCTGTCAAAATAAATTACACGACTTTCCTTTTGAACCACTGTTCATTAAGTGATTAACAACCTGTCATAGTGTTTATATTCAATGAAAGGTTATTTCAACAGTGCCAGCCAATATTTTCGCGCAGCCCTATTGATGAATGCATAGACTAATAACACAGTCGACTGGATAGTGACATTACCCATAAAATAAAAATAGTTGTCAATGATTCGCTCAGTAAACAAACGAAATATTTTCTCAATTTACTTTCTGTCATCTTAACTCAATTATGTGTACTGTTTCCAAAACGATACAAAGTGCTCTGAACATATTTTTAAATGTCTTGTGAAGTGTATGCCGCACACTTGAATTGAATTGTTTACATATTTTTTTGAAATGAAAGAACACGAACGTGCTAATAGGTGTCTATTATTTTGAGAATAAAACTTCAAAAATATAAGTACAAGAGAGAATAAATGAAATAAGCCAAAATATGGGTATGGAAAAGAGGCTGTTATTGCTACCCATCCGACTTTGTTATTAGACTATAGATGAATGAACTCTCCTTGCTTTTTATTCTCTTCTTGCACGTGTTTATTGTCCAGGTGCAAGCATAGCGTAAATAACAAAGTGATAGTGTGTCTGACGTTTCTCTCATAAGAGTCAATAAACTGTCATTGTTTTTTAATTTACGTTGAAGATTGTCACAGTAAAATTTGTCACGCAAACCTATTTTAATGTTTGATCTGGCAGACGGCAATCTCTTCAGCACTTTGTCTATTACGCTATGGTTGCAATCATTTGTTTCATGAAATCTCTCATCTCGCATCAGTAATAGGTTAGGTTAGCTGGCTAGCCAAGTAGATCTGTAATAGCAAATTAGAGATTTTTTTGTAATCAAATTGTAACTGTGCTATTAGGTACTTGCTGGGGTTCGAATCTAATAAAGTTTAATCAAAACTTTTAAAACTAAAAGCTTTAAAATAATTTTTTTCGAACCAAAACTGGCATCAACTTTTGCGCGCTGGGAAGCATTTTTCACTACCGTTCAAATCGTTTATAAGTTTGCAATTTCTCATTTGGATCCTACTGTCGCCAGTCGACATACATACGTATGTACGTATATGTACTTATGTACTATAAGTATGTAGCGGCACGTAATCGGTTTGTGAACGTCTGTTTTAATATAAATTTCAAGTGTTTGCACTTTTAATGTGGAATAAATGTATGCACGATTTGCTCATTCAGTGAATTCTTTAATGTCAAGAGGTGAATTCATACATATTGTATGCAGTGTGGATTGGCCTGATTAACTGGGTTTTTAATTGCTGTTGCCACAGGCGTGTATTTCTTTTATCAACTGTGTGGAGTAATTTTACTTAATCAAGTCCGAACAGAAATGCAGAATAAACTCAACAATTAGTATCTGTCCAGCCTACCACACTGTACCCAGGGATGCCAACTTTTTAATGTTTGAAACCCGGACAGATGTTTAAGGGGGCCGCGGGGGTTTTGAAATTATATTCCACAATTAAATTAAAACACAAATGACCTATGTATGTTGTGTGTCTTATAAGCATTTTCGATATTATTCACAAAAAAGTTAACAACTAAAACAAACGAAATTCACAAAAGAAGGAGTAAGTAAAATAAACAAAAAGTTAACGTGAAAACCAATGAAATTCAAAAAAATTAAAAATTTAAAACAAAAAAGGAAATCACAGCTGATTCAGAAGTGCTACCATATTGTTGTATAGCACAGCTGAATGTAGATCGTTACCATATTGTTTAATACATGTATGTGATTTTCATAGCGAGCATCGCGTTTATAATAATAATCGATTTTTATGTGAAACGGTAACAGTAAATGGAACAATTTCTCATTTGTACATATTACTAAACACTTTCTTGGCAAGTTTATGTACGACCGGAAATTTTTGTGTTCGGTTGTACTTTGCAACCGGACACGAACAAAACTTCCGAAAACCGAACTGTCCGGGCGAAAACCGGACAGTTGGTAACCCTGACTGTACCGCTGATAATCTCAGAGAATCACAACACTTCCAACGGTTAAAGTCCCGTTGTTTCAATGCATTAATGCTCGTACGCGTAATATGTGTGCACTTCAATCTTTAATCTGCGCATCAATTTCAAACGTACTTCAAATAATATGTATTTGTATGTACACATAAGAAATTGAATTACGTGCCGTGATAATAAGATGGGGCGAAATGTTGTTTTTGTTTGTTGTTTTGTTTTTATAAACCAACCCATAACATTGGTTGTGGAAATCAGCACATATTCCTTATTTATTTGAGAGTACCTACATATTAGGGATTGCAATCCCGGGATCGCGAATCCCGGAATCCCGGGATCCCGGACAAGCGGAGTAGCTGTTTCTGTAAATTTAATTAAAAAATAAATTGAAGGAATTTTAAATACCCACAGCACAAGGTATACTGAAGTTGAAAATGAATTTGATAATGACTGTAGTGATACAGACGGAAATACGTAACTAGTAATGAAATTAAATAAAGCCATTAACAAATGTGACGCTCAACTGACAGCGCCTATAAATGTAAGAGGTCGTCTTATTGACGTTATTCATAACGAGTTTGACTTATTTTTAAATGGCTGAAACCGTGGCCAAAACTTGCAAAAAGTATATGAATATTTAGATAAGATTTCACCTACTAGTATTGAACCAGAGAGATGCTTTTCATCAGCAGGCAATATATGCAGCAAGCTAAGATCTCGTTTAGGAGATAATACCCTTAATGCTTTAATAGTTTCAAGATATTACCTAAAATCTAATTGATGTAAGGTGTTTGTTTTTGCCATCGGCTACTTGTTTTTTCCTAGTTTGGCAATTGAATGCATTTTTATGTTATTAATTTTATGTTATTTGCCATAAATATTTTGTTCTTTTTTTTAAGGAACACAGAAATGTATTTAATATGAAAATAAAATGTATTTGATTGAAAATGACGTCGGATTTAGTTCGTTAAGATAATATTTTCAATCCCGAAAAAATCCCGGGATTGCAATTTTCAGTCCCGAAAATCCCGGGATTGTAAAACTGGTCCGGGATTGCAATCCCTACTACATATGTCTAAGTACGTGTTTGGGTATTCGTAAAATGGAGGCCCGGCCATGCCAATTGAATTTTCATATTCGACGCCCCGCTTGTTAATTCGAGTGTTTTTGAAAGAAAACAACTATTAGTTCTCATGTTGTTCACACGGCTTGTATTCACATAGCATTAGTGCTTCTGGCGAAATTATTATACTAACTACAAGTATTGCTGCTATTTGTATGCAAATCAGCCTCACACTTTATCCTTATTTACTATACCTTTAAATTGTTACAACAACAAAATCACGCCATTGCATACAAAAACGATATATGCAAATGAATTCCATTGTATTATACAAGCTCCAAATATAAAAAGACAAGTAAATATTATTTACTGAAGTAAATGCAATGCGAAGGCTCTATTCAGAACTGCGAGTGATTGCTCTGTGCTAACATCTGAGCGCCGATTAAATTAAATTCGAAACGTATTTTGCGAAAATCAAAATATGATGGAGCTAACCGTGGGTTAAAGTTTGTGTACTGTAAGACAATGAAAAATATTAACTAATAGGTCTATTGAAATTTCTATAACGTCTTCCTGTTTTGAGAAATGGACCAAAAAGTATATTAAAACTCGATATGGATTGACAACTTAGTCGTTCTCTTTATTATTTAAGCTTTTATTGGTATATATACATTTCGAGATATCGTTTTTAAGATAGGAGCTCCCCATTGTGGTTGGCACTTTAACTCGGTAACGCCTAGTGTGTGCATATGGTCAGTCTTAACATGCACTCAAAAATAGTAAATTTTCAATTATTTTCATATTGAATCACTCAAACAATGTTATCGCAAAATTCGAAAGAAAAAGAATTCCGGCACATTGGGGTTAATAAGCACGCCCGCGGTTCGCAGAAAGTATTCTTTCAATGAAGTCATATTTTATGACTAACAGGGCACCGGGGCTTTGCACTCAAGTTTGAAGTCAATAGGCCCAATAAATCAAGTTTCTTTATACAACAATTAATTTGTATGGGCGGTGCTACGTCCCTTTCAGTTCCCAAGTTACGCGGAAAATTTGAGTTACAAAAAATGTGCCACGCCCCTTGTCCATCGCCCATAACATTTTACCAATGACAGATCTATGGGACGACGGTATACAGAATTTCAATGCTGTCCGACTGATAATTCCGAAGCTATTCCATATTAAAAATTGTCCAATTTACCAGTGAAACGACACACCTAAACGTTGGACCTGTACCAAATTTCAATGCTGTTCAACCTATATTTTCGAAGATATTGCATATAAAAAACTTAAGTTGAATTGTAGGTGCCACGCCCAACTGTCGGGTCGTATTCGCACTACGTGGTTTACCGATATTTAGTCAAGACGAATATTCCGTGAAAGATTCAGCTCAATCGGCCGTCTAGTTTTTGAATTTTAGCGTTGCGTGACCAACAAACAAACAGACATTTATTTTAATATAGAGTGAAATTCCTCATAACCGGACACTCACCGTCACAGCATTTTTGTCCGGTTATGAGTTTTTATCGGTCGTTTATTTATTTATTATTTTGTATGAATTAATGAATATTGAATATTTATTTAATATTTATCACATGTATAGGTAAAGTGTTTAAATTTCAATACTACTTGGGTTGAAAAAATTTTGTAATCGTTGATTTTGGAAAACCATCTCCGGGGATGTATACTCTCATAAAAAAGTGTATATAGTAAGACCAAAATAATATCGATGAAAAAATGAAATGTATATTTGAATATTTTATACATTTGCTTGTGTTTTATACTCGTTTCGCTGCTATTGGCAGGGGGTGCTTATTAGCGTGAACTTATAATTTATGTGTGTCTACATTTCGGTGATAAAAAGTTTACAAATTCAGTTATTTCTTATTATACTTATTAATTACTTATTGTTAAAATTTAGTAGAAGTAATACTCGTATTTAACATCGCGAACGTTAAGGGGTTAAGAATAATAATATTTGTATGCACTCCACGTAGGGGAACTATTTTTATAGACTTTAAACTCATAAGACGCAATATTTTCAAAAAAGTTATTTACGCGTTCAGTACTTACTGTTCCAGTCGGCACAAACAAGTTGTATATTTATCAATAGCAATAATAACTAACATCTCAGTATTTGTGCACAGCGTATGTTTGCAATCTTATCAGTTGCGTATTAAACGGCCCCACTGAACTTTCTTGCCTGCATTGCGGACTCTGTTCTAAGAGTGTATGAGAACGGTTTAGTTTAGTGAGCTCTAAGATCAAGAATGATCATGGAAAGAAGAAGAAATGGAAGAAACCTTCACAAATATAAAAAACTGCTTAAGTCAACACCAGGGCGTAGCTAAGAACGGGGTTTGGGTGTTGAAACCTCCCTCTCCCATAGCCGATCAATTACTAACATTTTCAATCACTTCGCATGCTACATAGCGAAACTAGCAAAAAGGTCTTTTCAGGTTTAAGATGTTTAAAATACGAAGCATACTTCAAAGTTCAGAAAGAACAGGAGGACGTAATGTTTTCGAAAGTCCAGTTTCCGGTCAAAGTATTATGAATTTTACCAGTATGGTCGTATAGGATCATAGGATTTATTAAAAACTGTTTAAGAAGCACTATGAACCAAGGTAGTTGTAATGGTATTGCCTCACTCTCCATTCGCAAAGGCATGACTAATTTCTGGCTACGTCCCTGATCAACACGTTTTAGATGATCCGTTTGACGCACTCGTTGGTACAAAGCGGGAGGAAATATTAGGTCATAAGCATTTAATTGTATAGAAAATTTCAATGAACTTGCTAAATCATTAAGTATCTTTTAGCAAATTTGACTGCATGGCTAGCTTAAAAATGTGAAAAATCTTGAACTTTCACTTGTGAATAGCCCCTCTTACTACAAAAATTAGGCTAACGCACTGTTACCGGTACGGTCATTATGCCGGCCTAAATTTCCATAAACGGGTTAATTATCTTAGGTAACTTTCATAAATATTTCTACAAATAAAAGCAATAAATTCCAAAATTAAATGACATGGCTTAAAAATGGAGAAACCGCGCTATTTTTTTGTCAATCTATATACATATCTGTATCCATACATATCTACATATACACATATCTGTATGCATATAAAAATGAATGTATGTTTGTTTGTTGGTCAGACGGTTGGTCTTTTATAAAATGTTCATCTTGACTAAATCTCGGTAAACCACATACGACCCGCCAGATGGGCGTGGCACCCATACAATCTGGAATATAATATGGAATATCTTCGGATTTATAGGTCGGACAGCATTGAAATTTGGTACAAGTCCACCGTTGAGGTGTGTCGTTTCACTGGTAAATTGTCATAAGGGTTGGTGGTACAAGGGGCGTGGTACTTTTCAACCGACCCATATGTTTTGAATAAATTTAGAACTACAGGTCACACGTGAATGACATTTGGCACAAACTTACGATCTAATCGTGCCCTTCGGTAGGCGGAATGGGGTGGGTATTGGACGAGGAGGCATGGCACCGCCCATACAACCCAAATTTCTAATGTGGAATAGCTTCGGAATAATAAATCGGATAGTATTGAAATTTTGCATACCGCCATCCCATAGATGTGTCATTCTACTGGTAGAATTGTATAGACGTTAGACAAGGAGTGTGGCAAATTTTTTGTGACTCAAATTTTCCGCGTATCTTTGGAACTGTAAGTTGCACATCAATGAGACTGGGTCGCACACTTCGATTGGAGGAATGGATTGGGCATTGCATAAAAGAGGCGTGGGCTCACCCATATCGTGTTGTATGAAGAAACTTTTGGCATAATAAATTAAGTTACCATCTGGCAACTTTACTACCTAATCCTAAGAACAATTATTTCTACGAAGCACGCCCGGACAATTCTGGGGAAACTCAGTCGTTACTCAGTTACTTAGTTTGTAAGTTCATATTTACTAATAGCTCTCGTCTATAAGGAAATATTACAATTTTATAGAATTGATTAACTAGAATTAGTAATAAATAATATCCAAGACGCAAACTTTAAAACAGAACTAAAGTCGGCATAAGAACTTTATTTAAAACTTAATGAGTTTATAACGCCTAAGCACGTGCAATTAAGTTATAAAATGTGAGTGCTTCTGTAAATTATGCCTCCGTTTCAGATAGCACCATCTGTGCACACAATATACAATACTGTTGTATGTGCTTAGTAAACACTTTTGTTTATTCAGACATATCGCCAAAACCCCAATGCAAATCTTAAGCACATAAAACGTTTGTAAGATTAACTGTGAGCTAAACTTTGTCATGCAATGTGCAATGCGGCAGTTGACTTCTTATTGGTAACTATTGGACCGATTTTGTTCAAATGGATTTCAAGATCGTTTCCTGTAAACCTGTAATCGTTTGATCGTTTGATTTCCAATACTTTTGTTGTTTCTCTAAACTAATTTAGTTACATAAATGACCACGAAATATTCGAACATAAAAGGTGGTAATTAACGTGAAAATTGTGACTCGAATGGTAGACATATAGTAAGTATGTGCACTTCTAAAAAAAACGTGATAATTTGATATTTTTAGTGCCTTTTTTTTGTTAGTGCGTCAATCAGCCGTTTTGTTAGTGCTTTGCTTATTAGGGCTTCAGCAACCAGACTATTCATAAAGTATTGGAGTTTGCTATCGGAACCTACTTGTTGCTGAAATGTTTCTGCAGATTCCACAGCTTGAATTTATTTTGTTATATGAAGCTAATTCGTCAATAGCTGTTTTTCGCGTCGTTTGTCCAGTACTATTTTTATAAGAACTGGAATCTTAACTTATTGCATGTTCCATAGTAGCGTATTTATCGGTGTTGAGAGACAGTTGAACACTGGGACTGAGCGTTGTCCTGCTTACTTTGAAGTAAACAGCTATTTTTCGAGTTAGTCCTAAAATGTTTGAAATTATTTACTGTTTTCTGTTAGACTTATTTGAACATCTTATGGATCGTGAGAACCTAACTTTACGGTTTTCATGACGAAATTTTGTATTAAAATATGACATATTTACTATCGAGTTTTACGCTGAAACTACGAATTGTTATGACTGAGCGATTGAGCGATTTAGCTAAGTATTCATTAATTATTATGTAAGTAACGAGCAAATGCATACATATTTATACTCCTCAATAAGGAACTACTGAACTCAATAACTAGATACAGGGTTCAATTTTGTAGTTACTCACACCACACAAGAGTGTGCTAAGTATATGTTTAACAAACCAGTATTTTTCATGCGGCGAAGTTCGTCTCTCAAATAGAAAGTTTTATATCAAAATCACCTACCAGTACTTCTTAGCCTGCACGTTAAATTACAAAAAACAAATACTACAGACACCTGTTTGCTTCCCAGTCATTCACGTTTCTATTTCTGTGTTGTAGGTATAGTTAATTTTAATCGAGCACATGTGGCATTAGACACTCAAAGTAGCATTCCTTTTGGATGACTTAAAAATTCCAATTTTTACTATTGTACACATTTCGGGTTTTCATCTCAACTCACTGTTTAGTTAATTAACATCGACGCTATTCGGCTGACTTCCATCAAATATCTTAATTTTTTTATTTGTTTACCGGTACAGAAACCACTTAACTTGGTTTGTGGTATGTTTAGTATCGTTTAGTTACTGTTTAGTATTACGTCTTGAGTTGGCCTGTTAATTGGTCTCTCTAGACAGTACAAAAAATTGTACACAACGACGTTCTTAGTTTAATTGACAACAAGAGCGTTTTAATGGAGCAGTGACCACGTCCATTCGTCACTTAAATATTAACAAAACGATTATTTAAGTACTCCAATTTTCCACTAAACTAAATTGCTATACTTTCCGGCCGAGTTACTTGAGCGCATGAGTTTATATTTATAGTAAGTATAGAACACTAATAGGTAGAGTACAGCCATATAATACATGGATACATACATATGTACGAACATAAGTATTGCATAATATGAACACTGTTCACAACAGGTGAGTGTAGCGTTCACGTGCGTTGTGCGCCGCCAACCGTCATTGCATAAGTGCGATGACGTGACAATTAGAACGCACTTTGCATTTATATTCGTAGTTAGACCAGTTCCGCCGAGTAGCTGTTTCGTTAATTGCTATTTTGATTAAACACACACACACACTCGGGAATTGCACAAACTAAACATGCCGCCCGAGGCGAATCGCCAGAGAGTCGTTCCCTATTTTTTTTTTAAGTATTTATTAGAATTAAAAAATTATCAACCACATGTGATCGGTTTATATTCAATTTTTTTCATACAAATCGATCGATACTCAAAATTATAATAAACATGTAGGAATATTTATGTAAATGCAACTGAAAGACAGCATTTGTCGGAGATTTGGCGCCCATTTCAAATATTTGTTTCTTCAAGTACAAAATGCCGCCCTAGGCATTTGCCTCATAAGCCTCCTGCTTTGACCGCCACTGCATACATGTATACATATACAACAATAGTATAGAATACGCGAGTAATTGAATATCGATACGCACAAATGAGCGGCTAGCAAATATTGGCATGAATGAAAATGACAATGGAACTGCGAAAGCAGTGCGCGCAGAGCTTGGAAATTGGTGTAGGGATGTGCGAATTTGCGTAGAATTGTCACGCGCGTCAAAGCGAACTCGTGCGATGGAGCGGGTGAGTGTGTGTCTAGCGATGGATCACATAGTGCATGTGACTGTTTCGATTCGCGCACAGATTGCGCCCGCTTGTTTATTCAATCGGTCTATGTCGCATAACTGCAGAAAAATGATTTGTTATTGAAACGGGCACGTCACTTTCAATTGAGCAAAGGCGATAATAATGGCACTGGCGGCCGACGACGGAGCTTTCCACACGACCCATGACCGAGTTTACGACGAAGACGTAGACAGCAAACCTTACAAACTGTTGTCACGTACTTATGCCCATAATACTTTCGTCTGGCGACTGACCATTAATTTATGATTACTTTTACATATTTTCAGGTTTCAACTGAAGCTTCACGATGGAGATGTAAGTTCAAGTGTCATACTCGGTTAACCTCCAAACTCATAGTCAGTTTGTTCTCAATTTAACTTAATCAACTCTCAATCAATTGAACTTAAGGAAACATATGCGTTATTGCGTAAATAAATATTATGTGTTCATATTTGCATTTAGTGATCAATGAAAAGCAGCCACTTAACTTACTCACTTAACTCACACTCACTTAACTCACAATGTTAGTTTGGGGGTTAACACACTGAATTTTTCATTTGTCAAGAGATTTATTGGTATTTTAATGTATTTGTGTATTGACAGTGAAGTCGGTGTGGCACCGGCGCCGCAAGAATCATGTGCGGAGAACACAAAAAACTTTTTCAGCAACCATTGGAAAGGCCTAGTGGTATTTCTGGTCCCACTGCTCTGTCTACCAGTAATGGTCGTCAACAATACTCCGGTAATTATTCAATATCAATAAAATCAATTAGAGCCTTTAACTGCTGATTGACGTGGTTTCAATTTAGGAAACTGGTTCCAGCACGACTCAAACAGAATTACGTACATCGCTACAGTGACTTGAAAACATGTATGTTTCTCTATTCCACAGGAATATCGCTGCATGTACCTGCTCTTAGTGATGGCCATATTCTGGGTGACCGAAGCGCTGCCCCTCTACGTGACCTCCATGTTGCCAATTGTCGCATTCCCAATCATGGGAATAATGGTACGTTGATTGTATTGCACATAAGCCGGCAGCAGTGGTAAGAAAGTTTTATGTTTTCAGAGTTCCGATCAGACGTGTCGCCTGTATTTCAAGGACACTCTCGTGATGTTCATGGGCGGCATAATGGTTGCCCTGGCAATTGAATACTGCAATCTGCACAAACGCCTGGCTCTACGCGTTATTCAAATTGTGGGTTGCAGCCCCAGAAGGTAAGCCACTCTGCGAAGACACGAGAGCGAGGATTTTCATTAAGAATTCCTTTTTGGTACAAACAACAAGCACTGTCTTTGTAGTTTTATTGACACATATTTTTGGGGTCATTTCAAACACGTTTCAACAGGTAACATTAGATTGTGAAGTCTGGTTCAGTGAACGTTCATATAAATGACTCAGGCATTTAAAATTCATTGTTGATCATATTATCGGTTATCGTAAATATAGAAAAAAATAAAGAAAGCTGAGCCTCAAACAAATGCTTAAATTTTTGATTACTTGTAATAAATGAATGAATTATACAAAATTATAACATTTTCATACGTTTGATGTAATGGCTGGAGTAATACAAATTTCTAACGAAAGTTTTTTAAATTTAAATGTAGTTTTTTTCTACACATTTTTCCCATTGGTATTGGTATGTACTTGGCAGCCGCCGTGGCTCAGTTGGTTAGTGCGTTGGACCGCGAGTCGAAGGCAGCGACCCAGGTTCAAATACTGCCTGTAATAACACCTAAAAAAATAACGGGAAAACTCGTTTTTTCTTTCGGTGGCTGTCCTCTCAGCTGGAAATGGCAAACCTCTGAGAGTAAAAATTGCTTATGAAAGAGCTCCCACCCTGCCGTTCGGAACCGGCATAAAACTGTAGGTCCCTTCCACCCGCGTACAAATTCACACGCACAACACGGGTGGTTGCGGGAAGCTAGGCCTTAGCCTCGCGTAAGCGGGCTGTCGTGCCAGTCAATTATTAATTAAATTATTATTGGTATGTACTTTCTAATAACTAACTGAACTTTTTATGCATATTTAGAAAGAACACGAACGAACTTTTCCATTCGTCTGTTCATTAACATCTGTAAATTTTGAAGCGCACCTTTTATACTTCTGTGTGCAATGTACATATGTATTGAAACTGTGACTTCCAAAATTGTAGACCACATGCAAAATGTTTGAAAAGAATCTAGTTTTCGAAATGATTCCATCATGACAGTTGAAAAATTGCAGTCACCGTTACTAAAGTCGAAAAAGTGTTTACTCGTTTTTCTTAAATCAACTGTAATTTTTAATTTTATACAAGTCGAAACTCTGATTGAATATATTTTAGGCTTCATTTTGGTTTGATTTTTGTAACAATGTTCTTGTCCATGTGGATTTCCAATGCAGCTTGCACTGCGATGATGTGCCCTATTATCCAGGCCGTATTGGAAGAACTACAAGCGGTAAGATACTTCTATCCACCTAAACGAAAAATACTTGTTACTGAAGGTCGAAAATATTGATTTGCAGCAAGGACTGTGCAAAATGACCAGAGAACCACAGTATCAAATTGTCGGCAAAAAGAATAACGCCGAAGACGAGTAAGTCAAAGTCAACGAGGCACATTTGTATTTTGACTTTAATGAGATACAATTTCTTTCAGACCGGCATATCCTTCGAAGGTGTCACTTTGCTATTTTCTCGGGGTCGCTTACGCCTCATCGATGGGCGGTTGCGGTACAATTATCGGCACAGCAACCAATTTGACATTTAAGGGAATATACGAAAGGTAAACATTATGCAGACACAGTATTAGCCAAGCAGCGCAAACTTTTCCAAGTCTTTCCACAGTCGCTTCCCCACAGCAACAGAAACGCTCGACTTCCCGACCTTCATGTTTTACTCGGTGCCGTCGATGCTGGTGTACACCGGCTTAACTTTTCTGTTCCTGCAGTGGCACTTCATGGGCTTGTTCCGGCCAAAAAGCAAGGAGGCGGAGGAGGTGCGGCTGGGAAAGAATGGTGCCGATGTGGCCAAAAAGGTTATCGACCAGCGCTACAAGGAGCTGGGTCCAATGACGGCGCACGAAATCCAAGTAATGATTTTGTTCATCCTCATGGTCGTGATGTACTTCACACGTAAGCCGGGAATTTTCCCGGGCTGGGCGGACTGGTTGAACGCCAAGTACGTCTCACACACAATACGCTGCAATAATATTTAATAACATTCTACTATAATCGCTTTCAGGGATATTCGCAACTCAATGCCCACAATTTTCGTGGTTATCATGTGCTTCATTTTACCAGCAAACTACGCATTCATGAGATACTGCGTTGGCAAGAGTAAGTGACGTTGTTGAAGTCTTCGGTGCCGATCAAGTACTAATGTAAGCATTTGCGTTTGTCATTGATAGGACCTCTGCCAACCACAACCACGCCTTCGCTGATAACGTGGAAATTTATTCAAACTAAAGTACCGTGGGGTCTCGTATTTTTGCTTGGTATGTGACTCAACACACTATTTACTCGCAGCAAATTACACACATTCTCACCTAGGTGGCGGATTCGCACTTGCCGAGGGTAGTAAAGTGAGCGGCATGGCAACATTGATCGGCAATGCACTCGTTGGACTGAAGTCACTCCCGCACACACTGCTGCTACTGGTTGTTATTATTGTTGCTGTCTTTATGACTGCGTTCAGTTCTAACGTCGCCATTGCTAACATCATAGTTCCGGTTCTGGCTGAAATGGTAAGTCGCTATATTGGACCACTTACCACTTGCACAGTGCTCATTGTGCAGCGTTCGATTTCAGTCAATCGCCATTGAAATTCATCCGCTGTACTTAATTCTGCCGGCCGGACTTGCCTGCAGCATGGCCTTCCACTTGCCCGTCAGCACACCGCCCAACGCCCTTGTTGCAGGCTACGCCAATATTAGGTCCAAGGACATGGTGCGTAAAGCAACGACTCTGTCGAAAATCAGACTCTTTCTATCGCTTTCTTGTCGTTGCAGGCTATCGCTGGCATTGGACCCACCATCATTAGTGTAATTGTGCTGTACATCTTCTGCCAAACATGGGGTCTGGTGGTGTACCCCAACCTGGATTCCTTCCCGCAGTGGGCCCATCCTCCAGTTATTAATGCAACCGTGTAGGCACTTACTTTTGTTGCGGTTATCCAGTTAAGATCCGGTTTAAACATGTGGAATTTATGGTGTATGACGGCAGGCGTTCGAGAGCCTCGTAATTTAAGAATCTTTATGTTTACTGCGAGCGCTGCGGGCAAACATAGTACCGAATAACGAGAACCAAGCAGATGCAATTCAGAAAGTGCCTACAATTTCACACCTCATAGTTGATAATTCTGCCAAATATCAGATATATCTTCTTCTATCAATTGTATTTTGCTGCATTTCGATCTACACAAACTTTTTAACGTACATACAATACAGCTATATACAGTCTTATACACACTTACCAATATATATACAGTATATTTAAAATTGAAAATAAAATCAGATAAGATGAGGACAATGTAAGAAAATGTAAAGAAGTTGACAGACTTCTTTCATCTTCTCGCATTGGAAAGTTTGTTCAATACACATACCTACATGCATAAATACATATCTATATGTACAGGCACATGTGAAATAAGCCATTTATTTTTTATACTTTTTTCCTTTGAACTATTAACACGCCATATTAACAACTGAATGCTACACCTGTACACAGCAGGATGAACCTATACGAGTGTACATGTGTGTGCCACTTAAAGTCAAGACGGTTACTTATGCGCTGCATTTACAAGTAGGACATTGTAGTTTAGTAGTGAATATGTAAAATATAAAGCCGAGCTGAGCTGGAGCTGGAGCTGAAGAACTTGTAAAATGTACAATCGACATATGAAAAATTGTGAAATAGCATACATACGATTATGTACTCGCATGTGCATATATGACTTACATATGCATGTGTACAATAGTTTTAGATGTGCACTTTTGTGTTTTCTGTCCACTCGGAAATAGACTGATCTGAGCAACTTGAATTCCGCTGGAATGCTGAGGCGAAGAGGAAAACCTGAAATATTATTGTTACGCAATCAACACGAGTTAAAATAATATGAACACATTTGGAATACTGTAGATTTGTATAGGGCAACGTAAGAAATGTCGCTTGGAGAATTATGTTAATTTATTAAAAATCGATTAATAAATGAATGCGTAAAGCTCAATATTTTTGTAACTCGAATGTCTGTTTAAATTTCATGAACTTACTTACAAAAAGAGTACACACCTACGACGTAGTAAGAAAATCTGGTTCTGTTTAAATTTCATGAATACTTACAAAAGGAGTACACACCTACGACGTAGTAAGAAAATCTGGTTCGAAACTCAATCGTGCATAAAAAAATGCAAATGCGTTTACCAATGCAGTTTGCCAAATTTTTTGTAGTTGTGCGTTATTGGTTAAATTCGATATCACTTAACGCGGATCTGCTGTTAAGTCCATTAGCCTGGCAGTTTCTGGTGCATCATCCGAGTACCAACGAGCACCAGATTCGCTGAGATTAAATTCGAACACGGAAGGAAGCGACCTACAGTTTTTTGCCCGATCAGAGGCAACAATTTGATTTGCCCTTAACTGTGAAGAGGGAAAAAGGATCTGGAAAAGGAAAGGACTTTATTTATTTCTATATTTAGAAAACGGTAAATGGTTACTCCCAACAATTTATACTCAGTTTTTTAATTGCAATTTGATTGGAATCAAAAGCGCTGTGCGTAAGCGATTTTAATATACAACCACTTTTATGGTCATAGATCAAACTACAATATCCAGCATAGAAAGCAAGACTACTAAGTTTGTTTCATTGTGTAGTTCAACTGTAGTGCAAACAGAATTTGATGTTATTGTTGTTACAAGTTTTAAAAAAATCATTGTTATGTACATTCGTAAACAATGCCTAAACTGTTAATTTTATTGCAAAGTGGTTGATACGAATTTCACCTAACCGGAACCAAAGCTATTTGCTATTGTTATTAAATTTAACTTTGCTAGCCTTTGTAATCAACAAAATTTGAATTTAAACAACCTGAAATAAGGTCAAATTCTGAAATGTCCAGTCATACTGAATAAGGCTTACGCCATTTAGGCTCACTTCACTCAATTGGTAACATTTATTCCGAATATTACATTTTAATTTTAAGAAATGTTGTGCATGGTACTAAAAATGGTCTTAATTGTAAAGTTAGGTAAAGTTTAATCGTCATTCTTTCACACCACGCTTTTTAAGTGGTAAGTTGTTGTCACTTTTATGTATATTTTATATGTTACTAGATGACCCGGTGAACCTACCTCCTTCTACCACCTAAAATTATTCAACTGTAACTTTCATAAGAGATTATTAATCCTTTTTAAACTTCCAACGAGAAACGTCCAACTTTTCATTGAGATCGTTAATATTGGACCCATCGTGTTCGGTTTGAGTCTCACGGTATTTTCTGTAGTCGTCGCTCGCTGGTCATCAGTGCGGTGTTCCCGTGGAGTAGCTCGCCGCACATTTGACTTACCTCTACGACCTATGTTAGCTCGCCTTCTTTAAGGCATTTTAACAGATACTGTAAACCGACACGGAATTATTTTCACAGCCATTCAAATCTTTCGAACTTTCCTTAACCCTGCGATAACCGATAATTTTTTAAACGGTCCAAGCCCAACAAGGTCCCCAGGAACCATTTTTGTAATATTGCATATGGGGCGTTTAATTGTATAACGTAGTGTTACATAATGTGTGTAGATGTGTTTGGAGAGCCAAAAAGCTAAGCTTCGTGTTTATTTTTTAGTAAACATATATGTATTTGTTACTACAGCCAGATGGGTAAAATCGTATACAATACAAAATAATTTGATTTAAAAACCCATAGGTCCCTATGGACCTTGTTGTTCATCGGAGGGTTAAGGACTTTACAATTTGAAATCCTCTAACTAAGTCCAACGATGGTTTTGTCTAAGTCAACCAAGTCAATTTATCTAAAAAAAATGGCTAATCGAAATGAATGTTCGCAAAATGCAATTTAATTCGCTTTAACCATCTCTATTCTTAAAATCCACTACTTTTTAATGACAACTTCGCACAATCGTAGGGAATTAGTAAAAGTTAGGCATGGCCCAACTGTCAAACAATAAGTTCGTCGCGAAATATGTTGTTTCAAAATTATGCAGAAAATTTGGGTCGCGGAAAATGCGCCACGCCCCTTGTCCAACGGCTTTGCCGAATTTCAATGTTATCTGACTTACATATAATTCCGAAACAATTTCATATCAAATATTTGAGTTTTGTGGGCAATGCCACGCCCCTTCCTTCAATTCCCACCCCATTCTTTCAGTCGAAAGGTACGTCTACCGAATGCAATTGATATTCGATTTATAGTTCCAAAGTTATCAGAAAATTTTGGTCCCGACACCAGTGCCACGCCTCTTGTCTAATGCCCATAAAATTTTAACCGTTGGGCTAAATCCATGTGAATGTGATACCAATAGAACGACAAATCTATGGGATTGATGGGCGACTTGTAGTTTCGCTGTTATTCTATATTAAAGATTTTAGTTGTATGGGCGGTACCACGCCCCCTTGCAAAATGCCCAGCCCAGCCAATTTGCGCGACTAAATGGTAAGATCGTGACAATTTTCAATGATGTGTGACTTACAGTTTCAAAGTTACGCGGAAGATTTGGGTCACGAAAAATATGCCACGCCCCTTGTCCAATGGCCTTCAAATATTACCAATAGAACGTATATGGGACGACGGTATACTAAATTTAAATGTTGTGCGACCAATAGTTTTGACGTTATTCCATATTAAAAAAATGAGTTCTATGGGTGGTGCCACGCTCCTTTGCATAAAACCCACACCATTCTTCCAGTCGAAAGGTGTGACTAAATGCTAAATTGGGACCAACTTTCATTGATGTGCGACTTATGGATCCAACGCACACCACGATACCTGGGGAAGTAGCGACCAGAACGAACGCGGTGAGTCGCTTTTTCAATTTATATTGAATACTAACCTAGGCATTGCTAACAGAGGTAGGGAACCAACTTTTCTTACCGCTACTCGGAGGGAGGTTCTGGACGTCACACTGACCAACGCGCTCTCTGGGCGCCTGGTCAGGGACTGGCGGGTTTTGGAGGAGTGCTCCTTCTCCGACCACCGGTACATCAGCTTCCGTTTGGATCTGAGTACACCGGCCAGACCCACCTTCCGCAACAAGCGCAGGACAAATTGGGAGATTTTCCGTTTGTCCCTTTCGTCTAGTTTATCCTTATCTCCACCGCGGCTCTTGTGTCCTGGAGATATTGAGACCGCGGTGGCCGCTCTAACTGATTCACTCAGTCGTGCTTCGGCTGCTGCTTGCAAGCCTAGGGCATACCGGGGCAAGACAAAACCACCTTGGTGGAACGCCGAAATCGCTAGATTACGGCGCGCGTGCAGACGCTCTTTCAACGCGGCCAAGAGGAATAACTCCTGGGACGCGTACAGATCTGACCTCAGAGCCTTCAAGCAGGAGGTCAGGCGGGCAAAGAGGGAATCGTGGGAATCCTTTTGCGGCGGTATCGAAAAAGTCTCTGACATCGGCCGACTCCGCAAGATTCTCAGCAGCTCCCCATCTATTCCCACAACCATTCAGAAGGCAAACAGTGACTGGACGGAGTCCAGTGGGGAAACCCTATAAGTGTTAGTAGACGCGCACTTTCCGGGAAATACCCCCCCTTATGCCGAAGCGGTAATTCCGCGGTGGTCCTTAACGGACGTCCGCATTGATAACACCATGGTTATGTGGGCTATTAACTCCTTCGAGCCTTTCAAATCTCCGGGACCGGACGGCGTCATCCCGGCCGAATTGCAGCAAACCGCGGAATCGACGGTGCCGTGGCTCGTTGCAATCTTTAGGGCATGCTTGGAATGGGGCTACATCCCCCTCCCATGGCGGGAGGTGGATGTCGTCTTCATTCCTAAGGCCGGGAAGACCTCGCACGTCAAGGCAAAAGACTTCAGGCCAATAAGTCTGACATCGTTTCTCCTGAAGACCCTCGAGAGGATACTCGACGTCCATATTAGGAGCCTTATCGATCCAACCGTTCTCTCTGAGTCGCAACATGCCTACACAAGGGGTAGGTCGGTTGAATCTGCGTTGCACTCCCTGGTCGACTACATAGACAAGTCGCTAACATACAAAGAGTACACCCTGGTGTCTTTTATAGACATAGAGGGCGCATTTAATAATGTCTGCCCTCTTGCGATAGGAGTGGCTCTTTCGGATCTTGGCGTAAACTGGTAAGCTTCATCAGCGCCCTACTTAGCAGCCGTTGTATCAACTCCACGTTGGGAACGGCGCATCTTCGCAGGTCAGTCACCAGGGGAACCCCCCAGGGGGGCGTTCTGTCGCCACTCCTGTGGAATCTAACCCTGAATAGATTGCTTGTCAACCTAGCGGCTGTTGGCTGCAAGGTCGTTGCTTATGCCGACGATGTTGCGATGGCCATAGCTGGCAAATTTCTGAGTGTGCTGTCCGAGCGGATGAATCACTTCCTGGACATCCTCACCTCATGGAGCAACTCCTGTGGCCTTACAGCCAACCCGGAAAAGACGGATCTTGTTCTTTTCACAAGGAGATATAAGGTTCCGTCTTTCAGACTTCCCGCCCTAAATGGTACCCCGCTCAAACTGAGTAAGGAGGTGAAATACCTGGGGCTCATACTAGACTCCAAGCTAACTTGGAGCGCAAACATCGCGGAAAGGGCAAAAAGAGCCTCCAGGGCCATCTACTGATGTAAACGGGCAGTGGGTGCAAGATGGGGGCTTCAGCCTCGCGTTGTTATGTGGCTCTATGAGGCAGTGGTCGAGCCCATCCTCCTCTACGGCGCTGTTGTATGGTAGCCTGCGGCGGCTAGCCGAGCTAACCTGAATCAGCTCGACAGAGTCAGGAGACTAGCTGCCACTCTCATAACAGGAGCCATCCGTTCCACGCCTACCAAGGCGCTTTTTGTTATGCTTAATTGGGTCCCCTCGACCCTACTAGTAAGGCAGTCCGCCAAAACTGCCGCTGTACGGTTGAATGCCATACGCAGTTGGGCACGGGCGGACCTAGGCCACTCTAGAATCCTCGGGCTGGATCTTCCAACCCCGACACAGACCGACTACATAGTCCTTCCCCCTAGCTTCGAACATAAGTTCACTATAGGGATCCCCAGCAGGAACGACTGGTCAGAGGACCGTCGCTCACTGCCAGACGTCGTCGAAATCTTCACAGACGGCTCTAAACTTGAGAATAGAGTCGGGTGTGGGGTTTTCTGCGACCAATTGGGGCCAGCATCACTGCTCGGCTCCCGGACCACTGTAGCGTCTTCCAAGCGGAGACCATGGCAATACTGCCGGCTGTGGACCGGTTGCGATCGCAACCCCCCATTCCCTCGGCTATATGTATTTTCTCGGATAGCCAGGCTGCAATCAAATCCTTGAAAGGTATTTATACCTCCTCCAAACTGGTAGCAAAGTGCCGTGCCGCTCTAAACAGCTTAGCGGAACATGCCAGGGTTCACCTGAGTTGGGTCCCTGGGCATAGCGGCATCTCTGGCAACTGTGTGGCGGATGAGCTGGCCAGAAAAGGTACTTTACTTCCAGCACCCACTACGCAATGTAGCATCCCCCTTGCGACTGTCAAACTGATGATCAGGCAGGCGTATCTTCGCCTGGCTAACCGACTCTGGGCGGAGGAGAGCCACTGTAGGATCTCCAGAGAAACCTGGCCGTCGCTTAACCATGGCAGAACACGTGAATTACTGCGGCTAAAGCGGAATTCCATCTATCCCACAGTATCTGTGCTGGCAGGACACTGGACGAACGGCGAACACGCCAGGAGACTCGGCCTCCCCTTCAACGACCATTGCCGCAGCTGCGACGATGTGGACGCGGAGGAAAGCGTCGAGCACCTGATGTGTCACTGCCCAGCACTAGCGAGGAGACGACTCCGGGTGCTGGGAGCGCCACGTGGTACCACAACGGGCCGTATTATGGCCTAAGTGAGCTCTTCTAGCTGCCACCCTAACCTAACCTAACCTATGGATCCAAAGTTATGCAGAAAATTTGGGTCGCGTAAAATGAGCCACGCCCCTTGTCCAGTGCCTATCAAATTTTAGTAAAAAAGCGACACATGTATGGGACGATGGTACTTGAAATTTCAATTCCCCATTAAGTAAGAAACAACTGCTACATACTTGCACATTATCGTCATTCTTTGTCTATGATTCTTTTAAATTTAATTTGTTATTTGTAGATAAATTTGCCACGAACCTTTTTATTGATGATTTACTGAAATTTACGAATTTTATTTCAATACAAAGTGGATCATCAATCAGTCCTTATGTCATGCTTAATCTCTCGTCCGTTTCTCTCATCCGTGTTATGCATTACAATTTGTGAAACATAAAATCCGGTATTTTGGTATATTGTTTTTATTAAAGTATAGAAACATATACATTTGAAAATGGAAATGGCATAAATATCAAGTCCAATATTAAAAACAGAACAACGAAGCCGTCTCATTTAAGCAGAGTTAGTCCCGCAACCATGTGGTTATTTCATATATTAAAGAATCAATAAAATGGTTAATATTCATTTCCTTAAATCTTAGCAGCCTTGGCCAAGTTCAGGGCTTCCGTAAGCATCCGACCAAAGTCAGCATGAACCAAAGTAAAGTTCTTAACAGCCCGCTCTTGAATGAATTGGCTTGCGTTGCTCAAGCTGTCAGCGATGTTCGTCACCAAACGCTTTCGGGCACCATCGTCCAGTACATACACCCAGAAATCGGTAACTTGCCCATAGTTGTCCTCATTAAAACCGCTGCTAAAGCGGTATACCTCGCCGTTGACAGGACAGCACGGCATAAGGCTCTTAGCACGCGGACATTCATCGGGACCGGAGAACGAATTGGGGAAATAGTTCGGAGCACCGCCTTGATTGTCGTTCACTCGCATCGGACCATCACGCTGATAGTTCCTCACTGAAACACGATAAGGACAGTTGACGGGAATTTGCAAGTAATTGGCACCCAGGCGATGACGATGAGTATCCGAGTACGAGAATAAGCGACCTTGCAACATCTTATCAGGAGATGGTTCGATTCCTGGCACCATGTGAGCTGGGCTGAAGGCGATCTGCTCAACTTCAGCAAAGTAGTTAGTGGGATTCCTGTCCAACACAAGTTTGCCAACAGGTATCAAAGGGTAGTCACTATGTGGCCAAATCTTGGTTACGTCGAATGGATTGTACTTGAACTTTTTAGCCTGGTCGAACGTCATCACTTGGATTTCTAAAGTCCAGCTGGGGTAGTTGCCATTTTTGATCGAATTGTACAGATCGCGGATGCTGTAGTCGGGATCGCTGGCGGCAATCTCTCCAGCACACTTCGGGTCAATGTTCTTAATGCCCTGATCTGTCTTAAAGTGAAATTTGGCATAAATCGGCTCCCCCTTGCAATTAATAAATTTGTAAGTATGCGAGCCGTAACCATTCATATGACGGAAGCCATCAGGAATTCCACGATCGCTGAACAAAAATGCCACCTGTAAAAAGCCAATTAATTGAGTTATACTACTGTTGCTAACCCCTTAATCCCCGCATGCACCCCCTATACCTGATGAGTACTCTCCGGTCGTAGGGTCAGGAAATCCCAAAACATATCCATATCTTTCAAATGGGTTTGCGGATTGCGTTTCTGCGTATGAATAAAGCTTGGAAACAGAATCGGGTCACGAATGAAGAATATCGGTGTATTGTTGCCCACCAAATCCCAAATGCCGTCATCAGTGTAGAATTTAATGGCGAAGCCGCGTGGATCGCGCACGGTGTCCGCTGAGCCGCTCTCGCCGCCCACAGTTGAGAAACGCACAGCGACTGGAGTGCGTTTCTTCACTTTATCAAAAACTTTGGCCGCACAGTACTTGGTGATATCGTGCGTCACCTCGAAGTAGCCGAACGCACCTGCTCCCTTGGCATGGACAACACGTTCTGGTATGCGTTCGCGGTCAAAGTTCGCCATCTCGTCGAGAAACTTGACGTCCTGCAGCAAAGCAGGGCCCCTAGGACCGACTGTTTGAATGGCATCTTTGATACCGACAGGATTACCAGAGCTGGTGGTAATGGCGCCTGGTGCACTCTGCAATAAAAAAAAACTATATGTAAAATCATATACACTAAGTAATAGTATGTACCAATGCATATACATTTGCGTGGATGAGTGAAAAATTTCGCAAAAGTAGAGTTGGCTCGTGATCAATATGAACTGGATGAATGAAGGGCAGTCTGTAGCAAAATACGTATTACTAAAAAGTTTGTACTACATAAGGGTTGTGGATGACAGTATTTGTTTAACATATGAAGATATGTAGCTCAAACTTATGTGGGTAAATGCTAATAACCGACTTAGTTGATAATCACATCTGTTTAGTTAACCGTGGCGCCATTGCAATATATCAATACCACAACACCCTGCTTGCAGGATATGTAAATATAGGCAATTTCGGTTGCATATATTTAATTCAATGCAATTAAATTTATTCAAGCTATGATATTTAGTAACCTTACAGACTGCATGTACAAGATCATAATTAAATTAAAATTATAACAAAATACAGACTAAATATACAATTGCTCTAAGGACATATAGATTCGATAGAAGTTCTGAATACGGTTCTTGGTAATAAAAAATCAATATTTAATTTTTTGATATTTTATCAAATTCTGAGAGTGCTCCAAAGATAGGAGCCTTAGCAAGATAATTAGCTTTGGCAACATTGAGTAAGAATGGATATGGGAAACGCAATATTTTGTTAGGTACGTTGAAACCTATCTGCATAAGAAGTTCAGGACAATCAATAATTCCACAAATCAGATCATACACTAATATTAGAGATTGGATAGTTCTTCCATTGTATAAGCATACAACAGGCATTATATGTATGTATGTTGGTAAAGGATCTACAAAATAAAACGGTCAAAGTTCAAACCTAGAGAATTTCCGTTGAACCCTTTCAATTCTAGCAGTATGGCAGTTATAAATTGGGTTCCATATTATGGAAGCTTACTCCAATTTCGAACAAACTAGGGAATTAACTAAAATCTTCCTGTATAGGGATCTTTAAAAGCCTTTGCATAGCGGCGCAAAAAGGCCAGATTACGGTATGTCTGTGGAAGAACAAAACATATATAATTTACAAAGGAAAAAAAACTATCGAACATAATTCCCAAATCAACGAACTCATCAACTGCGGTGAGCTGATGACTTGAGATGCTGAAGGAAGAATGACAAATATTTGAGGGTTTGGATAGTTCAGTGATAATTTATTTCTATGAGTCCTGTATACTGTTATACATTAGACATGATTTAGTGCACGATTTTTCTATTTCGATGCTCCGCAATCTCTCATTTTATGCGGTTTGGTGAAAAAGTGCATGAGCCAAACAATTTTGGGGCTAGAGTGAGGCTAAATGGCGTCGCATCGAGGTCAAAGTTCACAAAAAAGCTGGCAAATTCGACAAATTGCTCCACAGCTGGTCAGAAGTTGCTCTTAGAGGGTTAAAATCTATGACTACGACCCCCACTAGTTTTCCTTACTGAACATTTCAGTCAAACATATTTATACTCTAACCCTTAATGGGACTCCCATATAAAATGTTCGTTTATATAAAATAGGCTCCCACTGCTCCCAGGTTGCCCCCAGACGTTTCAAATGTATGACCGACACCCACCTATTTTCCCTTGCCAATGTTTCTTCCAAACATACCTACCCGCTATCTCCAAGTCGTAAGGGGGCTGCCATACAAAACTGGTCATTTTCTATGGAATTGGCTCCCCATTTGTAAATGTAGTAGTTCAGTAAGCGACGAAACATCGTATCTCGGAAACTACTTGACCGATTTGAATGATTTATTCAACGATTAGCAACATTTTTGAGTACAAAAAATATAAAATTAATTAAGGTTCAGAAATTCACCACCAGAGGGCCGTCTCTCATACAATCGGAGTTGTGAGGTTGTCAACTTTTGTCAAAATCCTATTAACCTCCCCATTTCGAATATAATTTCAATCGAAATTGAGTGTTAAGAAGAAATTGTTTGATTTTTGTGAGAAAATGTGAATTTTTCATTCAGTCGTATGAGAGGTACTCCTTGTGCAGGCAGCCTGGAGCAAAAATTGTTTTCTATATAACGTCATTATAGTCTCTGATGAGTTTCACGCCCCTTCCGACAGCATCGTTGACCACATGTAATTTATGCACAATGTTTATTGCTTTTAATTAGGGATTCAAAGTAGCCGGTGCTAGTTAGTAACAGCGAAATCTGCTTTTTGCTTATCTGATGATAAGCATCGTATCAAATCTTATCGGAATTTTTTTACTGCAGAACCAAAGCAAACAAACTCTGAGTAGTGATTAATGCCCCTACGACTTTCTTATTCAAAAACATAGCGGTACACACAAACGTGCCTCGACTAAAAGTCTCTCTGTAGAAACATTGTTGAAATATAACGGCGACATCAATGTATCTGCGATTGCGATGTTTATACTGGCAACAGCGCAACATGCCATAAACTTAGCCGGATGCTTTACATGTATGTTTTGATTCTCTTTAGCGTTGGTTGGACAATTTGATTTTGGTAAGCAGGAACTCAAAGTTCAACTTAATTTTTTCGACGGTTTTGCAACGATCTGAAACTTTAAAATATTCAAAAAGATTGATTCAGATTTAAAATATTCAAAAAGCTGAAACGAGATCGCTGAATTAAAAACAACAACATTCCAAAAGGAACCCAGGTTTATTCACACGTTGTCATAACAATGCATGGACGTTTGTATAGATTGCAAGTTCGGAACTCGTTTGACACGTTGCACACGCGCATTGGTACTCATGTATGTAGCTCATAAGTGCACACAGCGCCCACCTCCCTTCCCTGCCACATCAATTTACACGAAGAAGTAGCGATTCAGATGAATCGACATTTTGACGATGATAAGTGATTTATTGTGTACGTAAAAAGAATTAAGTTTAATGACAATTGTAATGTCGGCACAAACTAACGAAAATTACAGAGCTTCAAAACAACAAATTTCGACACTGACAACTTTTGCATTTATTTCATTGTATTAGTAATATCCTGCACGCGTATACCACAGGTCAATAGAACTTTAAAATCATGTTTCCCCATACAAACTTTTAACCCTTGGTTTACCTCGTTCGTGTTAAAAAAAAACGAAAAATACTTGTCGAATTATTTCTCGTTTGAAGTGCTTTTACTAAGTTTGAAGTCGAAAACCCATTAAATCATGTTTCTCCATACAAACTCTTGTTTACCTTGTTAGATTTCGTTTTAATACAAAAATGAAAAACATATTTTTGATTTCAAGTGTTTTCACTAATTTTGACGTCAATACCCCATCGCTTCATGTTTTTCTTTCCAAGTCTTCCCTTCCCTACGAACCTTAACCCATTGTTGATCTTGTTAAATTGAAAAATTGTTACGTGTCGAATTACACTGTGCAAGTCCAAAATTTAGACATGGGGGGGACCTACTGGGTGAGTTTCCTATAGGTATACTGAGTTAAGATCCACCAGCCGTTTGGTAAGATTGGCTCTAGTAATGAGAAATCCGACTTTGAAGTTTGGTAATTTTCGTCAAATTTGTCGCTTAAGTAGGTCCTAAATCGTTCCGAATATCGCTTTACTGTCTTCGGCAAGTTTGTAGATATTTTAACGACCAACACATTTGCTTAAGACACCAATCCAAAAAAAATACATTTAAACTGTGTAATTGCGATATGTGCATTTTTGAGCGCAGCGCAACGTGGCGTATGAGTGTCAATTATATGAGTGTTAATTATAATTAAATGACACTCATACGCCATGTCTAAATTTTTGAGGGCAAATTTCACGCACAGTGTTATTATTGATTTGGAGTATTTTCACCAACTCTGAAATCAATAGGCCTATTTAATCACGTTTCTTCGTACAAGACCTTAACCCATGTTTTGTCCCTTTAGATAGCGAATTTCTAAAAATCCCATCTAAGCCGAGGTTTATTTTTGTAAATGTACTTTTAAATGTTCCTATTAGAGTCCGAACGATTAATCGGCGTCGGCATCGGCTAATATCGGCCAATAAAATTGGTATCGGCATCGGCCAATAAAATAGGTATCAGCATCGGCCGTTTTTGGTCGATCGCATATCGGCCTATTTTCCTGCTTTCATTTTTTTGTTTTCATTTTTTTTACTTTTTGAAGCTGAATCGCACAGTGTTTCTTTTTCATATCTCGGTTTGTTTATTTGTTTATTGGAAAGTGGTATAAGAACCCCTATTCTGCTATTTTTAAGTAACGTATTTTCAGATATTGTTTAATATAAATATTTCCTAGAAATGTTTTTTATAAAAACTAGGTAATCTTAAGAACACAGATTTTCTCGAAATGTCTATGCATTTCGTCTATTAATATGGGCATCAGAGAAAGGCCATTCAATTTTACAATCTTATGCTGCTTTTTTAATTGGAAGCTGACTTCTTCCCACCACACCTGTACAACGGGTCGCCTTGCTCCAATGCGATTTGAGAGTACAAATTTTAATATAAGAATCGAGATTTTAAGTTGAAGAAGAAACTGAATTTGTATGCGATATTTATTAATAACCTGTGTTTACGTCAGTATTTTTGTTTATCTCAGAGGAATATATCTGATGTATTTTTTTTTAATACATGTTAACCCTTTACAAGGTACAGTTGCATATCTGCAACCAACCGTAAAATTGCCCGTAATTTCGGAAGTAATTATCAAAACGACTCTTTTTTCCTATTTTACAACTATGCAATGTTCCTTTTTTGAAATACTGGCATTAATAGTGGGAAAAAGTAGCTAAATTTTACTTGACAGCACTTATTTGACCGTTTTTGCGAAAAGTTGCACGCATTTATTTCAGTGAAACAAAAGTGATTAAAACCTATTAATAAAAAACACATAAACACTTTGCGAAAAATGCGGAGTAGGACTATGCTACAACAAACGCATGAATTGCTTTAAAAATTTTAATTTAAAATTAAACATATTAAATTAAAAAACAAGTTTTAATGCTTTGTTGCAAATGTGCAAACAAATGTTTTTTACAAAAAACCTTACAAAATTAAAATATATTAAAAAATAAAAAATACGTGTTTTTTCAAATTTAAATTTATAACTAAAAAACAACATTTGATGAAAAAATTCGCTGTTGCCGTGTAAAGGGTTAATGTATTCTGAATTTTTTTTTAATTTTATTTAGTTTTTAATTGTTTATTTTCTCGTTTTTTGTTATTTTGTGATGAATATAACAAACAAATGTATATATAATAGTTCCTTTTGTTTTTTTTTTTATAAAATAAACTGTGTTTTTGATTGAATTCATTATGGAATTCTATGGAATCGGCATCGGCCGATTCTCGCCCTTTCGGCCGATTAGTCGGCATCGGCCTATTCTCGCCCTTCCGACCGATTAATCAACATCGGCATCTGCCAAAAAATTTGGTATCGGTCGGACTCTAGTACTTATTTCATGTTTGTAGCTTTAGCGCTTTGGGTTGGGTGATGATGAATCAGTCAATCAGTCACGGCAAACAATCATATGTACATAAGTATATAGATAGATATAATAAGTATAATCCAAGTGCAAGTGAATCGTGGTTAAGTGGGCGCCCACTTAACTAACAAAAGAAAGCGACAGTACATGTCTGTAAATCAATATTGATGTAAATAAATTCTGTGTTTCATAGGGGTAAACATAGGCTATATAAGATTGACCACGCCCACCTTATACGCCTTCCTGCAATGCCCATTATGATGACAGAAATTAACTGTGGTATATCTGTGCAAAACAATATGGATATCAAACGATTTTGCCATTGCAGCAAATATCTATATACATACAACTGAATGTCTGTTTGTTTGTTTGTTGGTCACACGACACTAAAACTCAAAAACTAGACGGCCGATTGAGCTGCATTTTTTACGGAATGTTCGTCTTGACTAAATCTCGGTAACCACATAGTGCGAATAAGACCTGGTGCTGGGCCACCGTTTAGGTGTGTCGTTTCACTGGTAATCTTTGTGAGCGTTGGACAAGGGGCGTGGCATTTTTTAAGCAACTCATACGTTTTGAATAACTTTGGAACTACAAATCACACATCAAAGAGAATTGGCACAAACTTACAATTTTGACCTGCCCTTCGACATGGGGAATGGGGTGGGTATTGGACAAGGGGGCATGACACCGCCCATACAACCCAAGTTGTTTTCAATGTGGAATACTTTGGAATTATAAGTCGGACAGCATTGCAATTTGGTACAGCATCATGGCTTAGACGTGTCGTTCCAGTGGTTAAAATGTATGGGCGTTGGACAAGAGGAGTGGCACTTTTCAAGCGACCCAAATGTTTTGAATAACTTTGGAACTACAGGTCACACATCAATGATATTTGGCACAGACTTACGATTCAGACGTACCCTTCGAAGGGGCAAGTTTTTGATGTGGAATAGCTTCGGAATAATAAGTCGGAAAGCGTTGAAATTTTGTATACCATCGTCTCATAGATGTGTCATTCTACTGGTAAAATTTGATGGACGTTGGACAAGGGGTGTGGCAAATTTTTTGTGACTAAAATTTTCCGCGTAACTTTGGAACTGTAAGTCGCATATTAATGAAACCGGGTCACACCCTTCGACTGGAGGAATGGATTAGGCATTGCATAAAAGAGGCGTGAGCTCGCCCATACAGTGTCGTATGAAGAAACTGGATTTATTGGGCCCATTGACTTTACCCCTGCTAGTTTACTAGCACCTAAAACCACAGTACTAAAACCACACCGGGCTCAAATCAACGACGATTAGGAAACTGACGTGGGGGTGAATGTGCATGTCTTTGCGAATATTGTGTAAACGACTTCAATTGTTGCTGATATTCCAGCGGGTAGTGTTTATTTTAAGAAGCAGGCTGGTGGCAAGATAAAGTTGACTACTTGCCTACGGACTGTACTCGGATGATAAGCGTCGAAAGGCAACAACAGAACTTATTGCCTCTGCGCACCAGAAATCAACAACAACTGCAAATCATTGTTGTTTTATTTTTAACAGCCTCACATTCACCCGTACATACATATACATTGTGTGTGTTGATTAAGGTGCATGTGTTATTTTCATGCTGAGTGCAAACAATTTATTATACATACCGTGCATACTAGAGGGCACGTACGTAAATTAATGTCACAAAAAAATAAATGCTTTTACCTTTTGTGCAAAAATTGGCATTTGACATCAAAATACTCAATATGCGCTTGGTACTTTGTTTTAAACAATCAAAGTTAGAAATTTTTAATTAAATTTGTTTACTACAGTAACTTTCAATTTGTTTGCTGTTGAAATAGAAATTTATAGAAAAAAGATGTTAAGTAGTTCCTTAAGTGTGCTCTCCCCTTCCCTTTCTAATTCAAATTGAAGGACTCTCATGCACAAAAAATCCTTGTTTCACTCAGGTTTCTTGACGAATTGTAATGGTTAGCACCTCAAAGTATATTATAATTGGTCACAGTGTTCACTTCTGCTTATTTTGTTTTCATTTATATTATTCTCATTGTAGGACCATTGACGGTTTAAGGGGTTTGCCATACTCTCTTTAGCCTTAGTAAAATAGTATATTTTGACGTTCAAAAATTAGCAAACCACGGCCATTTTTATAGCGTCCGTACTCCTCACCCAAGTATTATTTACATCTGAAGGACGGGAAACCGGAGGTGGTTAGAACGATTCTTCAGGTAATACCGATGACCAGCCACTGTGGCTGTGTTTAGTATGAAGCAACGCACAAAATCTCAAATTCTATTCAGAGTACCAACGATGGCGCTACTAGACTCACCAACAGACGGGCCATTCTCTTTCTAATAAATTTATATAGCTTTCGAAATTGTACAACTGCCACACAAGCGCCCTGAATGGGAGCTAAAATATGTTTTTAAGACGTTTTCATCTTCGGAGAACATCGAAGATTTGAAACTTTTTGTTTTACTTCAGGATTTTAGTGAAATCGACTTCATTACAGCTGGCTACGCCCATTTGTAGGTATGTATGTGAATTGGAATCTGTCCTCTCCCCTTGTCCTATTACATCAGATGACAGCGACAGGTCTTAATTGGTTGCGATAGCGCATTCTACAGTCAACAAAAGAGAGAGCAGCAGCTACAAATGCAGTCAAATACGATAGAGTTGTGAAATACACTTAGAGAAATCAAGCAACGAAGTCAAGACCGCAATCTTTGCAGTTTGGCAATGATTCATGAAGACGCAATTAAGGAAAATTGTATGTATAACAAAAACTCGACTACTAATTACGGATAATTAGTCTGCCATCTCACGGGTTTCGCTAAAGTCAACAGATTCCACTTCCAAGTTAAGCAACGAATTCAACAATACACCGTACGTGCTTTGTGCTTTTGGAAAATGTAAAAAAATGCACGCTGTATTCGGAGTGGCTTGGGCGAGTTCGACGTGCAAAAATGCTCGAGAACAAGTTTGCAACAATATATGTGTAATATGTAAAATACAGCAGAAAACAAAGCTCACAAACAGCCGTTGCCGCGCCGCTTGCACGCAACACGCAGCCAAGCCACACGCATGCACCAACGACCACCTCGCTGCGGCAAGCTGCCTCGCAGGAGTTGCTGTGGTACCAGCGACGACTGCGCAAACAACTCCAATACCAGTTCGCGGAGCCGCACTGAGTACATTGACTTATGCGATCTGTGTCATGCTTCATTGCATCGTTTGAAGGTGCCTTTTGTGGCTGTTACTATAGTCGGTGCCATTTCTGCGCTACTAGCCCCTTAGAGGCGAGTACATGCCAGTCTATTGCGTTGCTAATACCGCAAGGAGGAAGACCTCGCTATATATATCAATTGAAGGCCCAAGTACTTTTACATATTAATCAAGAACACTCACAAGATAGCCGCATAAACATTTCCAATGTGTCCATTCCAGTCAATTCGGTCAAATGGGTGGCTTATTGACGAATAAAGTTATAGAACCGTATATTGAACATACATATTATATTTAAATTTGATTTTCAGATTCGATACAACTGTTTAGTTTTGCTGTACATGTTTTAGATCTTACTGTCTGTAATATAGCTTAATCCTAGCACAAATATGTTTACCTCAATTCCGCTTTATGGTTATTAGCTTCACCAGTTTAATAAGCTCACATTGGTTGGACCCTGAAGAATCGAAAGGCGAATATTTATACGGTTTACCAGCCACAATTGTCATTGAGTCGTGGTTCAAGAATTATTTCAGCTGTTTCTGGAAGATTTGCAAAATCATACTTTTTGATTCGACCGGAGACACTGTTACCTTCATTTCTTCCTTTATATTTTAAAACAAATTAAGTTACGTTACATTCGCTTGAAATCTAGGCCTTTTGTTTTCACATTAAATTTCAGATCAGGACTTGGTAGTGTGAAACTGAATCTTATAAACTAGTTATGAGGTTTCTTATTTGGTAATATTTTGTATAAGGCGAAAGTTAAGGGCAAGACTAAACTATTGCGATCATGTGGTTAGTGCGTTAAACGGCGAGTCAGATAGTTACGGATTTGAACACGGATTCAGCCAACTCTAAAAATATAACTCTTCTTTCGGCGAATACCTTATGGAAACAATGGAAAACCAAGGAAGAGTATATTTTCGTATGAAAAAGTACCCAACTCACCGTTCGGAGTCGGCATAAAACTGTAGGTTTCTCCCTCCACGCACAACCAGCGCGCACACAACTTTTTCTTCTAATTAATATTGTAATTCCATCTAAGAATGTGTTGACGCGGGCGCACCTACCCGACATCTAACGAACAAACAAACAAAACAAATCTAACGAACGTGCTGAAAACGAGATAACGTGGTCCTCATCACAAATAATTGCCTATACATTTTTCCATCATCAATGTAAGCTTCTGAATTCAGCTCGCATCTGAGTGCAATTGTGCAATTCATTTTCATCACTTCAACTACAAAACAAGGGAAACGCAAAATTGTTTGCGCCTCACTGAATTACCAGCGGCTCAGCACATTAGAGAGTGAGGCAAGCCTTAAGTTTGCAAACCCATGTATGTGTTTACGCCAGGTATCCAGGCAATGACCATAGTGCTTCCTACACGTAGGCTGCTTGAGTTGGACCGGGTCCAAGTATATAGACTCGCTGATATAAGTACATACATGTAGACAAGATAAGATTTAGACTGTTTATGTGAATACAAATGTACAAATCGCGAGAGCGATAAAGACTCTTAACGCGCAATACCAGTTCAATGGGTGGAGAAGAGCGGCCGTGTTGATAAACAGCACATAACACCATTCCCCCCACCACACTACACTTCAACCGGCCTTTGCCCACACAGCCGGCACTTTCCAACACCGGGCAGCAATTTGCAATTTCAATCGGCACATCGAATACCAAACACTTTACCTCCCTGAGCCGCCCCAGGTACTTCTGCAATCTAGATCTATCGCCACAACACTTATCAATTCAAAATTACGAAAATAGAAATCGAGTAGGCAGCGCTGGATGTATTTTGTTTTTCGTTTCGATGAAATTGATCGCTTCCCTACCATCTAGCACTGCCAACATATTCTCCTAAATGTTGAAAGACTGCGAAAACCATTGACTAGTCCACTTTGTCCTGGTAGGCTCTTCCCTGCCTGAGCAAAAAAAAAATCGCTCAACCAAAGGCAAAAAGATAAATTCCTGGGCGAAAACTTTGTTGGACGACTTTCGAGTTGCAGAAGCACTCATTATTATAGTTGTTATTTTGTGCTTTGTTGTTATGTTGTGGAGCAAGGGAATTGCAATATAGACAAATCGCCGCATTTCTTTAATTCAAATTTTCCCGTCACACTCACCGACACATGGTTTTTGTATTCAATCAACTGATTGGTGGCAGCATCACGCGTAGGCATTTTAGTCTCCATTATGATAACAAACTAACAAAAATAGTTGGATGCAAACAAACACGGCCAAAACCCACAAATTCGTCCAAACTCCAAACGAAGAAACTGCTTCGCATTCAGGCACTGGAAGCGCTTTTATACGACAAATGACAGCTTACCAGGGTTGCCTGTCCGCTTCCAATGGAGTACTGCACTTTTTCAACATACGAAATTCAATGAGATTCATAATGATCACTAAAGCCTACTCCACACTAACCCACTGTTAATGAGTAATGCGCGAGTTACCCGAGTGATGCATGACATAGAACATAAGCTTAGAACAAAACCATAAACTTATGGGCCAGTTACCCGAGATGCAACTTAGTTTGACGTTTCAGCTGACATGACCTGCCACACCCGAAAGCTGTACTACTGGTTACCCAAGGCATAGAACGTAATACTCCTGACAGACATAGGATTTTTGTACTACGAAGAATACTACAATCAAAACTCATACTAGCATGCTGACACACATTTGGTTTTTGTACCACGTAGTACATTTTGACAGCGGCGAAAACGAATTTAAAAGAAACTGAAATATTTTTTCTGTTTATTCTCTATTCCTGCAGTGAGGTTGTCAACGAAAGTTTGTTCAGTGTAGGACTTTCACGAAGAGCTTTAAGCTTTGAAGTATGTTCAGTTGATTCCCTTTGTAGTAAACTGAAAAATCCCATCCCTTTTCGTGGTATTCTACTGGATTTTTGTACTATAATTGAAGTACAAAAATCCAGTTGCTTTCGAACAAAAGTTGAAAAACCCGGTGACAGACATTGGTTTTTTGTACTAACAGGATTTTTTTACTAGATGTCTGTCAGGGGTATTATGGATGAGTGTGCAAACTAAAATGCCGCCAGTTGTCTTTCAATTGTTTTCTTTTTAAAGTATGTTTTCATTAATTTCCTGCGTTATTTACACAACATATAAACTTTTTTGGCTTCATTAAGTAAATATCATTGTAAACTAAATGCATTGAATACGACAGGGCCAACTGCCGTCCTTTTTATTTCGCAGTTCTTCATTTAGCAAATCTCTAACACAAGATTGACGATCAGATCAGGGGTGTTTTTGGTTCTGAATGCTCTAGTTCGAACGCAGGGTTGTTTTTTTTTAGTCAGCTGATAAAACCTTAATTTAATTTAATTAAAAGCATGTCGAACGATTCTTTTGACGCGTTTGGGCAATAATATAATTTTATGGTCAGTTTTATACAAACGTATTACGAAATTGCACCAAAAAAACTTCGAATACAAATAAAAATTTCTTTGGTCACAAAAAATTACTCTCACCAGCAACACAAGAAATGAACTAGAACAACAACCCCGTTTTAGACACTTATATAGAGAATAATTTACGTTCTTAATCAACCTTGGGGCCTACTATAGTAGACCCACTAATATATTTTTACTAATATTTTTCACTAATATTCACTAATATATATTAGTGAACTTCAAAAACATGCGTTTTGTTTCGCCTACAATTGAACTTTAATAGTAAAAATAGTAGCTACATTAAATTTCCAAACAATCGAAACCAATCCTGAGATTGCTAATTATGTTTGACCAGTGCCTTTTTCGTAAATGCAGCGATTTTACATGCCCGTTACAAATTCAGAATAGGTAAATTCAAGTTAGTTGCGTAAGCCTCAAAGCTTTTATTAACATAGTGATAGACGTATAGATTTTTTGTATCACGAATTACAGGTTGATATATGCAGTTTGAATATAGATTTTTTTCTCTATTTTGTCCGTTTGTGCATTTTTTAGTTGTCAAACTATGTTTTGAGTTTGAGTAAATTTTTTTTACGGAAAGCTTTAAGTTTAAGGTATGTAGAGTTAAATTCGTTTAAAGTAAAATCAAAAACATTGTTGTATTCGACTGCTCCAATCCAGTTGCTCTTGAACAAAAGTTGTGAAAGTTGTGTCTGTCACGGGTATGAAAAATGCATTGTTACCCTGATAAATGACGCACCCTGATAAATGACGCACATTTGCATGCAATGTAATTGAAGTTGTCTTAAAGTTTTGAGGTCCTCTTTAAATATGGACAGTATAGTTCAATACGTATGGATAAAGGACGACGCTCGATAGAAGGTTATATCCGTAACATATATCTGATACAAAAATAATGTAAGACCGATCAAAATCTTTATATAATCTAGTATATAGTAACTATATTATATCATTTTTCACTTCTATCGCTTGGGCTGCGAGGTTTATTAAAAATTTCTTTCGGTTATTTCCGATTGTTGCATACTACGTACCATAAAATATGAATCTCTTGCACCGAACAAGTTTCATACATGTATCGCATACTGCACGGGAAAAAAGTTAAATGTGTAAAATATTAGGTCTGTTTGAGTAGGGATAATTTGTACGAATTTGTACAAATGCAACGATAGAGAAACGCGTAAAGGGACAGTTCATTTTGGGAGAACTTGCAAGTTTTTTACTAGAGAAATTTTGTCCAGTGAGTTGTAACCAGTAAAAAGGAAGAAAAACATATGACTGGCTGCCATATGATCGATTGCAAAGACAAATAATTTTTGCAAACATTTGGAGGCAAATGGAACGAAGAAGAATTTGTGCTCAGAAGAATTTGTGATCAGCTTTACCTGCTGCAGCTGAAAGGGAAAAATCGCTTCGCGATTGAGCTTCAAACCTCAAATGAAACTTTTAGATCAGCTGTTTCATCCTTTAACCATCCTGTTTATACCCTTTTTCCTGTGTATTGAATGTGCCAAGCAGGCATTTAACTATTATAAGTTTTTTAAGAAAATAATTTCAATGTAACTATTATAATGCAACACACATTTTTTTTGTTGATTATAATTATTATTTGCGACATTTAATTTTTACGTTACGTAATAACTGTCATGAGAAAAAATTTTTTTTTCGTTTACGATAGTTATAATTTTTGGATTTTTTTACGTTGCGTCGTAACTTTTATTTATGATTTTTAATTATTTACGTTGCCGATAACTATTATTTCAAAGACATTTTTTTTGCGTTGATTGATGTTGATTTTTAATTATTTAGTTCTTGGTGGAAATTGGTTTTCTGCAGTTAATTTGCGTTTGTCAATTTGAAACAATTAAAAATCAATTCATACCCAAAATGTGGTAATTTAACGTAAAAAAAAATGTTTTTTCGAAATAATAATTATCGGAAACGTAAATTACAAAAAATCGTAAATAAAAGTTATGAAGCAAAGTAAAAAAAAAATTCTCAAAATAATAGTTATCGGTAACGAAAATAAAAAAATCATAAATAAAAGTTATGAAGCAACCTAAAAAAAATCCCAAACTAATAATTATCGATAACGAAAAATATACTTGTTTCTTATAATAGTTATTATGCAACTCAAAATTATTTATTACATGATAATAGTTACAGGTCACGTAAATAATTTGTTATTGGGAATAATTATTATAAAGCAATATTTTTAGAAATTTCTTAATTAAGGGCAATTTTTATATTTCCAAAAATATGGATAATAATTATTTTAGGTCTCTGGTGCCAATTATTTTAGGTCTCTTGGGAGCGTAAGCTGGCTTACTCTCCTGATATTTTTGCTGGATAATTTTTACTGGAAAAGTTCCCAAACAGACCTATTACCACAAAAAACTGCGCGGGAAACATACAAGGTACATTTCATGGTACAATAACAAGGTAGTGTTACGGGCGAGCGGATTTTATTTTTTTCTCGTCAGAGTTCGGTAGGTTGTCAAAAATTGTTGTTGCTTTTGTTTACATTCGGCGAACAGCATTGACAGCCAACTGTTTTTCTGTGCAATTTGAAACCTGATGAAAGAACATTATTTTTGCAATTTTCGTTATGATTTTCTTTTTAATTACAGATGTGTTTATCAGGATTATTTTGCAGTTACCTAGAAGATGTACCATATAACACTTTCGGCCGATTTATATTAACTTTTATGAATTAACGCAAAATCGGCGAACTATGGACTTAGCACTTTTGCCCCTCATTGTCAAACAACAGATTAAAACAAAGAATCTATGTGCTTTTGGTGTTAATTGGTGTACTTTTACGTTTTCTTTCATCCTTTATCAAAATCTAATATTTGTAAACCAAGTGGTCTATTCGATACTGGCAATACTGTTGGCAAGAGAACCGTCCGTCCGATTTGACAATGAACCGAACAAAAACACTAACAAAATACACGTGAATTTTTTCTCTCTTTCCTGCCACTACCTTGTTATTGTACCATGGTACATTTTTTATATAGCCTTATTAATTATACCAAAAAGTGAGCGAGAAATTTCTATAAGAAATTATTGACGCTTTGCAACCCATTGCAATGGTGAATCAGCTCCAATATGATTTGTTACTTTCTCACCACATCCAACGGTTGCATGCGTACGTATCATATACACAATTGGCTGTTTCCTAAAATTCCTTCACATTTACAGAAGACACTGCTTTCCCATCGAAATTCATTACGCCGCCTTGCACCTTTCAACTCCATCTACCTTATAAATGCAAAGCTCGGTTGAATTTGATAATTAGAGGCCCCTGTAATATCATCTAGCACCTGGGTTGCACTTGAAATACTCCTTTTTAGGGTCCGCTTTTGGGAGGCCAATTTCAAGTTCGGTGGTATGCCACACTGATATCCTACTCGCTTTCATATTGTCGTCGTTTGTGAAAATGAAGTAGTGGATTTAAAAAAGGAAAGAAAAAACTAGTATATAATTTAAATTATATTATTAATGTAAAGTTTTTAGTTCGAAATTAATTTGACGTAAACAGAAGAATGTGTTTGATAGCGATCGCTGTACCTGCGACAGTTATTTAGCGCGAGAACAAGAAATTCCCAAAGTAGGCCAAACAACAAGACTTGCAAGCGACAAAGTAGAAATTTTTGCTTTGCTTTTTGCTCGTTGATTTTTCCTCAGCATCGAACATCGAGTCGAAGCGAGTCGTCGTCGAGTTTTGTAATTGTGTCGCGAAACAAGCGAGGTGGAAGTGGATGGAAGTGCTCAATGATAAGTTGATGATGTGCGTTGTGATTTTGGAAAACAATTAAAAATTTCGAGCCCCAGCCGAGATCGGCTCAGCATAGAGGCCAGTCAAATTGAGTGGGATTGTGGTGATTTGGATTGGCCGTGGGATTGGGGAGCAGCACAGGTGAGCCAAGTGGTGGGCAGACGCAGAAGCACGAATGCGCGGCTGGCCAGGCGGAGGAGGAGGCCGAAGACACGATATAAATTTTAGGCTCAATTGGAAATTTCTTTGTTCGAGCCGAATTTTGCTCCCTTGGACGGGCGTAGCAGAGCAGCGGCAGCGCTGGCAACAGTGACGCCTGCCGACGGCGCAGTTGAGCGACGCGGCGGTGACAGTAATTCGGTTGTTCAGTTGGACGGTCTCTATTCGCTTTGAGGATTCCCATGAAATTTGTGTTTTGTCCAAAAGTGATTCCTCCATCGCGAACGCCTGCAACACCTCGTCCCTCCTTTGCCTTGAAGAAGCAAAAAGAACAAAAATTGAGTCGAGTGACGAGCACAGCAGCAAGTGAAACGAAGAAAAATTACTCATGCGCGAACAGTTTATAAATAATCAAAACAATCAGAAGGAGACCAGCAGCAAACGAGACAAGAACCAAAACGAATACATGAATGCGAACCGAGCAAATAAAGGATGATTCGAAGTGGATTTTTTGTGAAAAGTCAAAGTGAAGTTCGATTGCGTGTGTGCAAAAAGTGATTTGATTAGAAAACGCGACGGCAAGGAGATTGGCTTGAGCGTAAGAAAAAAGTGCTGCAGCGGCGTTGACGTCGACGCTGACGTCGCCGCCGCAGTCGTGGCGGTTATGTGGCTGTGGCCTTTAGGTGGCCGCGAAATGAAAGCGGCCGTCGCGTTTGTTTGCCTCCGCATGTGCTCGCGTTCGCGTTTGCCCCTGCCTTCACCCGTGTACTCCCAGTTGCTCTGCTTTCGAGTTCTGGCACTCAGACAGGTTTCAGTGAGTCTATGAAGCGAAAACACATCTCACACTTGTGTACAGAGTGCGCTGAAGAAATATTGGAAGTGGTAGAAAGAAAGAAGCAGAGCGGCGCAGCGGCAATAACAACCACAACAACATTTTACATTTCACAATCGGATTCGAAGAAAGCGGGTGAAATCCGAGTTAGACCATTCAAGAGTCGCAGTGAAAGAAGAAAATACTGGTTTCCAGCAAAAACTTAAACAAAAAATCTCGCGGACACATATACACACACAAGCGAGTGCGTGTGTATGCGCGAACTCTTGTGCACGACAACTTGATAGAAAGACGAAAGAAAGCGTGCGAAAGAAACCCCAAAAGGGGGAGGAGGCAAGAACGACCAAGACGAAAGAAAATCGGCGAAGACATTAGGTGGTGGGCCATTCTGCCGCCTCTGACGCCTAGATTGGAGGACGAGCTACGCATGCGCCCACACTTTCGGGGGCGCACGTCGAGTTGTCGTTAGGTAGGTACGGATAGCCTGCGCGCTGCCTACTCCTAGCAGCTATGGGGACGTCGGCGGCGGCGGCATTCACTTATGTAGCTTCGCTGGCAGAGCGTACGGCGTGAGCTGCGCAGTTGGCGCAAATGTTGACATTGTTATCTGAATTCACTACGCTTGGCGGTCTTGTTGTTGGTTTTGTTGTTGCGTTTTTGTTTATTCGCATTTATTGCAACATCTCGCAGATACGCTAAATCAGGCACACACGTCACGGCATCAAAACGTTGCATAGAGCTGCTGCTCCTGGACAACGTTTACCCAAAGACAAAAGCAAGGAGGCCTTGCTCAATTTAGTTTCCCTTTAGGACTACGAAAAAATCTGTCCGACCAGGGTCGCCGCACAATTCAATCAAATGTCGATCGATGTAGTGTATAAGTTGTCTGTCTGTCGGTTCAACGTCTGTAGCAGTGTCCATTAAGCCTTTGTAGACATCGATTATTCGCGCGAAAGCTATAAAACTGCAAAAGATGCTTGCGTTTCTTCTATCTGCTATTGCAATGTAAATCAACGGTAGGAAGAAAAGCATTGTAGAACGGACTGAGGATGAGCCAGTTGGCGTTGTGAATTGACAAAACTTGAAGCGCCTATTCAGTCCAAATAAAGCTCTAGTATTACGTCCCTTTTGCTTTTAAGATCAGATGATGGGGGGAAAAATCTATCACGCAAATCCTATTTTTCGCGAGCCTTAAAACTATACAATATACCTAAAGTGATCCATAGCATAATACAACTAAAAAAAGTGTTCTTTAGTTTGAATTTCATTTGATTTGTTCCGCCTTAATGTGTACTCAAAGTATCCATCGATTATTTACTGATGATGTGTAAACAGATTTAAAATCGCATAAATATACCTTCTTCCGTTTATGATCTCTCCGCTTACCCATATAATTAATTTTGCGATAACATCATCTACTTTCCCTACCTTGTAGAAAATTGCCAACGTATTACCTGTGGCTAAGACCAGATCGCCAGACTCTCCGCAACACTTTCGACCAATAAGTATTCTGTCAGCTCTTTCAAAAGTATTTGAAAAATTCTTAGCAAAACAAATCACTAAATATTTAAACAAAACAGTCTTCTTACTGAACATCAGTCCGGAATTAAGCAAGCACAGTTTTTCAACAGCTATGCTCAAAATTTTCTATGATAATGATGAATTGATTTATTGCACTGCAACTTCAACAATATTTTGGGTTTGACAGTTTTTCTTTGAATTTCATAAAATCTTATCTTTCAGGTTGTTGTTAACAACTCAATGCAGTGACCAAATTTTTAGCTTAAAAGGCCTCTCAGGCCTATCTTATTCTGTGTTGTTGTTAACGATATTGTAAAGTGCTGCAATAATGTTCAAATTCATCTCTATGCCGATGATACACAGATATATATGTCGAAATCAATTGGACTTGTCGAGAATATAGTTTGCAGGATCAATGAAGATCTATGTAGGATATTTTCTTGGCCAAATTCCAATCACCTAAAACTGAATGCTTCTAAAACGAAAACGATAGTGATATCACATTCAAAAATCGATTTGAGTTGTTTTCCGCTTATTATGGTCAACCAAATACCTATTGGTTATGAGAAAGTAGTGACAAATCTTGGATTTAAACTTAATTTAAATGTGACTGGCACGAATCATATCTATTTTACAGTTTCCAAATATAAAGTGCGTAGTTTACGCAGAGTAATTACAGCACCCTATCTGAAACTGGGGTTAAAAATAGGTAAAGAAAAAATTGAAAACTTGCGAAATTGCTCCTTGTGTATATTTTTACGTATATGTAAGTCTATAATATTTAAGATTAAACATGAAATATCATTTAAGGATTTTACAAAACTGAATAATTACTTTTACTTTGATTTCTCTATATAGAAATATGGATCCAAATAGACATCACGAGTTCATTGGCAGCAATGATGAGCGACCAAGTGCAATGTATTTTAGTAGAGAAGACATTAGGTCACACAGTCAATATTTTTCACCGGATAGAGTAGTAGGTAGCAACAAACCATGTGCGTGCAGCAACTTGTCGGGAAATATTTTGTGCAATGGTTGTCGGCCGAATGTAGTGGCGGAGAGCTGGAACGCTGAGCATGCTCCTCGAGTGGACTTTCGAGAGGCTGACACAAGAGATAAGGTGGCCCCGGGTGCTATGTACCTGCATGACAGTGCCACGGGTAGACCCTATTGGCAGCAGAGCGGTGCACCCTACTTGAAGGAGTTAATGTCCACAAGTAAACCTGGAGCTACGTCCCATTTGGATAGAAGCGTATCGAATAAGAGTTGTGCTTTGGATATGGGCCATAGTTACAAACATCAACAGATGCAGCAGCCAACGCCGTCGCAGTCCAGTCTACCGAATCCACCGAATCCGCAGCATCAGCACCATATAGGTGCCATCGGTGCTTATTGCAAGGAGCGTTCTTATGACGATAAATACTCAGCCCAGCACGACTTAACTGCTGGGGCTAAAATTGGGTATGCGCCGACTGCGTCTGCCAATACGACGGCTTACAATAATGTAGGCCACAGTCAGTGCACGTCAGTAGAAGCCGTGCGGAGCACAAAGCATGATCGGAATGTCATAAATCCTAGCAACGTGATGTCGCTAAAGGAGCAGCACCCAAGCCCGAATTATGCGCGCAAATGTCCGCAAATTTTTGCACCGGAGGAACAAAACTTTGCACATCACAGCCCGTACATGTCTACGCCTCGATTCAGTTCCGATAAGTTCATCAATGTGCACAGCCAGAAGGTGACGCGGGAACAGAGTCGACGCATCCCTGGCAACTCAAACTCAGTCTCACATATACACTCAAACTCAGAGGCTTCGAAGCTGAGCGAAATGCAAATGCCGTCTTCTGCGCCCCATTATACAGCACAAACTAAGTATCACAATATGAATGAGACACTGATGCATCCCCTGACGGTGTCGCAGCATCAACCAGCGGCATGCGGTAACAGTTCATCTCATTCTAAAGGTCAGGTCGGCTACTGTACACAGGTTGGGAAAGGTCACGCGCCGGCCCTCGTCCCCGAAATATCCCCTGTAATTATGACGCAGACAAGTTCTCATTATCAGTATTCGAAAAATGCAATGTCTCTGTCGTCGTCTCCATCACACATGACTGTGTCAAAGTCTACTATGCGGGAGATGGTAGATTATAAGAAGAAAGAAGAGGATATATACGACGATCGCATAGTACTCTCTAATCGCGCCCTCTATATGAATCCGTACAATACACCGCCATCTTCGGACAGTTGTTGCAAGGAAATAGCCTCTCCGTACACAGTGAACAGTAACTACCGCGACAGTTCACCGCACAACTATTATAAATATGGAAAAAATATAAAGGAAACCGTAACGGCAAACAAATTGAGCGCAGAAAACCAAAATACTCCTCCTCCAAGTAGGACATCTGGCTTAAAGGGCCCGATGTATTTCTTGGATTCTCAAAGCATAAAATATGATGGCAATCCGCACAGTGCGAGCTCTCCTGCAGCTGCTACAGTTGCCTCACCATCACCGTCATTACTGGCATCACAAACTCAAATGCATCACAACGAATATATATCGCAATCACAATTTTCGCAGCCATATCATCAGCAGCAACATCAGACTGAAATGAACCGCTCGGTGGTCCGAACATCCCATGAAAGCAGCACTCTGTCGCCGTACAATACAACATTTGAGCAACAAGCGTTGCAGGGCTCGAAAGTTGCCTCCTTCAATGCCATCACAAGCAAACCCGCAGAGCTGATCTTGCAATCCTCGCAGCCAGTACAAGTTGTCCCGAACCTGCAGTCCGCGGTAGCGTCACAGGTGCAGAATCCTAAGAAATCTCAAGTGCAGAAACCGAATTACCGCGAATTGATAAATCAGGCATATGCCAGACGAAATGCCACTTCCGAGGAGGAACTGAATTTGCAGATTATTAAGAAAACCCTAAATGTTGATCCGCATGGTGTGAGGCCGACTCTAGTGCCTGGTGCAGTGGGTCCACCGACAGCGTCTATTGATAAATTCCAGCCAAAAGCTGTAACACCTAATAGCACCATATTGGTGCCTGTTGGTTCTAGCGTAGGTGGCAGGAATTATGCTTGTGACAACTACAGAAGGGAAAATGTTGCGGCGCCTAATCATACTTTAGCGAAACCATCAGTTGAAACAGTACCTGATGCAAAGAGGAGCATAAAACAGGAGGACAAGTTAAATTCTTCTCCCTTGGATCTCTCCATGCGCACCGTTAAAACCAAGGCCGATTCTACAGAGTACAAATACCCACACTTGGCCGTCAATCCTCAAGTTGACTATAAGTACGCACTGCCTAGAGTGGACTTTACTCCGAATTTTTCACTACACACAGGAGATCGAAATGTGTCAACAAAGTCTTCTGTGCCAGGCGATCGAGCTGCTTACAGTAGTCCCGACCTTAGATACATTCCCGGCAACAGCTGTTCGAAGCTTGAGCAGACGCAAACGCATGTTCAGCCGCAGTTTTTGAGACAGTTCCATGAGGAAAGTACGGTGAAAGTGAACTCGACGATGCAGAACCCGCTGCCGTCCTGCGACGTAAAACCGCCGCCAGTTGCTCAACATGTGTCGTCAATAGTTCCCCGCACAGAGATGCAAATTACAACAATAAAAACAGCTGCTCGGGCAGTCAACTCAGTCAATCGCGGCTTGGAGGTGTGTCAACTGCGACCAAGCGTTCTAGAAACAAATCCATTTGCCGCAGTAAAGACTGTGAAAGAAGAGCCGAAATTTGTTAAGGAGAATGTGATTGCTGTTGACCAGTTACCACCTGACACCAGCATAATGGCTCTTCCTAAATCAAACGTTTTGCATGGAATGGCATATGGCGCGCCTGTGGGCGTAACTGGAGGTGTGATTAAAATGGCGGAACAAGTGTTGCCCGTGACTACGCAAAGCGCATACAGTATGGCGTGTGAGCGAAATCCTAATTACTTGGGTAGAAAACGCCACCTGCAAGAATATTCAAATTCGAAACTGAGCGATGCCAGTAGCAAGCAAATGCGGTACCAGGAACCAGCAGTGAAAGCGGAACATATTCGTCCGACTGAAATCACTGTTATTACAGTAAATGAAAGAGCTTCGGAGCTGGAGCGTACAAAAACAGCGGAAAAGTCTATACAAGCAGAGATACCGTCCTGCTGTCCACCGGCTATTGCAATAAAAACGGATAGCAATGCCAGTTTGACAGTGCCGGTGTGCAAGGCAGAGCCTATGACGCCAACATCGGATGTTTTACCGTTGCCGAGTGTTCCCGTAAAAACAGAAACTAATTCTTTGATAGCAGCACGAATAAGAACCAAAGCGGAACTAAAAGGTTTCACGTTCAACCCACCGACTTTAGAACTCTCCTCTCCTCCTAATGAAAGTATCAAAATAAAAGAAGAACCACCTCAAGAATCTTGTGTGGAATTGCTATCCATTCCAGGTCTTCACGAAGAATTCAGTGAGCACAATCTTCTGGATTGCAGTTGGAATAGCACTTGCAATAATTTGGTTGAGCAGCTTTTGACAAGTTCTAAAAAGAAGCCAACCAAACGGAAACTAACGAACGCCATTAAAACGGAAATTAGTGAAGATGATTTGCCAGTGTCCACTATTGCATTTAAGAAAGATTCAATCACGTCCAATCTAGAGTCGGCCGAAACGAGTAGATCTTTCAGCAAAGTTGAGGGAAATGACAGTACGTTAACAGCGAAATCGATATCTCAGGAAGCGGTGATTTCGCAGGCAAGTGCAGCGCAGAAGAAGATAAGTAAGCTGGATCGTGAGAAAATTCGATTGCAGCAAGAAAAACGAATCGCTGCTCGTCTAAAGAACGAAACGAGTTCAGAAAGCGATAATGAATTAGACAAAAGAAAGTCAGAACGACTGAAAAAGCCTCTGAAGAAGATAAAAAATCGCACGAACACCTTTACAGAAAAACACCGCTTTTCGGATTGTGGTTCGGACTCATCTGATTCTGAAAACAACAGCTTACCGGCGAAAAGTGCAAAACTAGCCTATGAGCAGCAGAACTCAAATATTTTCGATGTTTTAACTCAGAAATATGAAACGAGTGATAAGGCCGTCATAAAAGTTGCAAGTGGCACAGAACTGCGAAAGCTGGAGCTAAAAGGCAACTCTAGCATAAAGGCGAAGAGAGCAAACCAGTCCTTGTCCCCAGCAGAAGGATCGAATGAGAACGAGGACTGTCCTAAGGTTGTGAAAAGACTTGAAAAGATGCAAAACACCACTGAAGAGTGTCAAAAGAGGAAGAGTAGTGAAAATGAGTTCAGCAATAAGAGCAAGTCGGAGAAGGAGAAGCACGCAAATAGATCGAACATAAATTTAAAGGTGGGGCTAAATACGATGACGCGCTCCAAACGGAAACGCGAGATGGAACTTCAACTGGCTAACAGCAAAGTGTTGCGTAATGATAAAATAATCCGCAATTCCACAACGAAGATTAAGCGAAAATATGTGCGAAAATTTGTAAGCAATCAAAACTCATCGTCTTGTAAAGAAGCCTCACACAGAGATGGCGACGGAATCATGACTATGCGTTTGCGTTCCAAAAACGAGAAAACGCCAAGTAAGACTGGCAAGAATTTGGAATACAAAAAGGACAAAGCAAAGAAATATGCTAAGAGCAAAAATGAGCTTCAAAATGCAAAAGCAGAAAACATAAAAGGAAAAGAGCATCAGACGGATTTACTCATGGAAGTGTATCGGTATAAGCGGTCACTTAAAGTTCCGCCCAGTTTGATAACAATAGATCATCCTCCAAATCACAAAATGGCTGCTTCCCTCCCGGACTTAGAAAGAGACTCGAACGAGATGTTGGAACTTACAAATTGCAGACGAAGATTAACGAAGGCAGGAAGACCTGACAAAACGCACTCTAAATCCAGTCCAATCAAAAGGAAATCGTTAACAAACTCTCAAGCGCAACAGCAAGAGGTGCCGTTACTCTCGGAAGAACCCCGGTCAATTATAGATGTGCTACATTCACGAGTCTTAAGTTCTAACATTTCCTCGAAGCCGAAGTATCGAAAGAGCACTAACAACAGCGCGGTTTCTGTGCACGTGCACAGTGAAACATCTCAGAACACCGAGTCAAACTCAGTGAATGAAATGCTACCTAGTTTAAAGAAGGAAGAGGACGAAGAGTCTAATGACGGCAAGAAACGTCATTTCAGCATTTTTGAGACGAAAGTTCTTAAAACGAAAACAAGGACCGAGTCGAAACTGCAGCAGCGAAAAGAAATCATTCGCGAGATATTCGTTGGTGATGACAGGCCGGCCTCAGCCCCACCGGAAATCTCTCAGGCGTTGGATGGTGGCGAGAAAATGACGTACGAACAAAAGTACGAACAGTTCTTGCAACAGCTGAACATCGTGAATATCAATGATGATAAGCTGCGGAAATTCAGAAAGGGAAGTCCATCTGGTACGACGACATTTTTGACTTCAACGTCCATTTCAACGTCCACCCCGGTTACAGTGCATACAATCAAGCAGGAAGATGATACTGAAAGTGCCAGTGCAATAGACGCTGACGAGAAATTATTGGACATAGATAGCAGAGAAAAGTCCTACGCCTCGAGTGCAATGACAAACTTCAGACGTCGTAGGCCAGGGAAGTATCTGCGTAGGAAAGGGAGTTCGGGCTTTGATTATATCAGAAAGAAAAAGAAACCAACATCGTCCGTAGCCGCAAGTCATTTGATGCATCATTCCCAAATGATGGGGAGACCGGTAAAGTTAGAGTTGGACGAAGTGAAGACAAAGTCGGAGAGCGATGTGTGTCGCGAAATACAAAAATGGGTGCTAAATAAAAGCGTTGGACAGAGCACTATGCACAAAGCAGCACGCCTCGGGTACATAGATGTAATCGTTTATTGTCTCGATCGGATGGGTATGAATCCCGACCAGAAGGACAATGCGGGCTATACGCCCTTACACGAAGCCTGCACGAAGGGTTGGCTGGAAATCGCTAGAGTGCTGCTGCAATATGGAGCGAACCACTCGGAGGCTGCCCATTCAGGCATACGTCCACTACACGAGGCGAGCGAAAATGACCACGAAGAGGTCGTGCGATTACTGCTCTCTTACGGCGCTGACCCCTTGCTCGCAACGTATTCGGGTGAGTGATAGTTGGTTACGGCTTATTGCTGTAATTGGCTGCGACTATGGCTCATTGTAAATCATTTCGTAGGTCAAACTCCATTGATGTTAGCTTCAAGCACTGCAATGCGCAACCTTCTAAACAACTACTTGAGTGATGTACAAAACGTTGGACCTGATAGAAAACCCTGGTATTTCAATGGACCCTGGGAGATTTTAGGTAGCATGTGTGGTGTTATTGTATTTGTACGGTTCTGACTGATTTATTTTACTTGGTTTTTTTATAGATATGGCAAAATGTGGATATGATATTTTCGGAGGTGCGCCGACCTTTACATGTGATATGAGCAGAGCTCTTAGGAAGAGTTCGGTGTCGAGTTTGATAACGAACAAAAAACAATTCAATCAGTATGGGGAGACTAGTTGTAAGACTGTTATGGACAAATGTGCAGTGCTGCTTGACAATATTGATCGCTTTAACTCGGTTCGTTTGTACAACGATAACAAGCCGGAATTCCTTGTGGAGAATTCAGACAGCGAGGGTGAGATATTTGAATTTGAGGAAGCTGACGTTTTGCTACCGCCGCTATATTTATTGAAAGACGAAGGCTCTGAAAAGTGGGTGCTGCTCAGTGATTTGTGCAATTTACTTAAAGTCAAGTCCAAAGATACTCTCTTAAATAAGGTAAGTAGACCAGCCATGTTGGGTTTTTTATGTGGAATTGTTTGCATCGGCTAACGTTTCTCTATTTACAGATTTATCCGTCTTCGTCGTCAGTATCTTCCGCACACAAAAGTCTGATGCGAGAGCTGAAGATGTCGGATTTCCTGGAGAAAGCGACATGTTTGCAACTTTTGTGCGCCGGTGAGAAAATAAATATATGCGCATCAAAGGTTGTACTAATAAAATACAACGATAGCGTTCGAAATTTACTAGGTGTAAAAACAATATTAATGAAATTTTAAATATGTAAATGAATTATATATTAATGAACGTGATACTAAGGTGCTATACAGAGAAGATGAAGGATAACGTGTAGATAACTTGCATATTTATGTATATGTATTGAAATGAGATGAAGACGCAATGATAAGGACGGATAGAATTATAAATTAATTTTAAGAGATAATGCTAAAAACAATTGTACTATGTTTATGACCAACGTTTAATTATATAAAAATGATCTTATTTTCATAATACAAAAGGTGTTGTTTTACTGAAGAGTAAGTGTTTATTATAGCGTATACAGTTACGCAGGAGCTACAATGTATGTAATAAACGAACATGGTATGTGCTTAAACAAATTGAATTTTTATCATGAAACTAATGTGTAGAACGAAAGCAACTCGTTACATAAGTATCGTTGTATAAAATCCATTGATCAGCAGTCGTATATTTGAGCAAGTAAAAGTTTCGCCTCAAAAATTCATATGTAGCAGCAAAGACAACCCGGTTTAAGAGAACTTAAAGACATTGCGATATAACAGTTGCCTAGAAATAGCAGAATTTGAATTTAGACGAGCCTGTTTTCCTCAGAGACCAAAAGAAACCACTATACACATTTCAATATAAGAAAATTACAATTTTAGTAAATTAGTTTAGTTAAATGAAATAAAGTCCGGTACCGCGAACCATACAATTTAAATCTTTTCTATTATCTCGCAAAAACCACTAAACCGATGTAGATGAAATAAACACCAAACGATTTTTTATGTGGGGGAATGATACATAGGCTATATGAGATTGATCACGCCCCTTATTACGCCCACTATAGTAAAACTCAACTATGGTATGCTATTGCAAGGCAATGCGGTTATCAAACGATTCAGGGTGCGATTGCGGCAAATATAGTTTATAATAGAATCGCGCACGCCCACTTTCCGCGCCCACTAAACTAATAAAATGAAGCTACACTACATGTCTAAATCAATATTGATATAAAAGAATTCTGTTTCATAGGGGCAACCAAAGGCTATATAAGATTGACCATACCCACCTGATACCGCCTTCCCGCTACGCCCACTATAATGACAAATCAGCCATGGTATATGTATTTGTTATAGTAATGTGGGTATCAAACAATTCAGCGTGTCATCGCGGCAAATATAGGCTATAATATAATCGTCCACGCCCACTAAACTATCAAATCAAAGTGACGGTACATGTCTTCAAATCACCTCCCGCGCCTCCCTTCTATGCCCACCATAATGACAGAAATCGGCTATGGTATAGTTTTGTAAGACGATATGCGTGTTCAACGTTATAGCGTTATAACGCCCACTAAATAATATTTCTAAAAGGCAATTTGGATATCAAGCGATTATGTGTTTCATTAAATCAACCATAAGCTTTCTGGGCAGGCTACGCCCACATTCGCCGGTCACGTCAAGTGACTCGGTGTAGACTAAATGAGATTGGTCTCACCTACCCGACACTGTAGTAACTGAAATTGGGTCCGTCGCATTTAAATATGAGGTGGATCATACCCACCTGTTACTATAAGTTTGAACCAGTCTTGAAATTTCTACAACATCTCATAGTTTTTAGGAAATGGGCCATATATTATATTTGGTTTCGATACTTCAGGGGGTAGGGATTTATCACTCCTTTAGAGGTAAAATGTGACGGGCGTTCAACAAGAGGGCGCCACCTTCACATAACAAAAATAGTTATCATTGGCATATCTTTAGAAGTGTGGGTCGCACAGTTTGATCGGTAGTTAGTCGAATCTTCGGGGAAAATTTGACGAAGGTTGGACAATTTGAACTCAATTGTTTAGAGCCTTTATACTTATTGAATTATCGGATACGATACGACGATAATTAAAAAATTAAATACAAAGTCGCCGCGAGCAAAGCCGCTGGGAACAACTAGTATGAAATAAGTACCAAACGATTTATTTTTTGTGTGGAAATACTACATAGGCTATACGAAATTGATCACGCCCACTATGGTAACAAAATTAAACTATGGTATACTTTTGTGAAGCGCAAATATAGACTATAAAGAATCGACCACGTCCACTAAACTAACAATACGAAGCTACAGCACTAGTCTCTTGAATCAATCTTCTTTAAGGTCTTACTGTTTTTTAGAAGTGGACTAAAGAGATTTTTAGAATTGTTCGTGGCTCAGTATCATAATAGGGATCTTGAAAGAACGTTCATTAACTTTCACAGGGTAAACCATATGTGCTCTTAAAATTAAACTAAATGTAAACTTAAATTTATGTAATATGCACTAAAACTGTATACATATATGTATTTGAACGAAAGCAAACCCATTACATGAATGAATGAATGAAAGTACTTTATTACAATATTACAGTTTACATAGCATATGCACATATTTATATAATAAGAGGTTCAGGAAAACAATTACATAAATACATGAAAACATATATGTATGAGTATTACAGGAACATATTCCTTAACTTCATATCTTGGAAGTTATATTTTTGTACACTGTGTTAGTCGAGTCCGATCAACTTCAAGTCGATTTTCCGGCCTTTTGGTTGCCACAGTTGTCAGTTAAGCGAACACCTAGTACAAACAGCGTGATAGTACAAAAAAATCAATGTCTGTCTCCGGGTTTTTCAAATTTTATTTGTAAGCAACTGGATTCGTGTATTACAATCATAGTACAAAAATCCAGTAGAAAACCACATGACAACATGAAAAGGATTTTTCAGTTTACTACAAAGGGATTCAATTGAACATTAAGCTGAAGCATAAAGCTTTTTGTCAAGAACCCACAGTGAACACTGCAGGAATGATGCAAAAATATTACAGATTTTTCAAAATTTGTTTTTACATTTGTCAAAATATGCTACGTAATAAAACAAACCCATATGTCTGTCACTATGCTAGTCAGTGTTGGGAGTGATATATAAAAGTAGTGTAACTAATTACGTAGTTTATTACTTTTGCTTTAAAAATGTAGTGTAACTAGTTACTTTTTCCATAAGTAATCACCTTCAGTAATATTATTACTTTTTTCAAGTTACTTACTTTTTAGTCGACAAGCGCACTGAAATTCTCAATTCAATGCGATCAAAAGATCATAATAACCGGTGGCGGACAAAGCTTATACTATATGCCGCCCGAGGCAAATCGCCAGAGTGCCGCCCCTAAATTTTTGTATTCAAATACTTACGAAAATTATCAACCACATGTAATCTGTTTAAATTCAATTTTTTTGAGATTTGGCTATACTTAAGCAATTTGTGTTAATTGTGCGCCCGTTAGCTGAGGCACTAGATGTGCTACTAGGCGAAGATTATTCTTTTATGGATCTGTACTACCAGTAGTCTCTACATTAAAACGGGAAATTCAGATGGTTAATGAGAATGAAAGAGTGAAGTTGGTACCAAAGCTCAGTCAAACCATAACAGCGGCTATCGACAAAAGATTTGCGAAAATTTTTGAAGGAAAAGAGGCAAAACTTGCTGCGGTACCAAACCCACTCTTCAAGAATATTTTCACACATAATTTAGAACAAAGACAAGCTTTGAAGAATTTACTACTTTTTGAAATGGAAAAGTTGCAAGACAATAAGTTTTTTGATTTTGATGCTAAGAAGATGAACTTGATTGTTACTTGAAGAAATGCACAAGTATAAGCCAACTTATTGCTTATCCTAATGTCAAGAAAGTTTTTTTAAAATATAATACAACTTTGCCATCAGCGCTCCGGCCGAACGGCTTTTAGCATTGGAGGGGATGTTTTTACCCCAAATAGTCTCTTTGAGAAGTTATTATTACTAGGTGCACTATCCCCACTAATAATAATAAGGTAAAACAAAAAGCTGTAACATGTGATAAAATGAATATTGTTACGAAAATTAGTTCTGTAGGCTTTTTTGTCTCTCTGGATTGTGCTTCAAAATAAAACACACTTCAATTTTGAAACGCAGTTAACAACCAGCAATCACTTTATTTACCAATTCATTCTTTACTGTCTTTACACTTATTACTTATTGGACTACTCCGTGTTGCACCTTTGCTTGCTAAAACAAAACTGGTTTTATAAATTATACAGCGATCTGACGGAGTGAAATATTTTTGCACAACTGAGTTTTAGTTTTAATACCTTTTATTGAAAATGCAATTTTTTATTCGCCATTTTCCATTCTTCCAAAATACAACATTGGGCGAAGGAGTGCCCGCATGTCAAAATATACATCGCCCTTTATTATTACAAATTGGTCCCTTAATGGTTGTCTGATTATATTTAAAAAGAAATTATTGCATATCGGTCCTACATTTAACCATCTAGAATAACACCAGCTTCTGTGCTATTTCCCAGCAACGTCATGTACCTCTACTCTAGCCTCAAATTTTTTGGTTATGTATTTTTTCATTAAACTTCATAAAGTAAGGGGTTTCGGAATATCATAATCGAAAAATTGTTCCCTTAACCATACCTCTGATCTCCATAAACTGAGTTTTAATTTACTGTAAGTATTTTGCTTACCAAAGATGAATGAATGGTTCGCGATATTTTTATACGAATTTTATACAACTTTTATTAAAATAAAAACCTATTTTACATAAAATACTATTTTATTTCATAAAAACGATAGCTTAGCAAAATAGGTGTGAGTTTATATAAACAATTTGAATGGCTTCTATAATTTTCTGCTGAAAAAGTACATTCAAAATGCTTCGGAATTAACCAATTAATGTTTTTGGGATTGTTTTTTTCTCAGGAAACGGCTGAGAATCTAGCGATGCCATATTTACGCAATACAGATTTGTGCAGAAAGTGTGGCAGCGCTGCAATCAAGACAATTCAACTTTCATTTCGTAGCTCTTCAGTTTTGGTTTCACACGAACAAAAAGCCTTAAAAATATACATAAATATTGAGCGAAATCACTGTTTTAATCTGTTATTTGTTCGACGTTGAAGGCAATGTGTTTGTGCAATCCTCAGCAGGATTAAGAAAAGCAAAAGGGGTTCTAATACGACAGCTCTCAACTGCCCCAAGCAAGTATTCGTTGTCAGTCGCCACTGCTGCTGCAGTCGCTGTCGTCATTGACAACGCAGATTGCCCAAAGTCGTCCCCTTTTGATTTTGGGATCAAGGTATCCGCGACCTTTGGCTGCGGCCCGCCTGAGCTGATTAAATCAGCAGTCGGTCTGTGCGCAATTTCACGACATGAACAGCAGCGCCGACGGCTCCTCTATTCGCTTCAGCGATCACACACTGGACAAAGCCACAAAGGCCAAGGTGACGCTGGAAAACTACTACAGTAACTTAGTGACGCAATATGGGGAGCGCAAACAACGACTTGCGAAACTAGAAGCACAGCTGAAGGACGAAAGTTTGACGGAGTCACAACGACAAGAAAAACGTCTGCAGCATGCGCAAAAGGAGACGGAATTCCTGCGCCTCAAACGACTTCGTTTGGGTGTGGAGGATTTTGAGGCGCTGAAGGTGATCGGGCGCGGCGCGTTTGGCGAGGTGCGATTGGTGCAGAAAAAAGATACCGGTCATGTGTACGCAATGAAAGTGCTACGGAAAGCCGATATGCTCGAGAAGGAACAGGTCGCACATGTACGTGCCGAACGAGATGTTCTCGTCGAGGCTGACCATCAGTGGGTAGTGAAGATGTACTACAGCTTCCAGGTAAGAGCATTGAACTTATTTGTTTTCCCAGCCACAGTGAGTGGTCTGCAGCATTTTCAAGGTTTGCTTATCACCTGCCTTTACGTCGAAGTCTGAGGTTCTCAGGAATATTTGACGAGCAATACCCTAGTTAAAACTTCGAATTACGTGTTTTCTTATCAAAATTACTGTATAGAAGTATTTTATTCATATGAATATTACATATTCGTAGTCACTGTTTGCCAGTTAGTCACTAAACAGTTTGGCTGTTCCATAAATGTAGTGGACAACAGATAATAATTATAGAGTAATAGAGAAAATCTCACTCATAACAATATCATAGCTGTGTTTTGTTTTAAAAGATGACTTAGAAACGATATTTCTCGAAAATTAATATAATAGCATTCCTTATATTAACCAACCGAAAACCGAAATGGTTTTTCGACGCCTGCCTCAGCAGGAAATGGCAAATATATTCACGCAGGAAGCTAATTAGTCTTGTTATTGCCTTTACGGACTATTTATGTATACCTCATATAAATTTGGTGCTTTCTCAAAACTTTAAATCTAACATTCTAACGCACTTTGTGTTTTTTAACGAGTCTTCCTCCGTTGACATCTTTCTTTGTCAAAGTGTGATAGAGGGATCATTGTTAACATTATTCACAGGATAGATTATGCTCATATTGTTAGGCATTGGCGGTATGTATTGACAGAAGGCTACTACTATTAAATTAATATCACAAACTTAAAATAGTTTTATGGACTGCCGATTTCCATTTGCAGCTGGGCAATTTTCAGTCTTTGGCATTATTTTTTTAGCTTCTGCAGCTCGCTTTTTTCTTTAGCCTTGCGCTTTTCCAATTCCAGTAGCTGTTTGTTAATTTGATAAGTTTTGTATGCCGTATTTTCTAATTTACTCATTGCCTGCAATAATGACCTTTGGGTGCACACTTGTTCTTTCAGCAGTTCAAATCTCTCTTGCTTAGGCAAATGTCGCGTCTTGCGGTGGCGTGGAGTCGGTGGCTCAATATTTGCTGCTTTTTCTGCCGATGAAAGAGGCGGCGGTTCCACATTTTCTATGCCGAAAGCGTGACCACTTGGCATGATTTGTTTTGTTATTTGCATCAGTTGCGCCACGCTTTCCTCCAGCGGATTAGAGGAATTTCCTGGAACGAACCACCCCCTATAGCTAAAATATTTTTTTTGTTGATATTATTCTTCTTCACTTTCGCTTTTTAATGGATCCCTACGTATATCTAAATGTGGAAAATATATTGAAATATACCGAAAGCATAATATTTGCTTTATACAAAACCTTCGATGGTGGTCCCAAGCTGTTCAACTCCACAGCAAATTCTTCCCATTTCTTCCGCACTATATTTTTGTTGGACCCGAATAGTTGCTTTCCCCGGCCAATGTCCTCATTCTCTTCCATCAGTTCGACCAGTTTTTCAAATTTATGTTCCTAAAAATTATTTGTATTTAAAATAGTGTTAATTATAATACCTCTCTTGTCTCACTTACTTTGCTTCCACTCTGAACTCTTTTTGTCAACACGCAACTGGTAACTGAGCGGCTGCCTCTTATTCGACTTTCTGGCAACCAAACCAGCGATTAATCGTTGAACCGAAATGAAGAAAAGTGGCCAAAAATACAAAATCCAAGGCAACTGTGAGGGCAACTGGAAAATCAGCTGTTCGGATGAGGTGCCGACGCTAATACCAAATTTAGTTGAGTTGCCAACTGTAATACGAATTTGTCAGTGGCAATCGAACTTTGATCAAAGTTGCCAAGTATAATAGGGGCAGAAAACAGCCAAATTAGTCATTGTTGAGATGAAACCGTTCTAGAGTGATTAGGCTCTTTAGTGCAAAGTACGCTTTCACCTTGATTATGCCTTCGAAAAGTGGGTGGAGAGCTTGGAGATTGGGCGATAGTTAGAGATGTCGATTTGCCGAATAATAAGTTTCTGCCTACGCTTTGGCACTCATCGCTTTTTTATTAAAGCATAATGAAGCATCATTCGCCAATGATTATTATTGTTAATTTCTTCTTTTTAAAGGATCCCGTAAATTTGTATTTAATTATGGAGTTCTTGCCGGGCGGTGATATGATGACATTGCTGATGAAGAAGGACACGCTCTCTGAGGAATGCACGCAGTTCTATATAAGCGAAACTGCGTTGGCAATTGATTCGATTCACAAGCTAGGCTTTATACACAGAGACATAAAGCCGGACAATTTGCTGTTGGATGCGCGCGGTCACCTAAAGGTAATATAGGGTCCCATTCTTTATTTAAGACGTCTCAGTAGTCTGCAGTTTTTTGGGTGGTGTATTCGTTTTAGCTTTCCGACTTCGGCCTTTGTACTGGATTGAAAAAGTCGCATAGAACCGATTTCTACAGAGATCTTTCACAAGCTAAACCATCCGATTTTATTGGAACATGTGCCAGGTAAATATGCGATAGTGGTAGCGTTTGTTTGATTATTATTAAAGTTGTTATTATTATTTTAGTTGATGGAATTAAACATATCTCACACACAATAACATAAAACGTCATAATCTAAAATAATTGTTAGCCAAATAGAAGTAACGCGCATAGTACAAGCCTTTAATTAATTTAATTTATTGACAGGTTAGAAATATAATATATCGGGCTTCTGATAATCTCCAAGCCGTTCACAACAACTGTTAAGAGTCATGAGTTAGTTGACTCGATGTTATGTTTGTTAAACACTTAAAAAAAGTAAACTACAGATACTAGTTTTGATTAAATTAAACTTTTTCCGAAGTAGACCAGAAGGACCAGAACTTTTACATTTGTATTCCTTTTATGCCTTTTGCAGCCCTATGGACTCCAAGCGTCGTGCCGAGTCATGGAAACGCAACCGCCGAGCATTAGCGTACAGTACCGTGGGAACACCGGACTATATCGCGCCTGAAGTATTTCTGCAAACCGGCTACGGACCGGCGTGCGATTGGTGGTCCCTTGGTGTCATTATGTACGAGATGCTAATGGGCTATCCACCATTTTGTTCTGATAATCCGCAGGACACGTACCGCAAAGTGATGAACTGGCGCGAAACGCTTATCTTTCCGCCCGAAATTCCCATTTCAGAGGAGGCGAAAGAAACAATTATAAAGTTCTGCTGTGAATCGGACCGTCGTTTGGGGTCACAGCGTGGCCTCGAAGACTTAAAATCGGTGCCGTTTTTCAGAGGTGTCGATTGGGAACACATACGCGAACGTCCCGCAGCGATTCCGGTAGATGTGCGCTCCATTGATGACACGTCAAACTTTGATGAGTTTCCGGATGTGTCACTTGAAATTCGTATGTACCCACTTGCGGCTGTAATTCTGCATTAACACATCTAAACATTTCGATTTGTTTGCGTCTCTTGTAGCATCGGCACCCATACCGCAGGGCAGCGAAATAGCCAAGGATTGGGTCTTCATCAATTACACATTCAAACGCTTTGAAGTCCGGAATTTGGAGTGAGGAACAAGTTTGTCCAGGAAAGGAGCTTATCACTGTTGGAGTCTACTCGGCTCGCCTCGAATTGTTTTAATTTTAATTTAAATTTAGGTTGAATTAGACAAAAGAATAAGCCCTGTGCATAATTAATTGATTTGTTAACTACATACTAATTAACATGCAATTTCTGGTCTACCAAAATTTAATAGACAGTTGTGATGATTTCAATTTCGCTTGTTATTCGACATTTTAATTGTATTTGGCCTCCAGTTGGGATTGTGCACTTGCTAAAATAAATTAGACTTTGAAACTCACAATAATATTACATCAACTTGGCCGCAACGCTACCTGATTATGAGGTGCATTGTTTTTCGATTTCGTGTTTACTAATCATTTTATTGTTTAGGCAAAATCAATACCCGAGCACATGCACAAGGTTCACCATTGCTCTGCCCCATCCGAAGGAAACCACTTCAATTTAAAGATTTCAATCAATTAATTAACTAAGATGCAGCGGTTTGTGTAGCTTGATTGTAGCGACTACGAGAATTACACTAATACTTAACTGTGCGTATATCGTATAAATACAGGTATGCGGACCTGTGTACTGGCGAGAACAGTGTACACACTGAAAAGTTTTAAAATTATTTTTGGTAACCGATAGGCATACGAAATAAATAACTGAAAATAGAACGACATAGAACCGCAATAAACGAATAATGTGCATATACAACATAAAACGTTGTCTTTATTTTATCACTGCGACATGTGTGTAATTGTAAGCAAATTTCGTCTGGTCTTTCGAGCAACAACACTTGTAAGAGCGTATTTTTTAATAGTTTAATCGGTCAGTGCGTTGACTCGGCTACTAGCGAGTCAAGAAAAATGACTGCCTACTTTCTCATCAGGAAACAAACTTCTGAGAGTTCATCGCCGTTTGGCATAGACATAAAGCTGTAGAGTTCCTCGATCTGTGTACAAATTTACACAGACAACATGGACAGTTGCGGATGAAGAGTTTCGTCATTAGTTTAAATATGACTATTTTACTTTCCTATTCAAGCTTAATAAACTATTTATGTTGCTTAATATAGTTTTCAGATTGGCATGCAATTTTTTACAAGTTTGAAGATGCTCTTAGCGCAGTAATGCAAAATGAAATGTATGGACAGTTTCGCGTTATGAACAATTTCTCATTTTGAAGTGGGGATGGTACAACGCCTTAACATGGCTTTGTTAAAAATGCAAAACAAAGTCGACAGGAGGTACATGGGTGGACGCGCCGTTGGTACACTGTTCTTCTCATTTACTTTTTATTGCTGTAGTTTTGCTTCTTCCCATAGGGCTCCCTCTTTATTATTGCTACACGCACCGTGCCTAAATCTAGTTGTTATTTAAAATTAATTCTTAAAACGTAAGTACTAGTTTGGAAGCTGGAAGTACTCAGCCAATACAACACTGAGCTAGTGTGCTTAGTCGCAAGTCGACTCACAGCATTTATGGGACCTACACTCTTTCGAGTTCCAATTGGAAATTTCATTAAACTTCATACTGTGAAACTGAATCAGTGAGTAGAAAATCTGCAGAACACAATCGCGATTAATGTAAATAGTTCAGATCATTGTACGCATGAGACATTGCTTTGTACATTTTCTCCGCAAGTTGATTTAAGCCACTATACATCAAATGAAAAAAATATTAGCAAATCATATTCAAAAATCGCTGGTCGCGAATTTATTATTTAATACAAAGCAATATAGTTGATGTACATATACATACAAATTAAATACACCGTGACACAGGAAAATTCTCCTAAACCAGGAACCAGACCCTGTGCATGCTATAGCATACCAGACATTTTGAATACACTCTCAAAATCTTACGGAATGGTCAAAAAACCATACACTCGCTAAGTTACATAATGAGTTTTAAGCTCGGATATTTCGCAACTGATTCGATTATTTGAGAGAGCAAGAATAGTAAAACTCGTATATCTAGGACTTGATTGATTGTAAAACGTTTTTACCAAGTCTTACACATCTATTCTAAAGGAATATTAGTTTGTACGCAGAGCAGGTCAAGTTAGACGGAAATGCCCTCTCAACCTAAACTTAAGCTTTGTCATTAACACTTGAATTGTTTGCCGCTAATGATACAGTTCAACATGTTTACCCTTCAATTGTACAGATTCAATAGATTATGGCAACACTTACCGACAATCGCAAATTTATAAATCAAAATTGCATGTAAGGTATATATTTCCAATTTAATAATTCGAACCATTACACACCCAAATTTAAAGATTTCAAGTGCCACGAACGAAACACGTTTTGCATTTTCTTTTTTCTACATTTATGTATACGAATTTGATTTTGAAATCTTTATTAGATGTTGTAACGGCAGTTTTATCCATAAAATAATAAAATGTTAAAAGTTTAACTATGTGCTTAAAATCTAATGAAAATGTATACATAGACGAATATGTATTTATGTAATTGGTTTTGTTTTTTGTGTTGCGGTTTAAATAATTTTGTTTTTGTTTAATTAGCTTGTGGCTTTACTTTTCTTCTCTACGGTTCTATTCTCTTCTTGTTTTCAAATGTATAAAGAATTAAAATATACTTGTTATGTACAATTCGCTTAGGACTGCTCATCTACCAGGAGCATGATCTGTTGAGTTGCTGTCTGAGCAGGATTCCTTGTACATTCCACTTGGTGAGCGTTCCAATCTTTTCGTTGACAGAATTCGGAGCAGTACGGAGTCTTCCGGCATAGCGAGCATTCGGCTAAAGCTTCTCTGTTGCAGTTGGCGCACTGTACGGGTGAAGTCGGCGAGCAAGCAGGACGGAGTGCATCGAGTCATGGAAGAGCAAATATGTGAGTGAGGGACGAGGCATTGGCAAAGTTCGTCTTACCTTCTTAGCCGAGATGATCTCGTTGCCGTGCAAGGAGCCCGATATGTTCGGATCTTCGAGGTTCCGCATGGCAGCCACGGCCGCGTCGCGCTCCTTCTGCAGGACCTCGATTTTACGATCGTACGAGTTTTTCAAATCGGTCAGAATGCGCTTGAAATCGCTGGTTGCCTTCACCATTGTGCAGTAAACGCTCTCCAAGTTCTTCATTGCTTGGCTGTTGTCGAGCAATGCGATGGAGCTTGCCTCGTTTATGTTGACTACGTACGTTTCCCGATCGTAGGCGTTGCCGATCTGTGTCTGATCGACCAGTTCCGTCGACGTGTCGAGGCTGTCGTTCAGTGTCGGCCAGGGCTCATCCTTGGAGGCGATGTTGTCTTCTGTCAAAAATATGTTGTTATCGTCAACGACCGTTGCAGTCGGCGGTGGTTCAGTGTTGTTGTTAGTGTTGCTGTTGTTGTTGTTATTCCGCTTCCGCTTTGGTCCTGCCTCCATGTCCAAATCTGTTTGATTTCGCTTTCGACGCTTGTACGGAGTAAAAAGACGAACAGGGCCCGATGCTACCGATTGCCGATTGCAAAGTGATACAAAATTAGAATATTAAACATTTGAGTCAATTGCAATTCCCTGAAAACTCTTCACATACGGCCTTCCGGGAAATTTTTAGAATATGTATATAATTTTTGGAGATCTAGATGTGGTGCTTTCTTATACATTTACAGTTTTCATTGTAGGTCTATGTAAGAAGAAGCGCAACCTTTGCCTTTAAACAAGTGCCTTCCATATATAAACAACGGCAATGCTAGGAAATTGCAGGAACTTAATCAAATACAATTGATAGTCAAATGAAACGAATAAAACGAAATTAAAATGTTCTTATACTTAAATGGTTTAGTTAGACAACATTATTATCATGTTGAATACGCGATAAGAGGAGTACAGTTACCATTGGCCAATTATATGGAAATGGACAAACAAGTCTGAAGTAGATACTTTTTAGTACACTAAACTCTTTCATATTAAAGGCAAAGTGCACATGAACAACTCATCTATAACGAGAGGCAATGTGTTGGTCTCTTCACTATTAGTGGAAGGTTCTCTGACTTCAGATAAGCGATAATTGTAACTTTTACAATGAGCCCTGGGAAAGACAGAAGAAGTCTTTACTTTAAATCGATGGTAAGATTACATTTGTTTGTTCAAAATACTCATTGAAAAATTAAACGTTGATATTGTTTTTTTTTTATTAAATATAACCATCCAATTAGAAATGTAGTTGTCTGCCTTTCTTATAGCACTTGCAGCGGTTACATGGAAAGTCTAGTTTGAAAATTCTACCTGAGGAACGTGGATACGCTGGTGGTTTATTGTGACAACGCCAATTTTTCCAAATATATTTCGGGTATGAACACAACGATAGCCAACACATTCTTATAGTGTAATACAGGGATGCACGCCATTGAAAGATGCCACCGAAAGGGCGCGCGCAAAGTCCTCTACGTATGTATTTACGTACAAATAATCACAAGTTCTTTCGAAAAAATAATGATTGACTTTAGTAGTGAGACTTTATGTACGTATGTATTTCAAAACGTTCTTTGTCTTTTATTGTTTCCTAAAGATTGTTTTTTCAACATTTACAGCATTGCATGTTCAACCCTTACGGTTATTATAGCAATATTTCGAGGTTGGTTACAACTCAGACAGCTCACAGAATGCCGCAATCTAACTTAGTTGGTTCTTAATGGGTTAAGTTCGACCTCTGCACCTCGGCGGCCGCCATAACACCAACTTAAACTGTAATAGTTGGAGCATACTTTTAACTAAGTACTACTAATGAACATCGATTACCATACAACTCAATGTAAGTGTGACACATATTCTACTTTTATTCGGGGTACCAAGTGCCAGTTGGCGATTACGCGCATCTTTATCGGTAAAACGGGAACGCGAGGTTTAAAGGGTACTAATATATGTATTATCTAGCCTATATATCTTCTAGGAGAAGGCGGTTTACAACTTGCTCTACTGAATCGAAACCCGCTTCATTTTCTAGTTGGAGCTGCATTAGCGATGACACTTACCTGCTTCGTCGTCGCAACACACGGTGCAACTGCAATTGGTTGCATGCGGCGTTAAAACGCCGTCGTCGATTAGGGACTGTAGAGATTTGCCGGCGTACTTTATGGACCTTTTCCAGTCCTTGCTAGAGCCACGGCCACACACGTTCTCAAATTCGCTGGGAGTGTACCATTTGTCCTTGTACTTAACGCAGCGGCCGCGACCGCCCGAACCCAGCTTACTGCGGTACAGCTCGGCGTTTGTGGTTTTGCAGCGAATGGCAAACACCTCCATGTGGCTCGTCTCGGCCCAATTGACGCCGGATCCTGACCCACACCCGGAGCCACCCTGCACTTGGTGCTCCCCGGTCGCGGCGCTGTCATGGCTATTGTTGCTGCCGGATCCATCGTGATTAGCCCCGCCAGCACTCCCGCCACCCGTTTGCTGGATAACGATCGTTTTCAGGTCGCCTCCCACGCTGCCCACCACCGGGCTGCTCGATATATAGCCGTTGTTGTCGACGCACAGCATTTGCTTGAAGTGCGGTAACTGGTCCGGCGTAATTACGTTGAAAGATGTGCCCGTGATCATAGAGCCGATGGGCAGCGACACCGGCACTGACACCACACCGCCGCTGCCGCTGTTTTCATTCGAGGAAGTCACCATTCGCACCTTCGTTTCCAACTGGCCGTTCAATGGCACATGGGCGCATCAATCCCACAAGGGAGCGCAGTGCAGAAAAAAGAAAAATTGTGTACACATCAATTGCGCTGTTGAAGACAGAAGACTGGCTGGGCGAGAGGCGCAAGTTGCGAGCGCGGGAAGGGGCTGCGCGCAAATTCACGCTCGAAGCGCCACGCCGCCACTGCGCATAGCGCGCGGATGCTTACCTGGTGGCCGGAGCTCTCAAGGATCACCTCCTCCTTAACTACGTCGCGCGCCTCATCGGCGAGGCCGCCCAAGTCCTTCACGTCGCGTATCCTACTCAGATGCAGCTCGGCGGAGTCGACCTGTTCCATTGCTCGCTTCACACTTTTCACTCACAATTTCACTTCAATTTAGCACTATACACTGAGTTCGCACTTTTCCAGTATTTTCAAATTGGTTTGCGTCTCTTTAGACCAGCAATATTCTCTTTTCGTTAGTTTTGTAAACAATAAATCACATTTTGCTTATAAATAAAATTTTATGGAAAATATTAACTGGACATGTATGACATTTCTTGATAACAAAAGGTTTGTTCGCTTTATATGAGCTCAAACAAAAAAATCTGACAGTGGAAGCAATGGCTCCCATTCGTTCATCGCTGAGAGGTTTGTTCGATGTGTTTCAGCGCATTCGTTGGCTTCAAACAGTGCAACCCAGCTGCCGCCAGTGACAGATTCAGATCTAAATTGGTGTTGGGGGATTGTTCGGATATGTATGCTTCTGCTTAATTAATCGGTGATTATCTTACCTAAATGCTGTTGAAGTAATCTCCAATTAAATATATTTACTTTTCCCCAACAAAAAAGTTGTTTGGATGTATGTGTTACTGCATTAGTTATTCTACAGCGCCATCTATGCATGAGTACTTTTCGAACAGAAGTCTTTCCCTAACTCATTACTACAGATTATTGAACGAGCAGAGAACGATGTACATTTGAATGTAATTAATTACAGTTAATAAGAAAAAAATTCATATTTACATTCTCGTAAATTTAATATTTTTATTTTATGACTTTTTGGCAATGCGAAACACAATAGCTAAGAACAGCTCGAACTTTGTATTGAGCATACAGAATTCGTATCGAAACAGAAACTTATCCGATTAAAAAATTTGGTTACCAATTCATCAATTTTGAAATGACTTAAATATTCTTGGAATCTACAGTTCATATTGTTTTGAGCTTGTTCCTTCCTAACTAATATACCTACTTACTTTTCCACTTAAAATATATTAAAAATCTACAAATGTTTTAAAAATACAGTGAAATTCCTCATAACCGGACACTCACCTTTATCCGGTTATGGGAAATGTCCGCTTATGGGGGAGGGGGAATAAAATTATTTTAAATTGTATCCAAGTGTTTCTCGTTTAGTTATTTAATATTTTGTACCAATTTATGAATATTGAATATTCATTACATGTATAGGTTAAGTACATACATTGTACAAGTCGTTAAATTTTAGTACTACTTTGGTTGAGATAATTTTGTAATGGTTGCTTGTTTTAATTTTAAATGTTTATTTTCAAATACGAGTGAAATTTGTGCTATAGGGTAGTATAGACTTTTAAAAAACTGGTTTGGCATTTTTTTAATTTTGTCCGTTTATGAGAGATATTTTAATCAAACTGATTTGAAATACAGTGTCCACGTCCGGTTATTAGAGCGTCCGGTTATTGGAATGATATTCCTATAGAAAACTTAATGAAATAGCTGTGTCTGCAAAATTTGTCCGGCTATTGAAGCTGTCCGGTTATAAGGACTGTCCGTAATGAGAAATTTCACTGTATATTGGATAAACTACTAAATTGTATGTATTTCAGTTTTGATATGAATTTTGCTTTCGTAAGTGATTTTAACCTTAATAATCCACTACATGTGATTTAAATTATAATTATTTTTGTAGGATTTGGCATCACTGGCTTGAAGAAATCGATACTTTGTACCGGCGTTTCGGTTTTGAAAGTATTTAATTACCTATATAAACAAAAAATTAACATCACTCAGCTCCGTATAATTGTTACAAGATTTAGTACTCCCTTGTTTAGCCATGAGAGTAGGAGTAGTACGTGTTTTTTGTTGCCCATTATAGCATAAGATACACGCAACAATCTGATTTTATTTCGATATAATCTGTGTTTAACTAAAACTCCTCTCAAAATAATAGTTACTTGTTGTGCAAAATTCAGTATTCTTTTTATAGTAAATCAGTTTTCATCTAATGGGATTTCATTGAAAACCATTCATCCATGATGGGGTCTACTCGATATAAACAGAAAAGTTGGTTAGGGTTATTCACAAATTCATTTTATTTTTTATAATGTCCTTTTAACACTCGCCTTGCAGAATAAAATTCACCATGAACTGGCTTTCTTGAGGTTTTGTTTTCGATTTTTTGCCTCAAATATATGTATACTTTATTGTATACTGGATACTGTATTGAAAAAGTACTCACATTTAAAAACATAGGCCGGGAAGAAGGACCCACTTCATCCGAAATCTTTCAGGCCAATTTGCCTAACTTCTTTTGTACTGAAAACTCTAGAGAAAGTTGTGGACAACTACATAAGGACGACAGTCCTATTAGACAACCCTCTGCATACTTGCCAACATGCTTATAGGGCAGGTCGTTCCACCGAGACTGCTCTATACCAACTGACGAGTGTGTTACAGGAAAGTCTAGAAGAGAAGGAAATGGCACTTTGTGCCTTTCTGGATATAGAGGGGGCCTTTGACAATACCTCTCATGAAGTCATAGACAATTCTTTAACCAGCAGGGGCCTGACTAATACCCTAAGAGGCTGGATACATAGCATGCTCGCTACTAGGTCGGTGGAGATACAGACTAGTACGGGTGGCCCAGTTTTAGCAAACACAACCCGGGGCTGTCCGCAGGGGGGAGTACTATCACCTCTACTGTGGAGCCTCGTGGTTGATGATCTTTTACAGGAGCTAACTAACGCTGGCCTAACGGTCCAGGGTTATGCGGATGATATTGTAATCCTATGCAGGGGAAAATTTGAAGATACCCTGCGGGAAAGGATAACCTTAGGACTAAGGTTAACCAAGAAGTGGTGTACAAAAGTGGGGCTGAATATAAATCCGGCAAAGACCACCGTTGTACCCTTCACAAGAAAATACAAACTTGATGCTCTTAGACCTATACGTTTGGATGGGGCGGAGATAGAATTCCAGAAGGAGGTGAAGTATCTAGGCGTTATACTAGATCAGAAACTTCTCTGGAAAGGACACCTAGAGGCAACGATAAGTAAGGCCACGAGGGTCTTCATGACCTGTAGATCCATATCAGGGAAAAGTTGGGGTTGTACTCCGACTATACTGAGATGGATTTACACGGCGATTGTAAGACCCATGATAACGTATGGTTCGGCTGTCTGGGTAAACAGGACCAGCCAGGCGACCACTATCAAGGCGCTTAGTAAGCTACAAAGACTGGCATGCGTGTGCATAACAGGGGCTATGAGAACGTGTCCAACAGCATCCTTGGAGGTTCTTTTGGAACTTACACCTCTTCACTTATATATACAGACCCAGGCGAAGATGGCTCTCCTACGGATGACTGATGTCAATATCGGGGCTGAGGGATTCCTGAGTCGTAAGAGGATTGATACTCTCACGCTTCAGCATCCCGAAATCGCAATACCGAGGGACACAATCTCACCGAAGTTCAGCTTTGTCAAACGGTTCAGAACTGATCTTAGTAACAAAAGGAAATGGGTAGGTATATCGGAAACATATCGGATAGACCAGCACATGATATCCTGGTACACAGATGGCTCCTTAACGGAGGAAGGTACCGGGATAGGAGTATACGGGCCGAGGATACGATACTCGGAACCTACTGGAAAGCACACTACTATCTTCCAGGCGGAAATATACGCCATTGAAAGGTGTGCTCATTTCAATCTGGTGAAGAATTACCGGAACCGGAAAATTGCCATTCTTTCTGACAGCCAAGCGGCTATCAAGGCACTTAGATCCTACCAGGTGTCCTCGAAACTGGTATTGGAGTGCCTTGAGAAGCTGAATGAACTTGGCCGTTACAACAAGGTGTGGGTACTTTGGGTTCCGGGCCACACCGGCATTGAAGGGAACGAACGGGCTGACGAGCTAGCAAGGAAGGGAGCTTCCACACCCTTTGTCGGCCCTGAACCTTTTTGTGGGTTGGGAAAAGGAGCCTCCTCCATTCTACTGAGAAAGGACGAGATAACCAGAAGGAATCTATACTGGGAAAATCAACCAGGTCTAGAGCATTCGAAACTGGTTATCGGATCCTATAATAGAAAACGTTTCGAGGAGTGTATGACCTTGTCAAAAAATAATCTAAGGATTATCACGGGAATGCTTACAGGGCATTGTAGATTGAACTATCATCTAACGAAACTAGGAATCCGTGAAAACGGGTATTGCAGGTTCTGCTTGCAGGAAAACGAGACTGCAATACATATACTAGGAAATTGCCCTGTACTCATGCATAAGAGAAAGAAGCACCTGGGAGACTATATCATATCCGGTGCAGACTGGGTATCCAGAGGCTTAGGAAACATACTAAGATTCCTCTTGGATACTGGACTCACTGACAGTCTTTGAGGTCCAAGAAGGGGGCACAATAGATCTTCTAGGTCGCAGTGCATTATCCCCATTAATAATAATAATAATAATAATAAAAACATTACTGAATTACCAAACTAAGAAGAATAGTACTAATACCCCTATTGTTTTATTCATTGGCATTTACCTTAACCTTCTGCCTGTCCCTTGCTCAAAATTGCGTTCGCTGTCCGTTGGGGTCAGGATGACCCCAACCAATCGGTTATATAATTTACTGACAAAACATGAAGCAATGTTACAAATAAATCACAAAACAAAAGGGCAAAGCCCCGAAAAGTGTTTTTTTCGATTTGTTATTGGGTTGTAAGTGCGATTAACACTAAATAACACAAGTAGACGAGCGCACAAAACCGCTCAACCGTTCTTTTAATTCCGCCTGGGGTCAAATAGGTTCCAAGGGACAAGCAGAAGGTTAATTCAAAGATGCATTGACGATATTCAGTAATGCTGTTGATGACAATATAATTGAATCAATTGGCAACACTCCTTCCAGCTGACAAATTTTGTTGCTACCAAAATGCCATAAAGCCAAAAGTAAGGTCGATAACTGAAATAATATTTTTATCAGATCAAACGAGTATCGAAATATTCGACTGTTGGCAGTACGCGGTTTTGTGCATCACTATCAAGTCAACTTGCCAAAGTAAATTGGCTTTATTTTGGCACTTGCGCTGAAGTCGTGTTTACAAATGCGGGTAATTGGTCAACATTGTGAATTCTTTCGACATTGTAAAAATTGATCAGAATAACTGGGTGAGGGTGTGCCGGTGAGAAATGTTGGCAGACGTAGATGTTTTTATTTGCAATTATACTCTTGTCGACCCTGAGATCTATCAGCTTTGGATCGAGGGCTTTTCCTGTAAGTATTAAAGTAGCAATTCATCTGCAACTCTGTTCCTAACGTCTGAATGCCTCTCTGGTTTTATGGTTTGATTGCAGCCAGCGAGGCCGTTTGTTACCTGAAACAGAAAGGATTTGGCAATCTGTTGGGGGCACCAATTGATTTGATAGCGTCGGATGTTTTGGATCACTATCGCACGTATTCGCTCATCGAACGTTTACTACACTCGCCCACAAAACTGCTGGAACAGTGGTGCTTCCAGCTGGAACCACACACCCGAGACCTGATCATAGAAAAGTTGGATTTTTTGATTGGCAGTTGCAATTGCAATATTGGATGCTTTATTCCTTTTGCAGGTACTACTCCATCGATGACGCGGTTGCCCGCGAAATTCTGGGCAAAAAGTTATCCTCACGATATAGAAAAGATCTTGATGAGGTAGCGGAAAAGACGTGCGTTAAACTCAGGTCCTGCAGGTAAACTCGAGGCTACACGCCCACCAACGCATTCCACTCTTAAACAAATTTTACTGAATTTTCTTTTATTGCACAGGCGACAATTCGATAATGTAAAGCGGATTTTCAAAACCGTAGAAGAATTGCCTGGTAACATTACGAACAACATTAAGCAGTTGTTTGCGGTCTCAGATGAACTGGCCAAGTAAGTTTTGTCCATTGATCGGCAGTTTGTAGTTGCTTAAATTACCTGTTTCCGTCACTGTAAGGTAGAGATGAAAGAGCAAATTATAGCTTAAAGTTGACGGCAAAGACCATTTAAAAGTAAAATTTTAGACATGAGTTGTAAAGCAGCGTATGGGCATTGCGATTCGATTGTCATGGAGCCACATAATACCACATTTGAAACAATGTGAAATTTGATCAGTGCGTATTGTCCCTTTTTAAGGCATCGAAGAGTCAGCTGTTTTTACTGGAATTGGTTCCAATCTGATGGCATAAAATAATAAATTACATTTACAATAATTTTTTACAATTATTTAATTAGGTCTATATATAGCATGGATCACTGTAGATTCGTAATGCATGAAAAAAAGTTTAAATTCATGATTCTTGTACTGAAAATAATCGGAAATTAAAATAATTCTAGGAAATATGCATCCATTGTTTTCTTGGCGTGCTTGCGCTTCGAAACGTCAAAGAAAAAGTTACAATACTTGACGTTCTCCGATTTGTTTGCTTGCTCGCAAGCCATTATGATATACTGGACATATACCTACCAGCACTCTGGGCCCGAGTACTACGACACCGAAATGGACAAAGAGTTTTTGCTGGATTTGCGAGAGCTGCGCTGTCTTCTCGACAAGGAGAAGGAAATCAAACAGTAGGTTTATATAAATACATATACTGAAATGAACATGGCTTAATTTTTGCAGTTTGGTCTGCCTGAGGCTCAAACCGGTTCTGCTGGAGCGTTCTTACTTTGAACTGGATGCAAACTTTCGGTACGTTAAACTCGAAATTTGTGATTTATTTATATCATGGGCGGTATATTATTGGTTTTTGATTTCAGGTCTTACTGGCGCGCATTTATAACAATTGCTTGCAATTTACACCGCAATCGTGAGTTGAGAGGTCTATTTGTGGATTTATGCGAAAAACTGATAGAGCCTTGGCGGCAGAATGGTTGGAATCGGGAACAAGTAAACAAATTCCTTTCGGCCATTACGCAAAGCGTTTTGGATTTGGAAATTTCAAGGTAAATATTCGTAATTTTCAAACGTTTGTTTAATATGACACTTGAAATTTGTGAGTTGCTTCACAGGGACCAAGAAACTCGCTGCCTCTGGGATCGCTATATGCAGGTTATAAGTATATGTCTGGATAAAATGTATCATGCTTAAGAGGTGTGAGCTCTTATGCTGTCAATGAGTTCTTATTTCAACGTTATTGATGTCGTTTAATAGTGGGAATGTGTTAATAAACTATATGCCATAATAATAAATACATTTCTAACAAAAACTGGCTACTTTAAACGTGAAGGGTGCGTGAAATTTCTATAGTTTTTAATTATTTTATGCACTTCATATTGTTGGTAGACTTTCTTTTAACTACGACGAGTAATAATTCATCTCACATTTCCTGTCATTGCAATACAGAGACACAGAGACGTAGTATGGCCGTATGCAATGCTAACTTATAAATTGTTGTCTTTTGTAAGTACATTCTGCCTGTAACAGTTGAACATCTTCGTCTACAACACACAAAAGCTAAATTGGCATTTTGTAATGTGCAAAGCACCATTCAAGACAGTTAATATTTTTCCAATGTTAAAGCTCTCGGTCGATTTTGTAAACAGAAACCACCCTGAACACCCCACCCCCGGACACAACGAGTGCATGCCATACGAATGCAAACGCATACATATGCAAGTTTGAGAGTTTCGCATTTGTGGATACAGATACAAAAGCATAGCGCAAAAGTGCAAATCCAAGCAATTTCCAATTGTCAATGGCCATTTTCCAGTGAAACGTTTTGCGCTTGTCAATCTGTTCGCTAGTTGGTTCCAATGGAAAACTTGGACTGCGGCCCGCAGATTCTTTCGACAAAATTTTCTTAAAGTTGCAATATTCATAGAGGTACTGAATTTGAGCAGATAGCAAAAGCGAGTGGAGCTGACATGGAGTACTGGTTAGTGATCGTCGTGGGTCTCCGTGGGGTGAGGAGTGTTGGGAATTGTAGGGCTGAGGTGACCGTCTAAGGCATCAGTCGAATGACTGGATATCAAATGTGCTCCATGGAACATTATCGCCCGTATGCCGCCATCCTCATCCCACAGGTGTCCGTTTAACTCAGTCGAATGTGAATGAGTGAATAATTCGGTATACTTTCGCTTTTAACTTGCAGCGAGAATATTGAAGAGGTGGACGACGAAACTTTCGATGATGCCAAGTCGACGCGAACTTCGGATGAGAATCGCAAGTGGGTTTCTATCTGTCGTAAATGTGATATATTATGCAGGCGTGCGTTTCCCCCCGCTTTGTTGGGGACGCGCCTGCTCACCACTGTAGACACAAACCCGCACGCATACATCCGCCAGTGGCATATCCCTGCAGTGACTTGTGCAACCGCATAAATGCGTGTAATGTATCCTTCGAGCGAGAAGCGATGTTAAGTTTTAGTAGAGAGCTGCAAGTGATCCGCTAGTTATGCCACAGGCTGCGTTTTGTGCGAAGGATTACAAATATATATGTACACGTATATACCATTTTATGTATATGTAAATATTTACGTGTATTCGGATGCATGTGTGGTTGCAGGCAAAATCACAGCGAAATCGAAAAGCGGCGGCGCGACAAGATGAACACATACATCAACGAGCTGTCCTCCATGATTCCCATGTGCTATGCCATGCATCGGAAGTTGGACAAGCTGACGGTGCTCAAATACACAGGTACGTGTGGCTGAATCTTCATCACACGACGAGTATTTGCGATTTTCACATATGTATGCCCATACCGCAATACGCTCCCCTTTAGTGCAGCATCTGCGGAGCATTCGTGGCACCGTGCACCCGTACAGCGGCGGCGACTACAAGCCCACGTTTCTATCGGATCAGGAACTCAAGATGCTGATACTGCAGGCGTCCGAAGGATTTCTGTTCGTGGTGGGCTGTGATAGGGGACGGATTTTATACGTCTCGGAATCAGTTTCGCAGGTGCTCAACTGTACGCAAGTGGATTTGCTGGGCCAGAGCTGGTTCGACATACTACACCCGAAGGACGTCGCTAAAGTAAAGGAGCAGTTGTCCTCGTTGGATCCATGCCCGAGAGAGCGTTTAATCGACGCAAAGAGTATGTGTTCGAATGTAGTAATATGCTGTGGCCTACATGCTACATGCTGCGTGTTTGAACAGCTGGTGCCGATTTAATACTAGTCAGTAGGGGAACTCTAAGAGTAGCTTTTTTAGACCTGCATTGAGATGTACAATCGTTCTATACTCCCTTATAGTGCATCACAACTTGGTGATACTATTTATCTTAAGTGATTGGCTTTTAAATCCGCTATCATCCTCTGTCGAAAGACTGCTGGCGTAGATAAAAAACTGGAAAAACAAGTCAAACCAGCCAGAAAGGATTTTCAAGTGGCATTTCGGTTTTTTACCTGTCCCCATCTATGGCATAGCTGTTCTTATGAAATTCATATCTTGAAAAGAATGATCCAAACTGATGTTTCGCGAATGTATTATATTAAGCTCTAATAAACCACTCTTTATCATCTCCACTGAGATAGAATAGAATAATCTTCGTTATTGGACTATGTCAAAGTAAAATACTTTATTCCACATTCGTAGTAACATTTTCTCCTCAAATGAAACTTGTAGCCATTTTGTTCTCAGTATTAATAAATTAATTCGTTTCATTACTATGTACGTAAAAGACATTTTCAATTCAATCATGTAACGCTACACACTTTTCAATGAAATTGCATTACGATTAGTTTAAATGTTAAGTTTTGAAACAAGTTTTGATCTCGGTTATATAACTAGCATTTGACTTTGACACTCCTTTTAAATCGAGTGCTACTTGCGTTTAACTTGTAATAGTCCGTTAAGAAATCTATTCAAAAAGTAGTATTTTTTGATATGTACAACACATACGTCTTGTCAAATATTCTATATGTGTACATATGCACAAAGTATTTATTTTGGTTTATAATTATAATTTGTATGTAAGCAAATTTGCTTTATATTTTGCTTTCTTAAGCTATGCTGCCGGTGAGAACAGACATTCCGCATAGCCTGTGCCGGTTATGTCCGGGTGCGAGGCGCTCGTTTTTTTGCCGTATGAAACTGAAAACGAGCAAAAACCAAATTAAGGAGGAGTCAGACACTTCATCCAGTTCACGCAGCTCTACAAAAAGGAAATCCAAGCTGAGCGTCGACCACAAATACAGAGTGATTCAGTGCACGGGATACTTGAAGTCGTGGACCCCCATCAAGGATGAAGACCAGGACGGCGACAGCGAGGACCAGCTGACGAACTTATCAAGCTTGGTGGCGATCGGCCGAATCCCGCCGAATGTGTTGGAGTCGAATGTGCCATCATCACTCGACAACCATCCCAATATTAGACACGTGCTGTTCATCTCGCGTCACTCTGTAGACGGGAAATTTCTGTTCATTGACCAGAGGTATGTAGCCAGTTAAGTTATTCGTACGTCTGCGATCAGCTGAAAAGATTTAATTCGTTTTCTTTCGCGCAGGGCAACGTTAGTAATTGGCTTCTTGCCGCAAGAAATTTTGGGTACAAGTTTTTACGAATATTTTCACCACGACGATATTCCAGCATTAGCAGAATCGCATAAAATGGTGTTGCAAGTCTCGGAGAAAGTGACGACGCAAGTGTACCGTTTCCGGTGCAAGGACAATAGTTTCATACAACTACAAAGTGAATGGAAGGCCTTCAAGAATCCATGGACGACTGATATTGAGTATATAATCGCGAAGAACTCAGTTTTCCTATAAAATTAACATATGCTCGTTCCTGACTAGTTCGTATGTTGATAGCTTATTAACTTTATATGTATATGTATGTATGTATGTAAATACTATACATATGCCTATGTGCAACAATTCTACAAATTTTTATTTTGTAAATGGTAGAGAATAAATACAAAAGATGCATTGTGTATAACAAAGAAACTTGTAAAAGCGCCAATAATATCTTTTTATATGGCAATATTTATACAAATTCCAAGTTGTATATGTGAGTATTCATGAAAGACTATGTACGTCCCAGTTTATTTTGTTTTCTTTTTAATTGCATTTTAAAATCCCAAGTACACTTGGTTTGCCAGTAGACTCAACTCTTTTTTTACGCAATAGATACATTATTCAGAAACTCCTGTAAAAAGCTGGTAAAAAAAGGTTGGGTTTACTGCATCCATAGGGCTGCCGAATTTTTGAAGTATTCTATAAAACAACACAATACAATTGTTACTACGCAACTCTTTGGTCTTGGACTTTAAAATGAAATATGTTATATCAAATCATTGAAACAAAACAAAAGCGTCTAACTAAAGAGCTGTATGCTTGGTTTATTGTAGCAGTGTAATGTAATGTACTTTATTCCTAGACTCTGACCAATGTTCGTTCAAGAATTATCATTTATCGAAGCTATGGACAACACGTTCAATGTTAACACAATTAAGGTAAAGGCTTGCTTGATCCATCACAAAGCATCTTCAAATTGATGTTACTTTTGGTGCCACAGGACGGCGTGGCTGTCCAAGATTTACATTCAAACACGGCTCCATAGATAAACTGTGAACCGGCACCACTCTGATCTCAAATGGTGCTTAGTGTCGTTCTTAATAAGACTTACCGCACCAATGCTCTAACTGCCAACATCAAAAGCGAAGAGAAAAAGAACATTTTTCTTTCGACGACCGTCCCTACTTGATATGCACAAAGCGTAAGATAAAAACGTATAAAATGTTCACACATATATGTATATAATGTTTTTAATTTTTTAATAATTTTTGGGATGTGTTTTAACTATGATGTTATGTTGGTATATTTAAAAAATGTGTTAATAGTGCAGCCAGTACAGCTTTATACAAATTTGAATAGAAGTAATAAGTACAAACACGTACATACTTATGTAGGAATACTTATTGTCAACAAATTCACCCAGAGTCTAAACATATTTTAAGCCCACTCCAAATGAGCTAAAAAGAGCCAAAAAGTTGATTCATTCGCCCGCGCATTTAAGTGTTATACGAGTGCGTACGATATCACATCGGATTCGTACTCTTGCTGCCACTCAAATTGTAGTTCCACTGAAATAATCAACACGAGCAACTCGGTGTCTCCCGCGTGGTAGAGTAAGTAAACAATAAACACGTATCGCAGTTCTCCTCGTTCTCCCCATTGTTCGCTCAATCAGTTTCAATGAATTTATCACCGCGGCTACACGCGACCGATGGCGCAAATAAGTACGGCTTCATATTAGCATTCACGCTTACAGCAACGCAATTCATTGTAGAAGGCACACGCAGCCCTCCCTACTACAGCTCCTAGCTAACTACATACTTCTGCTAACTAATCGAACCGACGAGGACTTGGACAAAGTGGAAAAACTTGCCGATCAGCAGCCCAATAGCAAGCGGCCAAAGGATGAGTGTGCTTCTAGTTCTTGTGGCAACGTTTCTAGGCTTTGTGGTCATTTCGATCGTCCAATCCAAACGCAGACCACGTAACTTTCCGCCAGGTAAGATGGTTGGGCCGGTGCCCAAGTACGTTGTGTATAAATTCAATGCAATAGGCGATGTCATTCCCACTCCTTTAACGCGATTGTCGTGTCGTCACATGTCACAGTAAATATGCATGCAAATTGACTGTCGGGCCGGTTTCTCTTCTTCGCGGCAGCTCTTCGCATTCATGTACCCATAAATGCTCTCATGTCGCGTTAATGATAATTGACAACGGCTGCGCACAGCCGCGTGCTTAGAATGGAGAAGAAAACCGGAAAATTAAATTTCAATAAGGCATCAAGTATGCGTTGTACCTAATTAGGGTGGCACTTGGCTATGAGTCGAATGATTAGCACCAAATCGAACTTCAAATCAAAAGTGCAAGAGTAGAACACATGACAATCGAGGAGGCTAGAAGCCCGAGTTCTGGTGTCTTTAGTGAATATATTATTAGTAGGGATCGGAATTATATTCAAGTGCATATTTTTTTGGAGCTTCCGATTTGAACGGGAACAAGACAGAAACTATTTTTATTGAAAAATATTAAGAATGAGCTAACATATGCACTGCATATTTGCATATTTTGCATATTTTTGCATTTTTTGCATAGTTTTTGCATATAAATCCGATACCTATTTTATTACCTATTATTTATATTATTACACCGTGCGACATCATTTTTCACACCTTGAAAAATCCATATGGGCGTGAAACTAGAGACCAAATATAGTAATACTGCGTACTCTGTTTTTCATTTCTACATCCTTTGTCCTTTTAAAAGGACTTCAAAGTTTTGAAGGGGATAAAAAATAAAAAAAATGTAAAAAATACTTAACCTCGTTAGAATATGGCGATATGTATATCAAGTGAAAGAGGAAAGGCTCAAGAATATAAATAAAATTGATTTTTTATCTATTTGTAAAAAAAGGATATGAAAAAGGTCCTTTAAAAATTTTAATCCTTTATATCCTTGAAACTTTATTTAGAATTTTCTTGAAAAGTAAGTATGTTAACCCATTCGCTGCCAAGGACGAGTATACTCGTCTTTGGCAGGGTGTCATGTATTGCCAAGACGAGTATACTCGTCCTACTTTAAATATAGTTATAACATGCAGGCTTTTGAATTTGCAGTTTTTTTGTGGATAACAGAGCTTTGCTCAAAATATACATGGCAATGGGAATGACTTCATATAATTTAGGCTTGGCAGCGAATGGGTTAAAATCCAAAATCTCCTTGATCACGCGTCAAAATTTCATTACTCTAACTTTATTGGTTCGAAAGTTATTTTAAAAGAGGCGGAAGCTGCAATTCTAATGAAGTACAAAAATTCTAATTTATTTGAGAGTATTTTTTAAATCATAAAAAGATACAAAATCAATAAAGTATACGTTTATCAAATATAAATAACTATTTGGGTAAACTTCATTTGTTTTTTTTTATATATTATTTCGGTTACACTGCAAGTCCGCAACGTTTAGAAGGGGTCGCTAATAGATGTTGCCATCCGAATTGTGTCTAGCAGCTTTTTTTGGCAATACCGCCCAAACCGGCGTAGCCGGTAGATTTTGATTCGTTATATGCTAATCGATAATCATCGCCAATACGTACAGACCCAAAGATTTTGCGGAGCACCTTCTTCTCGAATACCCCAACGGGCGCTATGTCGTTTCGCGACAGTGTCCACGCTTCCGTGCCATAGAGGCATAAAAGCATTGTTTTCCGCAACGACGTGTATACGTGTGGCATAAACAGAAGAGTGCAAACAAACCTTCTTTCAATCAGTTTGTAACAAATGTATGGTGTGCTCAAAATTCGTATTCATATCCGCAGAGTGGAGTTGTGGTATTATGCTTAATTAGGATTAGGAATTTTTTCAACCCCACATAACGTGGACATTTTCAAAACCTTGAAGTTGAAGAAAATTATTTTCTTGTCGAATGTAAATATATATGTATCTTCTTCGACGTTGACTGAACAACACCGACACCTTCATCATTAACTTCACAATTACTTATTAGAGATAAGGTTACATGTAAATTCTTATTATTTAAACTATACATAAATAGTTGAGTTAAGAATGGGCAAAAATTCAAGACCTACTCAGTTTATGTCTGATCATTTTTTTTTTTAAGGTAAGATTTTAATTGTACAAGTAACCGTCTGGCTAGCGAACTTATACAAAGTTATTTAAAAATAACTATGAATCAATTTAGAACAGCAACAAAAAACTGTCTGTCAGAATTCTTACTCATTGAACCATACATCGAAACCATTTCTACGAAAAATGATGAAAAGCGGACACGGCTTAAAAGACACGCCCGTTTAGAAGAATTCGTGGCCTTATACAATACATTAAAAATTTTAGTTATTTTAATTAGGCTTCATTAAATTTGGCTTCAAAAAATGGCCGTTAATTTAATAAGTTTGATGCTCTGAACTACTGACTCGAACATTAAATATGTGGCATTAATTATGTGATCGCTCAATGTTATATTGATCACGATTGTCGAACTGAACAGCGGTTTGGAAATTTTTTCAAAGGCAATACATTTTACTTCAAAGGTATGCCCTTTCATGCAGCGAAGGTAGCCCATGAAAGAAAAGCTTTAATTTTGGGGGTAGGCAAAACACTAACCAATAGGTAGTTGAGGGGGTATTCTAGTCAAGAAATTCGAAAAAATCGATTTTTTAATTTCATATTTTCAAAGTTTAGACTTTTAAAAATAAGCCTCTAAGAGGATTTACGGAAATTCGAATTATTTTTGGGGTTATAGTTAATTTTGTGATGCACCACTCAGATTGCCCGAACTGAGACTGTCAACTTTAAACACGCTTTTCTCGAAACTACTTTTTTCGATACGGCTGACATGATATTTTAAGTTCTAAAGCACCGATTTACTTGAAATTTGTAACAAACTTTCATCATACTATGAAAATTGGCTCGACGTAGGGGTTTTTGTAATTTTTTTTTTTTACTATTTTTAAAAAATTACCAAAGTTGAAAAAAGAAGGCAAAAATTACCTTTATTTTCAGAAAGACGCCATTTTGTGCAAAAATCTTTTTTTTCAAATCGGCAAGTTAATTCTACATCCTTGTTTAGTAGGAATAAACCTTATTTTTATGTTTCAAATCACCAGGAGGATTGGAATCACATCAACCAGGAGACACCTTTTTTTTTAGTCCCCACTTTGCCGGCCTCTACCGACTTCAATTTTGAAGTTTTTTCAACTAAAAAAAACCATATATATACATTTTTATACTTTTCAAGTATCAATAAAAAACTAATAAAAACATGGATAGTAAAAATGATTACTGTTTTTTTATTACGCCCGTTAAATCACCTCAAAATCGAGCCTAGACTGGAATACCCCCTTAAAGTATTATGATACTAAAAAGGCATAATATGCTGGTTTTTGGAGAGTTTCAGTTTTAGAAAAACCACATTTAGGGACTTTCTAATTTATACACATCAACACGCAAGTGTTGGCTCCACATTAATGAAGAACATGCTTTCGATAAGATATACATACATATGTATATATACTGGCATAAATCACCGATAAGACACACATTGATAAGAGCAACATTTTCGGTAAATCATACGCTTAAGCATCGATAACTTACTTACTTAACTGGCCATAACAACCCGTTACCGGGTTACGGCCTGCCACAAAAGCTCTCACCAGGCGCTACTGCTTTGCGCGCGCTTTCTTTAGTTAGTCACACCAAGAGAAGATAGGACGTCCTCAACTTGGTCCTTCCACCGAAAACACAGCATCCCTCTTCGTCGTCGACCTCCAACTACATACAGCTCGTTGTTGGTTCGTATACGATAGTCGTCGCCAATACGAACAGGGCCTACGATTTTGCGAATTACCTTCCTCTCGAACATTCCAAGGGCCGCTGTGTCGTTACGCGGCAGTGTCCATGCTTCTGCGCCATAGAGGAGCACGGGCAGAATAAGCGTCCTATAGAGTGCAAGCTTTGTCGGTCGAGAGAGGTCTCTGCTACACAGTTGCCTACCGAGATCGCAGTAGCACCTATTGGCAAGAGTATTCCTTCGCTTTATCTCCAGGTTGACATCATTGCTGTTAATGGCGGTGCGAAGGTAGACGAATTCCTTCGCACCTGCCCTCATTTACCATCAGACCAATTTCATGTTTTAAATAAGGTTAGATAACAATAATGAAATAAAAAATATGTGAGACGGCCTAATGCAATACCATACTTTGTACAAATGTCCACCAAATGCCTCAAGCTTTCAATTTCATAAAAAAATGTTTGCGGATATATAAGTACAGTTTGCCTATGCAGCAAACCCGTAATAGTTAAACAATTGATTATGAAAATAAACATAATGTCAATTTGATCTGATCTGTGTGGGCATATGTTCGAGTAAACGTGGTGGTAAGCCATTAAACTGAGTATTTTTTATACTCGTACATGCTCAATAAAGCGAGATTTACATAGAAGACTTAAGCTTCATAAAACCGATTTTCGTACATTGTTAATTCTTTTAATCGGGAAATACTGTAAATAGTATCAGCATAATATCAGCACTGATATGTATATTTACATATGTATGCATCTATGTGAATATTTGCAGGTCCAGCGTTCATGCCGTGGGTGGGTAATACGCTGCAGCTGCGCAAGGAAGCCGTCGCTGCCGGCGGCCAGCACATAGTGTTCGAGAAGTGGTCCCAGCAGTTTAACAGCAATATTCTCGGCCTAAAGTTGGGAGACGAACTTGTGGTGGTGGCGTTGTCTTATCCACTGGTGCACGAGGTTCACCTGCAGGAGGTATTTGAGGGAAGACCGGACAATTTCTTCCTACGCCTACGCACAATGGGCACACGCAAGGGCATCACCTGCACCGATGGCCAACTGTGGCATGAACATCGCAATTTCGCAATGAAGCAGATGCGCCACGTTGGCTTTGGCCGCTCCGAGATGGAGCGGCAGATCGAGAAGGAAGCCGATAGTTTACTGAGCTTTATTGAGAGTACGAAAGGGGCCCCCGTTTGGCCGGGATCGTTTCTGGCGCCTAGCGTCATTAGTGTGCTGTGGTCTCTGACTGCGGGCAAAGCCTTCGAGCGCGACGATGAGCGCCTCGTCAAGTTGTTAGACATGCTGAACCGCCGCTCCAAGTTGTTTGATATTTGTGGTGGCGTGCTAACACAGTTCCCCTGGCTGCGATATTTTGCGCCAAAGAAAATCGGCTATGATCTGATATGCCAAATGAATCTGGAGCTGCACAGCTTCTTCATGGAGACGATCAACGAACACCGCGAAAGCATGTCGCCGCAAAATGCCGACAGCGACTTCATATATTCATACATTCGGGAGATGCAAGAGCGTAACGCAACCGAGAATATCACCTTCAACGACACACAGCTCACCATGACCATATTAGACTTCTTCATTGCGGGCTCGCAAACTACCAGCACCACCACGGACCTGGCACTCATGATGATGGTCATGCGCCCCGACCTACAGCAGCGACTACACAAGGAAATCGAAGCAAACACGTCGCACGACAGGGACGACTTCTCGGGCTTGGCTAGCCGCGACTCCCTTCCTTTCACGAATGCCTTCATCATGGAGGTGCAGAGATACTTTCACATCACACCTATAACAGGGCCGCGCCGGGCGCTCTGGGACACCACACTCGCCGGCTATCACATTCCCAAGGACACAACCATACTCATCGGCCTGCGGTCTGTGCACATGGACAAATCGCATTGGGGAGATCCTGAGAATTTTCGACCGGAACGCTTCATCAACGAAGAAGGCAAAGTGGTCAGGGATGAATACTTTATGCCTTTCGGGCAAGGGCGTCGGCGCTGTCTAGGCGATGCCTTAGCCAGAGCGTGCCTGTCTGCCTTCTTGGTCAAAATAGTGCAGCACTTCCGAATCGAGCTGAGCGGGAAAGATTTACCGTCGACTGTGCTTTTGCCGGGCATTACTTTGTCCCCCAAGCCGTATAAAGTAACCTTCACGAGGAGGCAATAAAATGGGAAATTCATTTATCTCGAGTTGCATGAATAAATTTAACATTTCAATTCCCTTTCGTACTAACTGACGCGCATACTTAACTGAATCGATTTGGCGAAAGACTTGCGAACACCTCATTCATTCATTTGGTTGGATATGATCAGTTGAAATTTGATTAAATGCTACTATTGCTATTCGAACGACGAATTCTATAAAACAAACAACTTAGACACAGAGTCCTTTTAATCGTAATTTCTGCTCTCTACCAAACCCGGTGCCATCAGCATTTAAGATGCATAAATGAAAATGGGTAAACGGTCGAGCGTTGTTCGCCTCTCCCTAATATTAAGCTGACCAGCAGCTTTCCTCGAGTCACATTGTACTCCAAGGATGGATTAGTCTTCCTTAAGAAAACACCTACGGTGCAGTAACAAACAAAATTACTAATAAACTGTAATGTAATAAAATAATTTTAAGAGAATCATTTTTCAAATGAGTACTTCAAGTACGCCGACAGTTGGATGTAGGGGTAAGTACGATTAAGACAAATTGTTTGAAAAAGGAAAAAAATGTAAGTGTTTCTGAATTTTGTTCTTTTTGCTTAACAGAAAGGTCGAAGTTGGTAATCTCCTAACACCCCTTCGTGCTGATTTTTAAATAATAGTTTAGTATAAATGGTTTGCACCAGTGGCGGATTCAGGGGAGTTTTGGGGGTTGAAACCTCCACCCCGAAATATTAGGATCGACTTTAAAACTACATAGAAATTAAAAGGCATTTTATGAATATTAAAGAATTACTTTTTGAAACCCCCCGAAATATTTTTCTGAATTCGCCCCTGGTTTGCACCGAATATCCTGAAAACATCCCTGAAATTAATGGTTTCTTTAAACATTTATAAAAATCGTAAGTTTTGTGTTGGAGTTTAGTGTAGGAAAACGTTTTTAAAAGGTATATAAATAAAAGTCGGTCTTACATTTTACTCGTCTCAGACGGCTGAAATTAATGGTTTCTTTAAACATTTATAAAAATCGTAAGTTTTGTGTTGGAGTTTAGTGTAGGAAAACGTTTTTAAAAGGTATATAAATAAAAGTCGGTCTTACATTTTACTCGTCTCAGACGGCCTGGACTTCATTTCATTAACCCTTTCGCTATTTTGTTGCCATATGGCAACATGCTACTTTGTGGACGTCCGCATCCTCTATGGTTGGAAGAATACTTTTTTTTGTTGGTCTTAAGAATAGTTTGAAGTTTTAGGAAAAATGAGAAATTAATAAACTGAATATTTAAGTTTAAAGAAGAGAAGTATACACGTTTTTTAATGGTATATCTTGACATAGTAAGGGAAGAAGATGCAGAAAAAATTAGAGAACTTTTTAATTTGACGTTTTCTTTCAATTTAGATACTTTTTTTTAAATTTTCGCTGAAGTAAATGAAGAAATGTTCAAATTTTCGTTATGCGTATAAAGTTTTATGTTTAAGTAATTATTACAGCCACAACGATGTGGTTGCTTTCATAGAAAAACACTAAAATACAGGGTCCGAGTATAAAAATTCAAAAATTTCTTATGGAATGTTGCTAATATAACCACATAGAAGCCTAAGACGTAAAATTTAAAATTTTAACTTTCCCCAGTAAAAACCTGTAGCGAAAGTGTTAATACACTCATTTTGAATTATGAGCTATTCCAGAGTAAGAATTTTCGGATACATTAATAGACTTCGGTCTTAAATTGTATACTGCTAGGAGTGAGCCATGGAGCCTTTCATTATCATTAAATTGCTGCAATGGCAATATGCACGTTTCGAAGTAGTAATCAACCGCGTTTAGAGTTCACAGTTGACGTTAACTTTGGGCTTCAAGGCCGATGAAAAGCGCAACTTGACCGACAACAAAACTTTATAGCAACTGGAGGAGGTTCTTCAACCCAAATGAGCTATGTTGGGTAATTTTGTTCATGTATTAGATCGAATCACAGAACTTGTATACAGTGATGAATTGATGTTTTATGTGTTCTAAACCAATCTTCGTAGATTGATGATAGAGAAGTAAAAATTTTACTTCGCTCACAGAACTTGTAGAAGACAAACAAAAATGTTTTGCAGATGAACGGCAGCACAAATTCGATACAAAAACAATACGAAACAAATAACCTACTTCCTTCAACATATCAACAAACTTCAACACACCCTATTGCCCTTTGTACCTGCCCACACAGTCACAATAGCGGATACACGAAATTAAAAACAACATACCCCAGGAATTGCGCAACATAATCTTGACGAAGAACTTGGCATTTTCTTCGCTCTTTGCGAAAAAAATACCCACTTCATACCAGTTATACTTGTTTTGCTCTAATTCAGATAGTTTCTGTAGAGCTGTATTTGTTTGAATATGCATATCGGAACCTTTCTTCGCTGCAATATTTTCTTTGGAGAGTGAAGACATTATTTGAAAGAGCATTATTTGGATAGCAAGTCGTATTTACTCTGCTTGCGCTACTCTATAGTATCTATTTATTCCGCAGTCTCGTAGTTTAGTAAGTGGGAGGCTAGGCAGAAGTGGTAGAAAAGATAATCTAACTAAGCGAAGAAATTAATATAGTCACCCTTAAATGAAGTTCTTATCATTCGGAACTCATATTTTTGTTCTGTTAGACCCGCCCGATATTTGAGGATTTGTTTTCATTGTAAATCGGTCAAAACCACTCCAATCACAAAATAAAAGCAAAGACAATACAGTGTTGCATAGCCTTTGACAAGTGTTTGCTGAAATTTATATTAAAATATCTGAGTTTTTAATAACTCTCAATAAAGTTTAGTTGCTTTAAAGCTGAACTGTTTTAGAAAAAACAAAAAGATAAACACAGAAAGAACACTGTGACGTAATGAGTCAGGAGTGTAATAGAAGTTTATTACAAAATGTTTTTGAAACACATCTCTGAGATGAAATGATAACATCAGAATTAATAATAGTATATGTGGTAATAATAACAATTAAAACTTAAAACTTTAAAGTATTTGCTTATATTTAAAATCACTTTTCAACAGGTTCACATTATCATTCGTTACACGGTGTTCAACAATGCCTAATCGTAGTTTAGCCTAGCCATTACTTTTACTTTTAACATTTACATATACATACATCTACATATACATACATCATACCTACATATCTTAATAACATCGTTTCTAAATCATTAATCATGTTCTATATAGTAGGTAAATTACACAATTTACAATTTGAATTGGTTTTCGTGTCTGGTTCTGTTTTCACTTTTGTTTTGATGATCCTTTTTTCCATTAACTATTATTTTTAACCTTACGCACTTGCGCAAGCGAGCACATTGGTTTGGCGGTATAGCGGCGCAGTGCGTGGCATACTACTGATCCTTTCTATGCTTTTTTTCTTTCCACATTCGCTTTTTTGATACAGTTATAAGGTACGCGCTTCGCTTATTTAAATAGAATAACTCCCTCCCGTAACGGAAGCTTACACCTAAGCCAATAATTAGTAATAATAGTGGTAATTGTTACACTAACAACAATATTTTTCATTTTGCATTTCAACAGTGTAGTTATCGTTTTGAAATCGATTCATTACACGGTCCTTTATATGACAAATCTATGCAAGTGTGTTCAATACACTTTCACTTGCATAAATTACTGACATAAACAAAACGCGTGTACTTAGTAATAATGGTGAAACGTGAAAAAATTAACATTAAATTAAAAACCTATAATATAAGAAACAACTAAGTATAAAAAAACTATTTCAAATTTTTAATTCTAATTATGGTAACTATAATAACCGCAATATTAATATTTAATTAACGTCAATTGAACAATTAATCAATCAACTAATTAAAAATCAATAGGGTAGTGAAATTAATTTTTGTGATTTTGCATTTTTTATTTTTCAAAATTTTTTGTTTTTGTTTTTTGTTGTTATGATTTGTTTCATTCAAAATATTTTAATAGTATTATTTACACACATACCTACAACAAGAAGCTTCTTTGTAACTTTCACGTCTCCATTTTTGTGTTTTTTTTTTCTTTTTTAATTCCCAATATTGTGATAACGCATAAAAGTATGCAGCAATTTTAAGTAAGTTGTATACATAGATTTAAATATATTTTATCATCTCATGATCTGAATAAACGGTAAAACTATATATATATCCATTTTAAAAATATATATTGTATCTCTGTTTTGCTTTATTGGTTTCTTTGTTGTTGTTGTTGTTGCTACTCTCATCTTAGTCGCTTTTCTTTGTTTGCTGGTTTATTTGTTTGTTGACTGCAAGTGAAGGAAATTACGAAAAATGTGTGTGTGCGACTGTTTACATCCCCACACACATCCGTGTTCGTGCAACCATCCATTCTCCAGTCCCGCATTTGCCATTTCTCACAACGTAACCGTTCGCCTCTTGAGATATTTACACTTTTCTTTTCGCATGCAGCATTTCCATTAGTAGCGTCTGCGTGGGTGCGCTGCCAGCACAATGCTTCGAGTATAAATGCTCTTCGCCCCGAGCTGCCATAGCGTGTATGTCGGGCAGTATGTTGAGCAGCCTCCTAAATTTGTCCTGTAAGCAAAGAATAATTCATATTTTTCACTTCTGCCTCCATAATAAGACTCATTCGCACTTAGGAAGAGGCCTGACAATCATTTTTAAAGCAATACAAACTTTCCATGTGAGCATATACAATTTTTTTCTAGGCCCTTGCACTTGTTTCCGATGGATACACAATTTCAAAACTTTTTATTAAAAATATACCTATGTTGTAAAAAAAACAATTTCTGTTCTTTGAGAAAATAACAAATGAATGAGTTATACTGTGATCAACTAAGATTATCATCTTACAGAAAAAATTTTAACCTTAACCAACCAATTTACTTCTTTTCTGTAAACGACATTTTTCTATCTCTGACACCGATTCCTTAAACATTAGATCTTTTTTAATTGTGTTCGTTGATCCAATAGATTAGAAGTTGTGACATTCCCTCATGCTAAATGATGTTGTATTGCTTTATACATATACATATAATTATTCACTTCCAAGGAGATTAACTTTTGCATTTACCGTCACTGATGGGTAGCAAGTGAGTGTGTAGTCTAAGAGCGCAGCTTGAACATTTTCCTGGCCCTCCACGACCGTCTTCTTGTTGATGATTCCTCGCACATCTGACAATTTACAATTAAAAATATTCCAAATGAAATCGTTTAATAACAATATCGCTTACACAATCAGCTTACCTGGATTGAGAAGAATTAGGAATTTCATGCACACATAATCCCCCATATCGAACTTAAGGTCCTGTAGCCTATTTTGTAGTTCGTTGAAGTAGTCGGATAATTGCGGCACACCAAGTAGGCCCAGCCACAGCAGATTGAACACTTGACCATTATTTAGTTGCGTCTCATCGGGCAAGCCATTGTGTATTCTTTGATGGAGATGATCTAGCACGAGCATATCTGACCAAGAGTGCTGCAGTAGCTTCATCTGATCATCAACCTTAATATAAAAGCATAAAGTTATTACCTCCGTGCAATAATTACTGCAGTGGAATTTGTATTAACGATTTTATTTAAATTATGAAGGTCGAAAAATAACCGGAATAAGCACTTTTAACTGCTTGGTAAAATTGTACGTGGCTACTACTAAAAACATTCCCTTTTACATGGCTAAAATCTTACAATTTCTAATAGTCAAACGTTGTAAGCAGTTGAAGTTTCTCTCCATTTCGGTTATATCTCTCTATTACCAATAACCCAACTCTCCGAAAGTTGCCTCAATCGTTTGTTTCTTTTCCGGCGACAAGCCTTCAAAATACAACAAATGCTCGGAGAGTAAGAGGAAAGAGCACAAACGGTATTTAAGTTTCCGATCGAAGTCCACTGAAAACCCCAAAGACAAATACATAGTGATTTTTCATGTGTTGTATGCGTGTCGGGTTGTTTGTAATGCGCGTCGATGTGTTGGTGAAACCTTTGTGCAATATTATGTTGTTGCGTCATGAGCGTGAGTTTTCTGTTCACTTTGCTTTGCTTCGTTCAGCTTTGGTTGGTAAGTAGGTCAGCCAGGCAATCTGTCTACCAGACTGCTAGCCAGCCAGCCAGCCAGCCATCCAGCTAACGAGCGAGCGAGCGAGCAAACGAAATCGAAACTTATTTCAGACTCAAATGCTGTTTTGTACATTCCCCCTCACCATCCTCCAGTCCACAAACTCTGTTTACATAATACAGCGCTCAAGCCGACGAGAGCGTAAGCCGTAATGCTCAGCGTGTCGTCAGCACTTTTGCATGTGTACGTGTGACTGCCTGCCAGCGCTTTACATGCAATGTCAGTTCTGAAGGAAACCTTAAACCAGATGAAATGACATTCGAGCACTTACCTTAAGATCCTTGAAGAATACCGTATTTCTAGCCCAATCCACTTGCGAGAACAGGTTCTGATCGAGAACTTTACACATCAACTCAAAGAGATCCACCTCCACTTGATTGTACGTCTGCTTTTGCAACAACGCAAACAACTGTGTCTGCCATTCCCTGTCATCTATTGACTGCACAAAGTCCCGAATCATCGGCGATACCCTGAAAGCAGAGATCAGCATGAATTCATGCATTCATGAATTCGAATTCCACTTACCTCAGTGGCTCGATTATAGAGTCGGCAGTACTTGAGGGATGCGTTCCCGAATCAAAGCTTAAACGGGGAATTATAACAATTATAAGCATAAAGTCACTGATGTACAGGGTGCGGCCAGTAGCCTTACATCGACATTTCGTCTATCAACTCAAAGCGCACAAGAGCACCCAACCAAATTATGTATTTAAATGCAACCATAAAATGTAATTTTAAATCAGTTTACATCGCGGATAGACTCGGACGAATCAAATATCTACATATATCAGCTTTAAATTGCAGTAATGAAATGCAGTCGGTTAATGATAAACTCAGAATTCCTGGAGAAAAATATGTACATACATATGTATGCTAAAATGTTGATTTAATAGTGCTCAATAGCGGACCTCTCAGTTAACAGACTATGTATCACGTCGCTTTCACCCTGACTACCATAGTGAAGATCTATTTTTTAATAAAAAATGTACCACATTTTCGACTCGGTCGTGTTTTGCAGAGATCCTGTTCCAGTTTCGTGGCAACTGCTGCTGCCACTGCGATTGATGCCGTCGCTGTTAGTGTTGCCACTGCTGTTGTTTCCGCCGTTGCTATTGCCACCGCCACCTCCTCCTCCCCCGCCGCCACCCCCTCCACCACCACCGCCTCCAGTGCTGTTATTACCGCCATTCATCGGCGTTATCACACCGGTGCCGGCATTTACCTGTCCCAGCGCGATTGCAATTGGGCTGGGCGATGAATCCGGCGACTGCGTGAGGGAGGATACCTGTGTCAAATACAAACAACCAAAACAGTGTTTAATTAAGTATTAAGGACAATTTAGACAAAGCAATTAAGTTCAGCTCAATTTTTTAGATCCAATTTTACCTGAGGTATTTGAATTTCCTGCTTAATATTCATATTTGAATACGCTTGCTGATAGCCGGGCGACAATGGCGTTGGCTTCATTTCAACCGAACCGATCGACGTCCGCAGCGCTTGCAGCGCGAGTTGTCGCTGCCGCATCATTTGCAGTTTCCGCGCCCGATCCCTTTTGTACATAGGGCCGAATTTATTTCGACCGCCCCGCATTCGATCCGCTCTCACAGCTGAAATAAAAAATAAAACGAAAACATTTGGTATTAGCTATTTTGACGCATCCTTCAGCATCTGCAACTAACTGAGTGAGATAGTCCGAAGTTTGATCGCATTCCATTTGTTGGTACGGCAAATTTCTTATCATGTTCCAATCAAATGTAAATGAATCTTAAAAACAAATTACTTCACAAGCTTAAAAATGGTTTTCTTATGCACATTGAAGCTTGTGTACACCCAAACATCATATGGAATGACAAAAATCGATTTGGCAATGTTCTTTTAAGCCACAGAATGTTAAGTTTGTTGTTGCCATTGCACACAAAAGGGAACCGTTTAGATGGCCTCCTAAATTTAATGGAGATTTTGCCCACTGCTGGAATGTACTGTAATTACCAAATTTTTAAGAAGAATGTGCCACTCCTACCGGACACAGGTGACGTCACTATCATTGGTCTACCACACGAGAAGCGATTGCAGATTCACCACCTATTGAAATATGTACAATCTGCCAACGTGGTTTCGGCGGTAAATGCGGACTAGGAAGCGCATATGCTGAGGTGTCGGGGGCTTTAAGTATTTACTCATAATTATATATAAATTTGGATTTGCATTAAAACCGCAGCACCCCGCTGCCAAGTCGAACATCCATAAGACGTGCCAACAGATGAAACCGGTAGGCAACGACAGGCGGAAATCCAGCAAAGGATTAGTGTTACCTGTTAATCCTTAAATAACACATAGAATTAAGCATTTTGCACCTGAATTTCTATTAAATATATTAAAAATATATTCTACGTGCAATAGGTCTTTAGACGGTTACGTATGTATTTTTTCAGTTTTCTTATTTAACTCCCTAAAACTATTATACCAATGAATTTGGGATTATTTTGTATGTTGCATGTCAAATCCAAAGTCGATGCTAAACAAATGATTTTTTATAAAGCTTGAATCTTGCCGCTAGTCAACTATCGGACCGATAGGGAAGGCAAATTTTATGCAGAAAATATGATTGAATATATGTATAAAATTTTTAAATCATTTAGGCCCGATTTCATAGTGGTTGGTTAACCAGCTGTTAACTTTAATCAAGAACCGATGGTTGGTTAGTGGCTGGTTATCTGAACAGCTGATTTAGAAATTATGTATGGCACCACTGCTCAAAATTGGTAACACTGCTAACATATTAGGTCTGTTTGGGAACATTTCCAGTAAAAATTATCCATTAAAAAAATATCAGGAGAGTAAGCGAGCTTACAATCCCAAAAATGAAATTAACCAAAAAAGTAAACAAACAGGAATTTGCAAGTTTTAACTCTTGGTTACACCACTGGGACTTGTCACACTCACAATACATAGTAAAAAGGACGTAAACAGAAGACAGGGTGTAAACAGGTTAAAGAAAGAAACAGCTGATCTAAAATTCATTTGAGATTTGAAGCGATAGGGAAACTTAAGTTCAATGTATTTAATGCAAAAGGCAAATGGTTCGTTGGGCTCAATCTGCGATTCTTCCCTTTCAGTTGCAGCAGGTAAACAGAGCAAGATGGTTGTGGGTCAGTAGACTCACACAAACAGGATCCAGTAACGAGTTGTACAAATTATCTGTTCCCAAACAGACCTATTATTGGCAGCATTCTTCTGATGCAGTTGAAATCAAAACAAAACAGCATGGCACAATAATAAGGTAATAGCATGCCCGCAACACCAAAAACCACATGTATTTTGTTGGTAGGATTGTTTATGGTTACTGTCAAAATCAGCTGATATTTTCCGACGAAAGAGGGAGAAACTGAAAACATACAAAAGTGATTGTTGCCAGACGGTGCTGTATTTGAGTGAAAAAACGGGAAAAGTGCTCAGGTCAGTTGTTTTCAGTCAGGTATTTTCATTTCAACCGATGCGGCAACACAGCACACCGACGATTTTGACAGAAGCCATAAACGATCAGCCGGTGGCTTGCTACAACCTTATAGTTGAACCATGCAAAACAGACTAAAAAAAAACATTTTTCGTTTGAATTTTTGTGAAAATTAAAATAGCTCCGAATTTTTTAACCTTAAAAATTGCCAAACTTGTTTAACTGGTGGAAAAAGAAAATAATTTGTAAAATTAATTTTAATAACGTCATTATCAGTGAGAACAATTAAGCGATTAAGAACAGTTCAGCTCTATCCGCGTCTAAATATGAGAGTCGATTGGTCAGAAACTAGTGTCCGACCGAAACCACTTTTTTGGGCCGAAACCGAATATTCGGGGTTTTTTAATATTCGGCCGAAACCGAAACTTTCTAGTTGAAATAAGAATCACCATATCAAGCACTTCTTTCAACAAACGAATTTTACATTAAGTTAATAAAGAATAAACAAACAAACATAGCATAAATAAATAAATACTTATTAATAAAAACAATTCATTCATTTTTTAAAAACGTAAACATGAAAAAAATCACCCTTTCGTACCTTACTCGCTTATATTTAAAATTAAATAATTTGCATTGCTGGCATCTAAATTACTTCTCCTTCCACTATATATCTGCTACACAATAAAATGTAAAAAATATTCTGGAAAGTTTCGGTTTCGGCTATTCGGCCATTTTTTGGCCGAAACTGAAACCGAAACCACTTATTTGGGCCGAAACCGAATATTCGGTCGGACACTAGTCAGAACTCATAGTATAATAATAAACTAGTCTAATAAAAACTCTCCCGCTCAAAGAAAACAAAATTTTTTTAAATTACGTCAATTTTGATGTCTGAAATTTGTCAGTTCAAAAAATGTTCAACCACAGTCGCAACTTCATTCAAATAAAATCGTACTAAAAGCAAAAGGAAAATGCTTAGGTATATTTTAATACAACTTTGTCTACCCCGTCGACAATTTGAAGATTCTACTGATGACTGTTTTGACAATATTTGTCAATCAAAATAGAGGTACATTAGGGGTACTCTCTTTTATAAGACTACTTTATTATTATATTATGGTCAGAACCCAAGTACTTCAATTTCCCAACATCTGCCTATGCGAATATGTAATAAGCAATCTTACGCCGTTCAATACCCATCGTCCTGTACTAATCTGCGGAGGCCGCACGCGATCACATAGTTTAAACGGAGAATGAGACGACAGGATTGGACGATGGTGGCGGGTAAATTGCTTCCTAAAAATAATTTATATTATGAATTCTACTGGATGCGTAGGATTTGTTTGGAACTGACAAGGAAACATAACGGAAAAGGCAAAGAGCTTTTCTCTCGTCTCATTCACTATTGTTCTTTTTCCGTTTTTCACTCAAACAAGAAACAGTAATTTAGGTCAAGCATATTGTTTACAAATATTCGACATGGTGTGTGTGACTGCGGCACGCTCCCAAGCCCGAGCGTCGCGTACACACACGAACTCGCTGTGGTGGAGGCCCGCGTGGGCAGCCGCAGCTAACATCGCAGTCGCCGACACCGCCGCCGCCAACGGCACCGCATTGGGAGAACCTTTTCGCTGTCTGCACATCGACTCACGCATTATCAAAGAAGCTTAACAGAAACACACACACAAAAAACTGAAAATATATCTAACTCGAAAAGCTCCTCTAATGCTGTGCGCCGCCGTCTCTTTGCTACTGAAGTTTACGAAACTTGTGCGCTTGTTTCATTCGCGCTGAGTGCGCGTCCAAGTAGCGAACTCTTTCGTTCCTTCGTGCGAACGCGGAGCCATGCTCGGACTCACAGTCCGCGGGAGCAAAGCGCTCCGCTCTTCGGCGGCGGCGTTTCTTGCTTTTCCGAGTGCTGGTTACAGTGCTACCAGTGACAGCGGCAACTACAGCTGCGGCAACGACGAACGCGATTTGAAACTTTGATGTAGCGCGTTTTCGATATTGAGTGGAGTAGGTCAAGGACAGAACGAAAACTGGGACACCACCACATATGCTTTTGCGTACCACCTACCGACCGCTCTCGGTGTCAGCTGCTTTGCCAGCACCAGTGCCATCTCTCCAACGCGCATTGGGTAATCCAATTTGTATTGTACCTCACATTGGCCACTGGGCGCCTGGAACGAGGCGCTTGCCGATGGGGTGGCTGGTTGGATGGTTCAATACTTGAATGGTTCGGAGATATCGGCAGCGCTGCGCCGGCAGTGGATGGACGCAGCCGGAGATGGCATTTCTATATATATACACATGACTCTCTAATATTCATATGGGGGGCAAGCACATTGCATTGTGTAATATTGAACAAATCCAGTAACGATTACTGCTAATAACTTTAACTATTCTTTGAGAAAATCAAGACTACCTTAAATATATACCCCAACAACAATCTAGTAAAAACTGGCAATGTGACAAAGTCAAAAGCATCTGCAGCAAGCCGTCACTTTTCAAAATTGTTGAAAATGCTAGCGTGACTATATGGTCACAGTAAACATGCACTAAAAAATTGCAATTTTTCAATTAGGCTTCACATTAAATCGCTCAAAAAGTGTTTTCGCAACATTCAAAAGAACAATATTTAATATTTAAATATTTAAATTATAAAATTATTCCCAATAGACTGCGTTCTAGTTTTGTAAAACTAGATACCTATTTCGTAGTAAAGGTAAATTCCAACTAAAAAAAATTGGCGTTACCCTGCGATTTGACAACTTTTACTTAGTTATGCATTGCTTTTTACGTTAAGTTGTATTATTTTTTACGTTCTTTAAAAAATGTATAATATATTTTTTAAAATTGATTTGTCGGACTTATAAATTCAAATGCATTTAAGAAATTTTTGAAAAATGTACTAATTGCCACCTAAAAATTGAAAACGAAAATAATAATTCAAATTTTGGTCTCAAGCATGTGAGGACTTTCATAATAAATTTTATAGAAATTATCTCCATTTCTGTTCAGAAAAAATTCCAAAAATATTTTAGTTGACAAATTCGAAAAAACATTTCAAATCAATAGTATATAAAACACAAACAAGCTGCTGCTTCTTATTCTGGGCGCTAAAAACTCCATAATATACACTGACATTCCTTGTGTATTTTTTTGTATATGTATGATACTTTAAAGCTTTTGCTGCATCTTTTTCAATAAGGTTCAACGAATGCCTCAAATGACTTGCATTTACTCAACTCAATTCGCATATCACTTTCTGCTCTGATTTTGCTCAGAATCGATACTGTCAGGTGGGCACACAGCGAAGCTTCAAAAACGATTTGGCATTTCTTTGAAAGTTATACAGTTCCAAATCGTACGAAAACCTTAGCGAATACCTTTAAGATTAAACATTGGTAGATTCTCCAGTTCCTTGAACAAACTAGAAAAAGCGCATTATCAACAATCACGGCCGGCCTTGATAGTCCAGCGGGTAGCGCGCTGGCTTTTCATACCGAGGCCCTAGGTTCGATTCCTAGCTCGGGCTGGTTAAACGTCTACTTCTATCGCTATCCACCTGAAGCAGATGAGAATTACAAGAATCGCAAAACCTCCATCCGCAAAACCTCCAAGTGTGAAAGGAAAATTGCCAAAAAAAAAACGCCTTCGGATTCGGCGTTAAACTGTAGGTCCCCCCCTCCCTTTCCCCATCCGTTTGAAATGTGTGTTGTATCACATGTTGGAAAAAACAGTGTTGCATACACATTTCAAACGGGTGGAATTTGTGGTATCACAACGGGTCATATAGGCCTAAGTGTGTCTCATACAGAGGCAGCCACTACAACCAACCAACCATCAACAATCACTGGTATATCCGAACCAGTGTTGCCGTTGTGCGACTAAAGTGTCAAATTGACCCTTTCTGGAGACCGATGCCACCTGACACCGGCTTTTTAAAAATAGGCTTATTTTGACACTTTTTTCCAAATCATGCGACTCACGCCCCTTTTTCTTGTTCAAAAAGTTTATATGTACATTTTGAAAGTTGTTTCGTAAAGTTAATATTTTTATTTTTTGCGTGTTTAAAAATACTCAAAATATGCCTTCCTTTTAGTATTCACTTTTCAAAGGTAACACTTAAGTACTTAAAAATTACACCTCTCTGGGAACATTTAAGGGGGAAAGCCACTGTGACGGGTAAAAATCTGTGTTTTAAATCAAAGCTTATATATTCACAAATATGTGTACAAAATTTCAAGTCATAATTTCAAAAATTAACTAAGTTACAACGATTTGAAAATTTTAAAAGATACATGATTTCATTACGAGAGAAATGGACTCAAAACTTTAAACGCGTTTTTCTCGAAACGACTTTTTTGAACTGGCGGAATCAATAACTCGAACAATTATGAACCGATTTCTAATTTTTTTTTTTGTTTTGTTCGTCTTAGTAGTGGTTAAGGTTAAGCGTAGCCGATTTGGAAAATTTTGTTTTTTACTATTTTTTAAACTGTCTCAAAACCAAAAAAACAAGGTCGAAAACATGGAAATATTTTCAATCGGTCGCCATTTTGTGAAAAATCAAAATAAAAAAAACGGCTACGTACAAAGATAGCTACATTCATACAGATTACAATAAAATTTTTTTTTTTTTCTGAGTACGGGTTTTTGAGAAATCGATGCCGCCATGGAGGGGGAATTTTTTTTCAAGCGCTACGGGATCATCTCTATTGTTTAAACTATTTAATATTTTTTAATAAAAATTTGTGGAAATATTATTAGATGTCTGCTTAATAAAATAAAAAAAACCCGATCCAAAAATTCCTATATTTACTCGGTAAAAAAAAATTTTTAAAATCACTAATTTTTTGACCCGTCACAGTGGCTTTCCCCCTTAAACTACTTGCAACCCTTTTATTATGTCAACGTTTTTCCGCAAAAATGTACAAAATTAATCTGAATTAACGCGCTTTTTTGTGGCATTGCCTAAGTTATTTGTGCTAAATTAATTTTGATGGCTCCCAATGGATAAGTAAGTATATCACGCACATGCTTTGAAATGCAAATGTTTTCATAATAAATACAAAACATGCATATTGGTACTTTTTAATATAACCCTAATTAATTAATTTAAGGGGGAAACAGTTTTTTCACAGAAAATTATCTTCTTTAGAAATTTAATAAAAATAATGAGTTTCGAAAGATAAAATAATGAAGGACACGGTATAAAAAAATTGAATCACTTGATGACACTTTTTTTCGGCTGTGACACTTTTTTGCGACTTTTTAAAATTTTCAGCGGCAACACTGATCCGAACAATGCAATGGCTTTAAAACAAATTCGGATTTCATTGCGACGTACGGATATTCAAAAATGCGCCATTTAAACTTACTTGGCATTTATATTCTACGTTAAGTTCTAAAAATGTATATTTTTTATTGTTAATATCTCAAGAATTATTCGGTAAAACACTGCTTTAATGCATTTTTTTTATTTAACAGCAGAACAGAACAGATTAACAGAACTAATCAACAATTCATACAGACTAACAAATAGTAAAGTATGATAAAATTAATACACTATAAGAAAATTCCTAAAAACATTTTGAGATGAAAAATTTAGAGAATTTTAGTAGAAGTTAGCCTCATTCAAAGCTCGCAAAATTTGAGCATTAACGGTATAGTTTGTTGTACAACGCGGATTGAAAAATAGATCTTGACTCCGAAGACTAAAAAGTGCGGGGCTGAAAAGTTTATACGCTGAAGTAGGCATGATGAGTCAATAGCGACACAAATTAAATCACAAATAAACTTATGCATAGAAATAACCTTCCACTCTTTAAAAACTGCAAATCGATGAGAATGCATCTTGTAATAATATGGGGGAGTGGGATTTACGAAGTGTAGGGGATGAAGAGCAGACCGAAGAAAAGCCTTTTGAATGCGTTCTAATAATTTATGTGGCACTAATAAAAGGACCTCCACACAGATTTTTTAAATCGATATTTCTACAGAAACTTACCCGATATAGTTTAACTTACGCTAATAAGAGACAAATTGTTCGCCACTATTTGATATGATTGACATGATTTATGATTTTTATGTATACTTCTATTATATTAACTAATACAATTTCTTGAAAATGCGAAGTCGCTTTTGTATAGTAATTAAAATTATATATCTCTGATATAAAGAAGGTATGTTGTAGATGCGTACGTTAATATGTATGTAGGTCTAGTGTGATTCAATTGGAGTTTCTTATGTTGGCCGCCTTGCCGCTGCTTAACGTCTTAAAATTCCTTAAGACAAGTAGCAGTGTACTGTTCAGTGGCCAGACAACTGTCCATTCTTTGACGTTTGCATTTCTTTTAGCGAAATTTACATCTACCTACATCTCTCGAAAACTCTATCAACACGAAAATGCAAGCCCAGAACTTGGCTGGTTGCGAAAAAGTCGTGCTTTTTTTTGGAGAAAATGTATACGCCTGATTAGGTGCACTCACACGTTTTGAAGCAAAATGGGGCCGAAAAACACAAATATAAAAGAAGTATAGTAATATCTCTCGAGAGGATCAAATGCTGCGCGAAGTTATGTAGGGACCAGAAGTAATAAAGATGGGATATGGATCAGTAGAAAAAACGATTTAGTCAAGTCCTCTGCCAAACTTCTGGTGCGTACGTTCGTGAACTGATATTAAATTAGGCATTTAGCAGAACAAGTTTAAATTAAATTTAAAAGTACTTCTTTGCTGTGTAAGTAAAAAAAACTTTGAAAGTAAAAAAGAAAAGGATGTATCTGTTGGCAAGATCCCCGATTCGTTTGTTGTTGCTTAATAGAAGAATGATAGGTTCTGGCCAGTAAGACAAAAACGCTTGGTTTTTTCATTCTACCCAAACATGAGCTTTCAATTCTAAATCAGATATCAGGGAGGAAGCGACAGTCAGTGCCGTAAAAGTGGGTGTCGGGCCATCTCAGTGTGGTATGACAACGACCTATTCTTTCGCGCTTGACTTAGCTTAGCTTAGCTTAACATACCCAAACCAATGGTTGTTTTTATGGGAATACGGTCAATTCGAAATCAAATCCGAGCAATTACTAGCTACTATTTTCAGTTCAATCCAGTGACATCATTGTGCACAAATTTCTATTGAAATCATTGAACCTTAACACTAGAAAGACCGCAAGCTTTCCATACCTACAAATACGACATATTATATTCGCTGATATCTCAGATTAGGAAGGATTTAAAATTACAGTTTTAGAACCCTAATTGTAGAACCCGATAAAAATATTAAAGTCATCAAAGCAACAGTTGATAGAAATACTAAAATACCTAGAAAGAGTACTAAAATAACTAAGCAACAACAAGATTGCAAGTTGAAATCGAAGCAGCGCTTGCAACCTGTGCAATTTGATTTCAAATATTGTTATTTTTGGGATTCAAATCGCTTCCAACACTTAGTATAGTAAACAAAAGAAAGCGGAAAGACCTTGGCCTACATCCTTTCATAGTTCCACGCCCAAGTAACTGGCCATTAATCGACGGTTTTCGACGCAATTTTTCAGAGTCGAGCAAAATGGCACAATGAAAGTGAAGCAGTCCACTGCTGGTACTTTATTAGAGTACTTTGGATAATTCCGACTTCGTGACATGATTGTGGAGACGCTGAGGGAAACGATATGAATCTAACAGCAGCCTTCCAAGATAATGTAATTTCGTGATGTCTTTGGATTATTTTCTTTCGGATTAAGTCATATGCGGATGAACGATTCGCATAGGACGATTCGCAAGTCAACATAAGCCGTACCTTTTTACTGAGATGCCGCCTCAGACGCTGAAAAGGATTGCTTTACGAAACGAGCAACATACATAAATATCTGTGGCAATATGGAAGTGTAGCCTAAGTCGACATATGATAATTGAGTTATTAAGTTGGAAGCATTTAAAAGTCAAGGCGCTTAAATGTATTTCATCCGTTATGAAAAATCCTGTTTGTAAAGAATATAATGTGCGTTTACTTTTAGCTCAAATCTTTTGAAACAACAACGCACTGGTCAGAACATCTTAGGTGCATATGACTTAATTTTTCGACTTGAGCTACTCTTCCATATTGCCACAGATATACATACTTAAGCTGTAAAAGTGTGTAATTAACATGAATGCTAAATATGTAAATACTTAGTACAAACTAATGTATCAAAGAGAGCTAAAAATTGTGAAATAATTGATATTATTTTACTTCAACTTTTGAATTTGTCTAAAAATAAAAAAATGGTGAGGTGAAATGGCAAATTTGATTCCATGTATTCGCGACTGAGGTGCAGCGCTCGGCGTAGAGTATATGAACTGGGACTGCGACCGACTGCGAAAACCATTTCAAATCACCAATCGACGTACATCTCGATGAAGCTGATTAATGATGTGACTTAATGAGGCCAGTGAGCCGATTTTAATTCTTGCTGTATGTGTTGGCTTTGCTGGAAATCGCATGAGTAGTGTTGTAGTAATATTTAGTTTCGTCATAGCTTGTGTTAGCGTTTCGGTTGATTAATAGCGGACTTCCAGTGTGGTTACCGCAAATTATTCAAATATGTCCTGAAGTAGCCGAACGTAGGGTATGTGTTTACGTGCATGTGCAATTTTCGCAAAAGTTATATTTTACGTGATTCTTCCAATTCTTGCATTCAATTTTGTTTTTAAATAAACGTTAGCAATTATTGCAATTAAACGATGGTAGATAGGACTACATAATCTCTGTTTATGTAGATACATACTTACATATACATTTTATGCATAAATACGTACATGTTACAAAGCTACGTTTGCAATACATAATTACTGCTGTATATACACAGTGGAGAACATGAAATCTGTTTCGGCAAAAATGCCGCCAATAAACCCCAAACAAATGGATATTTCGTCAGAGGGATAGAAAATCGTACACACACCGATGTGCAATTTCATACAGCACTAAAAATTATTCACTCACTTTTACATACATACATAATATACATACATATGTAATTACACGTGCATGTACATACATATATGCGTGTCTGCGGACGGATGAGCGGAAGGCGAAAAATGAGAAAAAGCAAGAAAAAAAACAGCGTAAATAATAATAATAATAACAAAAAGCTCTCTACATGTTGCATTGATTACACACATAAGGGAATCTGGGTCATGAGCGTAAGAGACGGCGCTATGGGCCAAGTGCGCATTCGCGGAAACGGGATGGCGGTACGAGCGCCAGCACGCGGACGGGCACGGCGCTGCGCTGCGGTGTGTACGATCGGAGTGGGGCTGCGGAACAACGAGCGCGGGTGCGCGTGTGAGCGCCGCTTTGGTGCGAATACGAGTCTACGAGTTTGCGACACGCCGCCCACCGCGTCCCAACCCGCATCGTGCCATCGCCCAGTTGGTAACTCGTTTTCGTTTGCGCTTTCAGTTTCGTTTGCCTCACTTCGCAACCATTAAATGAAGAACACACACCACGAACCGGAATGAAACGAACATTCCGCGAGCGCGAGTTGCCAACGCTCTTTGCCTCCTTTGTGCCAACCTCTGCCGGTGCTGTGTCCTCTGGCCCGCCAGTGTTGAGGCACTGCGCTGGTTTGTTCTTCGACAGGCAGGAAAAACGAAAACCTCACATATATGTATATTGTGCAAGGCTTGAGTATGTACTTGCAATGCTATGTACACATGCCTGTGTGTGTATACGAGATGTGTGCATTAACATGCACATAACGAGTCCGTGCAGCCGTATGGATATGGCAATAGCGCAATAAAGTATTATGTAGAAATTGCATGCTGACATTCAAAGGGGGGAGGGCGCCCCAGTTCGGGTTTAACTCAAGCCAAGTTGTTCCTCATACCGGAAATAATTTTGTACAGGCCCACGTACACGTGCTATCGGCTATACTTTTCGATTTTTACACCACGACACATGGACATGGTAGTGAAACATCCTTATCCTTGGACTAATGCAGTGTTGCCAGATGGATTTCAAGCCACCCCCCTAAAATAAAGTCCATTACCCCATAAAAACTAAAATTTCCCCCAAATTTATAATGCACACATAAAACGAATATTTCATGAAAATTGCTCATTCTATTTGGTACATGAAATTAAGAAAAGACCCACTAGCTAACATCTCTGAACCAGGTGTTGATGTAACAAAAATGCAACATGGTTGGCCACAGACATTTTAAAAAGCGTAAATTAAAAATGTCTGTAAAATATTTCCACCTAAAATTTGTATCATAAAATTTCCCCCCCAATCCAAACAAATAAACCCCAAATCTAGGTTGGGAAAACCCTTAACCCCTTCGCTACAGGTTTTTACTGCGGAAAGTTAAAATTTTAAATTTTACGTCTTTTGTATGTGGTTATATTAGCAACATTCCATAAGAAATTTTTTAATTTTTATACCCGAATCCTGTATTTTAGAGTGTTTTTCTATGAGAGCAACCACATCGCTGTGGCTGTAATAATTACTTCAACATAAAACTTTTTACGCATAACGAAAATTTGAATATTTCTTCATTTACTTCAGCCAAAATTAAAAAAATAAAAAGTATCTAAATTGAAAGAAAACGTCAAATTAAAAAGTTCTCTAATTTTGTTTGCTTGTTCTTCCTTTACTATGTCAAGATATACCATTAAAAAAACGTGTTTATTAATTTCGTATTTTTCCTAAAACTTCAAACTATTCTAAAGACCAACAAAAAAATTTATTCTTGTAACCATAGAGGATGCAGACGTCCACAAAGTAGCATGTTGCCATATGGCAACAAAATAGCGAAAGGGTTAAACTGGCAACACAACATTAATGTCCCGAACACATAGACGACGGCAGCGACACGGCCACGCGACCGCAAGATGGCGTCGGCTTCAATGGTCGCGGTGTAGTTGGCAACGTGATTACAATGATGGCGGCAGCAGCAGCACATATCGCACCCACTTCAAAAGTGACACAACTCAAAATTGTTCATTTTCGGGTTTATGTGTTAATACTGTGCACAATGCATCTATCCGGTGGCGGTCAATGCACGAGGCTTATGAGGCAAGTGTCTAGGGCGGCATATTGGAAGGGGCGGCAAAATTTGCGAGCAAATCGGAAAATTTTATACGTGAAGAAAAAACTTTAAATAGGTGCCAAATTTCAATTTATTGTCTTAAAGTTGCATCCAAATAAATATTCACACATGTTCATTATAATTATGAATATCGATCGATTTGTATCAAACAAATTGAATTTAAACAGATCACATGTCATAAAAAAATCAAACTTTTTTCTATTGCATGGAGTGTTTCTACATTTTGTTACTAATTTGGGTGCGCTGATTTCGAATCTACCCTCAGATCTTTTGTAGCAGCTCTAGTTAGTGAGATACAGGTACCGTGTCACTTTTCCAGATTTACCTCTACTTTTTCCATATTTTTTATCGTAATTTCACCACACCGCACGGCTTCTTTTCCGATGCAGTTTATGTTTATAAGTTTTAAAATACCGCGGTAATTGGACCTCAAAGTCGGAAAATATGAAATTTTAAAGTGTTTTCTTGTATGGTCAACAACATACACTTTTTTCGTAAATCAATTAAAAGGTTAGGTGTATTATGAAAGCCGACACATCAAGCAATACAACAGAAATCCACGTGGAAAAACTGTTTAGATTCATGTAAAAGACATGCTGTTGTCCAGTGTAATTTTCGTAAGTATTTTAATACAAAAATTTAGGGGCGGCAATCTGGCGATTTGCCTCGGGCGGCATATAAACTTTGTCCGCCACCGCATCTATCTACCAATAAGCAAAAGCTCAGTTTTTAATTTAGCAAACGTGTCACAACTTGGAAAAAGCATCAGAAAAAGTGACATATGTAAGTTAGAATAATTCAACATTTTGGATTTTCAAGTGTAAAATAAACAAAAAAACTTTTGTAAGTTATCCTAGAGTATAATTTGTAACGATTTTCTATTAAATGGTCTATACGTTATTTAAAAAAAATGTACCAAATTAAATATTTGGCATTTGGCTCATGAAGCAGCTGAGCAAAGTATGCAAACAAGCAATCGATGTTGCCAATCTAAGCAGCGATACCAATTGCATTGGTTTTGTTGCCTACGAAATAGAGACTAGCTCTAAGCTTGGCGACAGCGACATCTGTGTTCGGTGTTCGTGTTGTCGTCAAAATAATCGTTCCCATACGATTGTTTTGATTCTATATTTGGCACCAAATCAAATCGCTCGCAAAAAGTGAAAAGTAACTAAATCAGTATTAAATCTGCGGTCAAAAACCATAAGCGCTGAGTCGACTTAAGAAAGCATTAAGTTAAGTAAATAACACTTACGAACTTAAGAGATTATTGCTTTTGACTACATATTCAGAATAAAGGTATAAGCTTGCCCGACGAAGGACTGGATGCTTACACTGGACAAACAATAGTAAGTTACAGATTATCGTTTATATTAAGTTTGCATTCTTCATTTATTTTAAGGAAATCTGAGGTTTTCAGTGAGGAAGAAATTATAAATTCGACAAAAATGAGAAATTCGTTATTATAGATAAAATGAAGCCATCGCTTAACAGATTTTTCTGAACATTTTCTTAACAACTTCTGAATGATTATTCATAACGCCAGAGCATCGAAAACGTTTTTTGCGGGAAGAAAAAATTAGTTCAGATTTTAATCCCATACAGAGTCTGGATCATTTTATGTTTTATCAAAAAATGTGCGTGTCATGTTTTTGGATTTTTCTTTACTTTCTTCAGGTTGTACTCTCTGAACTAATAAACATATTGCCATGATTTTTACGTTTTTGCACTTACACCATCTCGTGAACACCGAAAGCGGACACAACAAGTAATACAACAAAGTCACTATTCCATTGAATGAATGAATATCAGATTTGTATGAATGTGGTTTTTAACCTTTTTCACCCTTTTGCCAAAAAATTATTGGCATTGACAATGGAACCATCGGTTTCATATCCAGTCTGGCGTACAAGCAAAAAAACAAAAAGGTTTTGCATAACTCGAAAGAAGCAATTAACGAAACTGTGTATTTTTTGAAGTCCTAATTTTCAAAAATAAATCAAAATAAAGTGAAAAGTGTTGAAATTGACATGAGTACATTATTTGGTATTATTTCGCTGCAAATATACTTTGCGCAAAAACTTTGGCTCGGTTGTATTCTATGATGTGCCTCGTTGACTTGCGAAACAACTATATTATTTCCTCCCTCAACAGCAAAGCTCTAAAATTTCATATTTTCCAACATTGAGGTCGATGTGAATAGATTTATAAATTACGATCGAAAAAGTAAAGGAAAATTTCACACGCTCATTTTTCGTTTGCGGTTTGCGAATTCGAAATCAGCGACTCCTAACATAATTACCCTAAAACTTGTCAAAAAAATAACGACAAAAATTTGTTGACTTTCCATATTTATCACAGCCAACAACAGCCAAATTTGGTGCTATAAACGCCGAATTAATTCTTAGTCGACTGATATATATTCGGAAGAATCTTTACTTCGTTAAAACTAAGATGCCAGCCCGACGCTGACAATTAGAGGTTTGCTATGGATCTAGATATATGTATATAAAGTAAACAGAAAAATCAGCATGATCTGGGCATTTTAATGACAGAAGACGATAGACCTTAGAGAAGCTTGCAAAAAAGATTTTAAATACTCAATCTGTTCCAGAAGTGTTTTCTAGGTTTTTAATAGTACCTATATAATGACGCTGGCACTGGACTGGAAGCCGCAAGGGAGTAGAAGTCGCGGTCGACCAAAAAACACCTGGAGAAGGTCGACCCTACGCGAACTAGCCGCTGTCAACACAACAAGGGACGGGGCGAAAACAACAGCCCAGAATCGTGTGAGATGGAAGAGTCTTGTGCAGGCCCTATGCTCCAGAGAGCAGTGAACAAGGGGAAAAAACAAAATATAATGAAGCCTATTTCCATTACTTTTATCGTGCGACTATACTATCATTTCAGTGTCGTTCAAAACTTTCAAAAGAGCGGTCGTTTGTAAAATTAATTCCACGTTCACGAAGCGCATTGAGGCTGTCTTCTTGTACACATGTAGCAAAGGATCAAAATTACCGAATGCATCTGCAGCCAATGTGATTAAAAAGTCTAAGACATTCGTTGAGAAATAGGTAACGCGGAACATGTTAATGACTTTAGTGAACGGGGAAAGCCACGTCTAGCAACGACGACAAAGTGATTGTGCAGTTGTTTAGAAGCATCCCAATCTACGTCTGCATAAAGCCAAGATCAAACTTGCCAAATAGGGAACTAGCGAATTAGCGATTAGAGCGAAGAATTACTCTTGTCAATAGGTGTGACTACGGTATCGATGGTCAACTGAGTAGGAGAGACCTGTCTCGACCGATAAAACTTGCACTCTATAGAACGCTTATTCTGAGACATGGACGTAGCACAGCGATTTAACATCGAGCGGCTACGCTGGTTTAGCCATGTCTGCCGTGTGGACGATGAAGCTCCGGTGAAAAAGGTGTTCGATGCGGTAGTTGGACGTCGACGACGAAGAGGGAGGCCGTGTGTCCGGTGGAAGGACCAAGTTGAGGACGCCTTAACATCTCTTGGTGTCATCAACTGGAGAAGGCGCGCGGCACTTTTGCGGCAGCCCGTAACCAGGTAACGGGTTGCTATGGTCAGTTAAGAAAGTAAGTTAGTACGACCAGATGATGTTTGCACAAAGCAACATTACTATATCGTCCTCTAAGCAACCCTCATCCAACAACATTTTAACTACTTAGGGGAACGAGAATAAAGGTAGCGAATAAATGAAGGTAGTTGTTTTTCGAATGAAGCGACTTTTGTGCCCGGTTAGCACGTAGTCCCAATTTCATTCAATGCACTGTCAAACACTCTGTAAAAGTGAATGTCTGGGGTGCTTCTTGGAGAGCTGATTTGAGTGCTGGATTCACGCAAAATTTGGATTCGGTTAGAATGCTCAACATTTATACGCATGCCCTTTCCAAGTCAACCGATAACATGTTTGGACCCTAAAATGCATTGTCCCTTTGGGTTTTGCAAGAGGACAATAACCTGAAGCATGGAAGTTCCTTCTCTAGAAGCAGGAAAATGGTGTTATCACCATGGATTGGCCCCCCGATCTCCAGACGCAAACCAGATTGAAAACGTCTGAGGCGTTATGAGTAGAGAGCTTGCAGGAAAGCCTGTTCACAATTTGAAGCAGCTTTCAACGGTAAATAAAAAAATTAGGATTTAGTTCATTCTTACAATTAACGCCTCCAATCTCGTTTACAGTACGTCTCGGAGACGCCAGGCCACTCTCATTGCTGGTGGGGACTATACTGCTTATTAGTTAATTGTGGCATCGCATTTTACTTGTATATTAATGTAAGAGAAATTTTAATAATTATCTTGTGTAGTTTCGGAAAAACTTCAAACACTATTCTGAAACAGAATGTACGTACGTAATATCTTTTTTTTTATAAAAAAAAAAACATATGTATTGAATTTACTCATAAAGAACTTTTTATTAGGGTTCATTTACTATCGCCAGAGCCCGTGTTTTAAAATAAAAAAATGGGAGTCATATTCTTTTCGGAGTCTGGAAATACATTAATTAAATTTTAATTTTGTTCCATACAAATTATTAGATGTGCCCGTATGGACACTTCGAAAACTTAATAATTACTGTGCACGCGAACATCCCAGCCCCTAAAGCGGCAATATTGAAACATCGTTCGAAGGCAGGTGAACGCATGCAAAATGTACTCAAGTGTAATTTATTGCAATAAAATTTCGAAGATGAGTGCCTTAAGTGACAGTATTCTACTATTCTCGGTGGCCGCACAAGCTCACTTGTGGATATGTATAATACGGATAGAGCATGCACACATACACACACATACACATATACACACAAACACATACATAAAGTATCTCGCGAGGTACACACCGTTGCCGGTCGTAAGAATGTTGGGTAAGTCGGTGAGCGACAGCAACAGCAACAGCGAATACGAATACCGTTTACAAATTTCGGGTCTTGGGATAGGTCGGCTGCCGCTGTCAGTCTTCTTCTTTCTCTATTTGTCGGGGCGCCCCACTCCATTGCCGCCTACATTCAGCTGTATCAAAGTCAACTATTGTGCTTTCGATTGTTTTCCGTTCGTTGCGCGCTGGCGCTAGCTTTCGCGTACGCATCCTTTCTTTTAAATAGTGTGTAAATCTATGTGCACATGTACTTCCTTGGCCGGAATTTCATGCTAACTTAGACCAAGCAAGTCGAATTCAAGCCAATATATACATACATACATAAAGCAGTCGGCCGGTACTATACCACCCCGCCAACGAGCTCTTGGTGCTGGTTTCTGTGAATCTCTTCTATTCACATAGAAATTCGAAATATCGATTAAATTTTCACTTGGTAAGACACGGCGTATTTCTCGTGCTCGTTTCAGAAGAAAACTACTCCAGCGTGATTGGCAGCATGAAAGCTCACTGCTGAGCGTCTTCGCCAGAACCACTTTTACCCTGCAATTGGGATGATCTGCGGGATCGGGAGAATTGATTTAATCTGTTCATGCTGCACTGGTGGACGTTCGTCATTCAAAGCAACGATTAGCTGCCAGTATAAACCACTACAATGCGCGTACTAAAATAAACTCTTAACTTAGTAACAAATACTGGTATTTGTTACTCAAGCTTCTGCCTTGATTTTATTTATAACATTGTGTAACTACAAATGTCAGTGGACAGCCGTGTGGTATACATATCTTAGAACATACGTGTGGAGACGGCAAATACATAACCGACACAAACATTTTAGGCGTGCGAGCTGAAAACTCTGACAACAAGTATTTTTAATTCCAATTGTGATCGTTCTTTTTGTAGCACTTTTCACCGCTTTGATTTTTGTTTGGATCTACTGACATCAAAGCATTGAGCAGAGACAGAGGGGGCTTTAATATGAAATCTTAAGGAAATAGCCAGTTTCAAGATTATCAATAGTTCTTCGGAATACTTCTCTCTTAACTATTACATCGTTTGTGAACTAATGAAAAACATTGCATTCCTTGATCTAAATTTCGATAACTAGTGGCCTTATCAATTAAATAAGAAAAATAATTCAACGCATGTCTTTGAGCGTTCAAAAATTCACATCAGACGAGATAAGGATTTGTTAGAAGTTTATGTCAATAAAAATAACCTAACATTACATGTTGTCAAAAAGTGAGTAAGATTATTTCAATGAAATCATAAAATGTATGCATGCAAAGCAGCCGGGTCCTGCTAGTAAAATTTACATGTGTATGTCAATTATTTTTCCAAAGGCATTAAATACGGTGCATACAGTAGACGCCGAGAAATTGACTTACCTTCTAATTTCATGCCCACTTCTAGGCATTTCTGGAATCGGCAGAAGGGACAGCGCTTCCGTTGCGTTTTGTCGATGTGACACGATCGTTCGGCGACGCAGGTGTACACCTTCTTGTTTTGTACCGTGCGTTTGAAGAAACCTTTGCACGACTCACACGTCAGCAGGCCGTAGTGGTAGCCGCTGACTTTGTCGCCGCACACGGGGCATAACTCCTCGAACAGGTGCTTGAAATCGACTACTTCGCCGGAGGTGCCGGCGGAGGCACTCGTGCCGCCCGCCGCCACGCTCAGGTGGCCGCTGGAGGTGGCTGTTCCCACCGCCGGCGGCAGCAGAGACATGTAGCCGCCCGCCGCATTCGGGTTGCTGCCGTTCAGCAGAACTACACTCGCCGAATTCGAGGCACTCCCACTGCTGCCGCCGCCCCCAACGCCGCCACCACCACCGCCGCCGCTTACGCTTTGCTGCGAATGCGACGAGGTGTTGTCCTGGTAACCTGTCGGAAATACGTATGGTGAGTCAAAATTGTAAATATACGAATATGAGAAGTTGGGGTTGTTGGCAATATTCTGTTGGTGCTGTTGCTGCTGCTGCTGTTGCTGCGGCGGCGGCGGCTGTTGTTGGTAGTGTAGCTGGTGGTGCTGCTGTTGCTGCTGCTGCTGTTGGTGGTGATGATGATGATGCTGGTGTTGGCTGCTACTATTTGCACCGCTATCGGCGGCGCTGCCACTGCCGGCAGTTCCGCCACCGCTCGCCAAGTGCAACGTGTACGTGGCGTACGCCGCCTCCGTATTGCTCAGAGTCGACGTGTCGGTGTCATTGTTTTGATTGTGGTTGCTGATGCTGGTGCCGTTATTCGTTTGCGCGTTACTGGGACCACCCAGAGCCGGACTGGAGGGCTGCTGCTCCAGTTGCATGGAGAACGGCGACATATTGAGCGACGAAATGAACGACGCTGTTGCTTGTTGCTGTTCCATTTTCAATAACATCTTCTGATTACACGTGCGCGCACTCACAAACGGACACCATGCGCATGCGGATGCGTTTGCGGCTGCGGCTGCGGCTACGACTGAGCCAGCGAACGAAGACACGAAGGATGCTGAGTGTGCGCAACGAAAATAGCTGCTAGGTGGTGTGATCGCAGCTAGAAGTATGCGCGCAGGCACCACTGTTACGCGTCCTTGGGACGGACGAAAGCGAGAAAAAATCGATTGGGTTCAGATCGTACGAAGAGATGCGGGGCAATGAAGGAGTCCACGGCGCACAGCGGACTGCGCGATCGGCTTATAGCGATTACTTTGGTTCTGAGGTTGGGCGTTACTTTTACGTCGTTTGCTTGGCGCTTTTCTCTTTTAGACACTTTGCAAAACTGTCACAAAATACACACGTCTCCACAACGATTGGTGAGGTGGCGCAGGTGCGGACGATCTCGTCGGAGACTGGCAATGCATCGTAATACTAGAGTGTAATAGAAGGCGTTTTTGTTTTTTCCGCTCTACGAATACAAACGTTAAAAGCTAAGTTGCAGGTACGATGTTTCTTTGATTTTCACTTTTCGCAGGGGTGGGTGGGAAGGCGCGGACTGCCACTGGAAGGGAGAGCGGTGTTTTCTTATTTCTTTATCGTCCTCTGCTGTAGGAGCTGCGCCGTTATCAGTTCTAGCCGCTTGCTTTACTTCTGAGGAGGATGTACGCACTAGTGTACGTCGCGCGAGTGGACACCAAGAAGGGCGGGATGGAGGCAGTTTTGTATTTTTGGATCACTTTTGTTGTTGTTGTTGTTGAGGTGGTGGATTTCTTAATTCGATGATTGATGTTGCTGCTGGTTGAAATAACGTAAATGACAAGCTGCTTGTTGCTGAGGGATTAAACAGTGGGTGAGGTGAATCTCGGCATTAAGCTTTCTACACACACACACTATTCATAATTATATTTTTCTTTTGCACTTTGTGAAATTTCGCTTACGACTCACAAATCGATAAGTTTGGATTACTATTTAGCTGAAGCGGAAGCAGCTGCAGTAGCCTGCGGTTCCACCGGCGAACTCACGCGCTCACACACACACGCACACACACTCGAACGCATGCCAACACACTCACACACTAACACACTAACAGGCAGCAGCACATTGCACAATTTTGAATTTCGCATAGGAGGTTTCAGATTTGGATGTTGCACTGCTAGCTCGCTATCCCGCTAGTTGGCGCGACTTGCAGCTAGCGTTCCGTTGCCGCTGCCGTCGTTGCAGTTGCAAACACTTGCACAGTTTCGCTCTCTCGGCGATTTAGAATTTTTTGCCACTTCACTGAAATTGCAATTGCACGAATTTGGTGTTTTCCTGTGTTGGAATTGGAGTTTAAGTTAGGGTTTGGCACTGGTTCTGGCTGGTTTTTGGGCGCTTAGCGGCGACGGTTTACGACAAGCGGCACAGCTCGTACAGGGAACATAATCCTCGGGGTTGTTCCTGTACGAGCAAATGCTGCTGTGCGCGGCACTTTTATTTATTTATTTTATGTAATTGAGGCCGCGGGCGAGATGGCGATGGGGAATGTTTTGGGCCAACACACAAACGTTGCCCTAGTTGTCGTTTTATTGGATTCAGGTTAGCTGCTCGCCGAATTCCACTGGCAGCGTTCTGGGTGCGCGTGTGTGTGCGTGTTTGCAACTCCTTTTCGATTTCCGATACTCGGTTTTTTACAATTATTTGCCTTTGCTATTTACCAGTTTACTCTAATCTACCTATCTACGTTACGTTTCCTTTTGAATTTTGCCGTGCTTCATTTCAACTTATTTTACTTTTCTTCTCTTTATTTGCCGAAAATTTGTTTTTGTTGCGAAATCACGAAAACGTACGTTGGCTGCGGGTTTTATGTTTTGCAATATGATTTTTTGTTGTGTTCAGTATTTTGATTGGGTTGTTCGGTTGTTCAATAGTTTCAGTTTTGTGCTTGATTTTGCCGAAAACACGACCAACATCAACCGCGAATCTCGATTGACTAAACCCAAGCGAGCGCTAGGATTCCCGCAGTACTCGTGCTCAGGCGCTCTACGCGCGCTCCCTCGCTCCGTCCAAGTCTGTACGCGCACCGCACTACCGCTCAGTGGCGCTCTTCGCCAACCGTTGTCAATTCCACACATCCAAAAACAAAACCTACTGCAACAGAAATATAAATGAAAAGCCAACAACAAAATCTACATACATAACTCACAAGCAAAAGTAAAAAATTATCACAATAGCGTCAGCGTCGGCAGCAGACGCAGCGCGGTGACTGCGACCGCCACCGCAGTCGAAGCCAACGTCACGTCATCAAAGCTGACGCTATGGTCAGCAGTTGACGGCAGTTGCAATTCTCGGCGCAGCGTAGTCGCTCGCATCCATGCTCAACGCCGCGATGGCATCTATTAGCTTTTGCTCCACTCTCCGCACGCTCCACATAAATCGACACACCAACGCACACAGCCACAACGCAGCGCAACACGTATACGAAAAGCTTTGCGAGCAATTCTGAAACCAGAGCGCGCACGAGCTTCTTCAACACTCCATGCTGCATGCTCGTGTAATGCAGCCTTGTATCCATGAGATACGGCTTCCACAAGTCCAACACACACACACACACTTTATATATACATACACAACTCGTGAGTAAGCAAACAGAAATTTCGTATGTGCAGCAAAAGCAACAACAATAGTCCTACAAAAACCACAAAGCCAGCTTGCCAACTTAAAATGTTTACTGAAAGCGAAAGTGAAACCTGCGAGTTGTTTTGGTTTGGCCGCGCTCTCGCTCCGCTCCGTTTTGATTTGCTCATTCGCGGCGAAAAGGCTTAGAGAACCGAGTGTAGGGTCCCAACGCTTGACCTCCACTCGTCGCCTTGTCATCCTCCCTCCCGCTTGACCATCTGTCCGTTCGTCAGTCGCTGGGTTAGTTAGGCGATCAGTTGGCCGTATTATGGAAACCTTCATTGTGGGCAGGCATATCTATGTATATACATACGTATGTTCATATTGTGTCTGTATATATATACATATGTATATATATGGTATATGTGTGTGTGTTGTATTTAATTCAATCCGTACAGACCGACAGATGCAGATTTGTGAGCTATGATGAGCTATGACGCGATAACAACAACAAAGCTACCAAGAGCAGTCGGCGCGAGTTTTGAAATCACGCCAAGCGAGCGTTTCTTCTGATAGCAGCCACAAACATGCACACACACCAACACCGAGTTGAATGTAAGTTTTTCGCAGAGCAAAGGCTCAACAAATGCCGTGTTGACGTCGTGTAGTCTCTTGCCACTGTTAACACCGCCGCCGCTGCTGCTTGTTCATGACATCGTTTTACGAGCTTTCTGTGTCGTTTCCTACTTCCCAAAAATCTGTGCCGCTTTCGATACCTCGTTTACCCAACTTTTTTACATTAGGTTAGGGTTAACGATTGCGGTTCTGCTACCGCATACTGAACTGGCTACGAGTTAAATTTAAGCTACGGCTAAGAGAAGACTATGGCTAACAGAGAAACAAGTCCTTCGTTGCTACACTGCCGTTTCTTTGGCTATCTTCTACAAAATTACGCGCGTCACATTAAATCGTGCCAATAAATTATATGATAATTCTACGGCGAATTAAGGTCGAGCTTCCCCTAACCACGTCGTCTATACCACTTTCGGTATGAATGAGAAAGCGGATTGCGGTTTTATGCCAATTTCGAACGGGGAATTGGAGTTTAGAAACTTGAAATTAGTGTGACTCAAATACGATTTCGTCCGAATCGTTTCCTCTATTTAATTGTCTTACACCAACATAGATTTGACCGGCCTCGATAGTCCAGTGGGTAGCGCGCTGGCTTCTCATACCGAGGCCCAGGTTCGATTCCTGGCTTGGGCTGGTAAAACGCTCATCTACTTCTATCGCTATCCATTTAAAGCAGATGAGAATTACAAGAATTGCACAAGTGCGCTCTTGACAGGCAATGGCAAAACCTCCAAGTGTGACCGAAAAAACTGCCAATCGCCGTTCGGATTCGGCGTTAAACTGTAGGTCCCCTTCCCTCCCTTTCCCCATCCGCTTGAAATGTGTGCTGTAACATATGTTGGAAAAAACAGTGTTGCATACACATTTCAAAAAACGGGTGAAATATATGTGGTATCACAATGGGCCTTTCGGGCCTCCGAGTGTGTCTCTTATAGAGGCAGCCACCGTAACCTAACCTAACATAGCTTTGTTGTATTTAGATACCTTAATGAAACTCATTAGGGAAAAAAACCTATATGAACATTACAGAGGCTAATGCATACTTCAACAACACAAATATTGTCTGCAGCTCATAACTGCTGAAATAAATTCTTCTTAACGTGAGCACATCAACATATGACCATTTGGGATATAAAAATTAATGTTTCTGTCGGTTTCGACTGACACTCTGGATCTCGAGGGACCATACCCATGGACAAATTTCAAACTCTAACCTAGTGGGTGCCAGTTCCTGATCGATTTACCAACAATATTTGTACTGAATTTCACCCCGATATCGTCACTTACTCAAGAGCTCGCTTGTAGACATACAGGCGGACATTGGACAATGAATGAGACGATTTCCCTTATGACACCAACCAACAAGCGCATAAAATCAGTTTATTTCGCTTGACAATAGTCGCTTTAGTAGGCATCTTAAAGCCATGAGATGACGTAAAATCCGCGCCTGCCAAGTAAGTCCGCCTTCGCTTTCCCTTCTTTTCATTTTGCAAAAGACACCAACAATTATAGCAAACAGAGGCCTGCATTCAATACTGCTTCGAAACTCCATATGTATAAGGAAAATTACGAAATGATGCGTCAGCGGCAACCCGACCCGCTGCGCACTGCTAAGTGCCATAATAGCCCGCTCGAGTCGAGAGTTCGGGTGGCGATTCGTTGGGTTTTTCATGACGCGAATTCACGTATGCCAATTTTACTTCCTCCACCGTAAATTTGCAATCGCCGCTAACACGCCGCAAATCAATACGCACACCTTCGCAACGGTCCCAACGGCCGCAACCGCTCGCCCCAGCTCGGACGCAACCAAGCCAATTGAAAGCGAGAGTGGAAGTAGAAGTGTAAACAGGTAGAAAGCCGAAAGCCCACTACGCAAACTCTTAAATAAGCCACCAAAGTGGTCCATCGATCGCATCAATTGATACGTGCGGGCTTGTCGCTTTCGGTGAGCGGTGTTGCTCAACATTACGCAAAGCAGTTGCGCTTGGAGCTTGCCCCATCAAACACTAGAACGACGAAGCAAAACGAATTTTAGCGGGCTCCGCGTCTGTGTCATTGAAAGGTACAACGGTGAAGAAATCGTTCAGCGTCGCAACTAGCCACGCTTAACTCTCACTCTCTTCCCAGCGTGCTTACTCAAAAACCGGTTTCGGGCCGAAGTGCACTGTTTGCGCGCCTCTTCTACTCCATTTACTGCAATCAACAGTCAACCACGAAAGCTGCGCCAAGGCCCGCCGCACTCCACCGCCCCTCACTCAAGCCATCGCATCATTGAACAGCACCGTGTCCGCACGGTAGTGTCTGCACGCGACGCTTACCAAGCTATGCGAGTTGCGGTGCTCTGCGCATGCGCAATGAGTTTAGAGGTCTGAAATTTGGTACCGATGTGTGTGCGCAAGTACTCGCGCAATGTGCGAACAAAAAAGTTACGCATTGCGGCATTGCAGCCATGGCGCACCACCGACAGTGGCAAGTGGGGGGCCATAAACAAACGCGTACACACGCACGCGAACTACGCGCCAACAACTTGGTTAATTTCGTAATAAACATTGAGTGCTCACTTTGAACGTGAACATGGTCAGAATGCTGAATACACGATTTGACATCTGGCCCATTGAATACACTTTGTTGTGTTCATCTTTCTGGGCTCTAAATCCCAGAAATCCGACTTTGCCAAGCAGAAATGCGTGCTGCGTTGTCGCCCTCTCGATCCAGTTTCGTCCTTATCCCTTTCCTTTCTTAACCCTAATTCCCAGAAGTGAGCCTCACAGTCTCACTAAAGATTTCAAATGGTGGTAAATCCAAAAGATTTTCGATTCCATTATTTTATGCAATCCTCTAATGGAATGTTAGAATAATATTGCATTTATAAATGTAACATTTTAGACAATTTTGGTACTTTTTAAACAAATGTTTTCAGTACTTTAGCTCATATAAGCCTGACAGTGTTACTTCTGGGTTTACGTTACTTTTAAAATTCTGGGAATTAGGGTTAAGGTAAAACGGGTTAAGGTAAAAAAGGTGAAAACGGAACCAATACAAGCAAAAATTGCATATGAAGCCCAAGTGTACCATTGGCCGTGATGGCGCTAACAGCAGAGGCGGCCAGAGCTGTACAATTTTGGTTCAAATCTTCTATTCGTACGGACATTTAGAAAGTGGCTTATATTTTTTCTTATATTTCAAAATGTTGCCTACGAAAAAGCACCCAACCAGCCGATCGGAATGGGCTGTAGGTCCCTTTCACACGTGTACAAATTTATTCGCACTCACAACACAAATAGTCTCGTAATCGGGCTGTCGTGTCAGTTATGGGTTTATGTATTAAGGGGGTATTCCAGTCTAGAAATTCGAAAAAAATATTTTTTTTTTCATATATTCAAAGTTTAGACCTTTAAGAATAAGCCTCTAAGAGGATTTACGGAAATTCGAATTATTTTCGGAGTTATAGTTAGTTTTGTGACGCACTACTCAGACTGTAAGAAATGAGACTGTAAACTTTAAACACGTTTTTCTCGAAACTACTTTTTCGATACGACATGATGTCTCAAGTTCTAATGCACCGATTTACTTTAAATTTGTAACAGACATTCTTAATACTATCAAAATTGTCTCGACGTAGGGGTTTTTGTAATTTTTTTTACTATTTCTAAAAAATTACCAAAGTTGAAAAAAGGAGGAAAAAGTACCTTTATTTTTAGAAAGACGCCATTTTGTGCAAACATTTTTTTTCAAATCGGCTACGTCCAGATAATTCTTCATCCTTGCTTAATAAGAATTAACCTTATTTTTATGTTTCATATCACCAGCAGGATTAGAATCACGTCAACCAGGAGACTTTATTTTGTGTCCCCACTTTGCCGGCCTCTACCCACTTAAATTTTGAATTTTTTTTTTCAACTAGTAACATTTTTATACTTTTCAAGTATCAATAAAAAACTGATAAAAACATGGATGGTAAATATGATTAATGTTTTTTTTTATTACGCCCGTAAAATTACCTCAAAATCGAGCTTCTAGACTAGAATACCCCTTAAACGTCATCATGTTGTCTTTGCGAAGTGTCAAAACATTTTAGAAACATCGCGCACGGACATCAAGGACACGGAGTTGCTAGTTTCAAACTATCCTGACAGCTAGTTTTGAAGTTTTCGACAGAGGACTCGGCCGAAAGAAGTACTACCGTCGAGGAATCTTCATCTACACTTGCGAAATACCCAAAACTCGTTCAAAGCAGTTTCGTTTATAGGATTCGTCCTAAGGACCTGCCTCGATTTTGGGCTGTACAAACCAACACGCAAACGCTTGCGTTGAAAACAGAATGAAATTGAATACACATGAACACATGTTAAATGAATGTACGTACAAGTTGAACGAATATACTCGCAAGTAAACATAAAATCAAACTAACCAACGAATAGACATGAACAAATTTTAAAAACCAAGACCGAAACCAACAACACAAATGGAAAAAAGTCGTCTTAACCTGAAACGAAACCTTGTAACATTTTTCCGTTTCGCCTTAACTTAATTGTCGTCGTCATTGTTTTCGTTGTGTTGCCGTTGTTGGTTGCTGTTGTCAGTTGTAGGTATACTTGGCTATGCCGGTTTTAACATCAGGCAATGTTAAACGTCGACAGCCACACGTAGATACATACATACATATTTACATGGCTACATACACACGACTATGTAATTTTGCTCATGAGTACAAGTATATGTGTTTTACATGCAGTTATTCATGTACACACATACATGCATGCAGACCTGTGTTCGTACTCCAACAGAAAATAAAAAAAAAAACGCGGCGTGCAGGGCGCACGATTTATGCAAGCAAACTTGAATATATGTAGTTGACAAAGCAACAACAATGCCAGCACCACAACCTACAGCAACACCAACACATCAACAAAAACGGCAACCATCGTCCTCCTCTATGCCTCCCAAAAAGAGAGAGAGAGGCAGCTCCCCACAAATGTGAGAGTGAAAAGCTCCCAAACGCTTGCACCACTACCACATCTCTCTCGAACGTCGCATACCTCCTCAAACTAGTGCACATACACGCCTGCACACATTGACAATGGAATCTCTCAACGACCCAAAAACCCCAAGCCGAAGAATTTACTTTTGCTTTCAATATGAAATAATCGCTCGGCTGCGTCGCAGTCGCGCCACGCAGCGCTGCGCTGACGCCACCGCCGAGGCCGATGAAAATTATCAAAAACGAGTGCACACGACCGTCATCGGCGGCTGGCACTCGAAGCCGTGTCCGTCACTGTCACCGCCACCCCGTCATCGCGTCAACCGTCGTGAATTGCAATGCTCGCCGCCCGCCACACGCACACGACCGTACTGACTCGCTACACGCCGCTGCCTACTCGCTCTGATGGCGCTCGGGCACGCCGCTCACACTCTTTCACCCACATCTTCTCGCGCGCCAGCCGAACGCACCGCCAACTCGCCCGACCCGACCCTACCCCAAACCGCCTACATTGCACTACGCCACCACAGCAGCGCGCTCACACGTCTGTCGCCGTCATCGGCGGCACGCTGAAATGCGACATGGCCACGACCAGAGCGGGGGCCGGACCCGGGACTGGGGCCACAACACAACATCATCACTGAACAATGTAATAAGTGAAAGTGTAGTGCTGACCTACTTTTCGCCTCAGATTCAGGTCTATGTTAGATAGATTAATTTCGTTTTCGTTTCATTGTGCTTCGGCGTTCGCGTTTCCGATCCCGCGTCATCTGGGCCGATTGCCGCGTCGTAAGGCGATCGAATGCGCAACATGGATGAAGATAAAATGTGGAAAAACTGGCGAATGAACGTGAAATGTTGGCAGAGCCATGGGAGGAAGTTGGGGAGCACGTTGTTTGTGCTTCTGCCAATGTGTTTGCATGCGAAAGTGCCCAGAAGGCGGTGAGCCAAAGTATGCGGGTTAGTGGGTGCTTTTAATTGGGATGAATGCATGATGCACGATGGTGGCCGCCCTGCCGAGGAAGCGTTACATTTACGCCTAGTGCAGGCGCACGCACCGCGCGCTATCATTCGCACCCCGTTCCCACGTGGAATGTTCTCTTGGGAAATCGTACCGCCTTATTCTCGTTTGCTCTTTCTGAGTGTAAAATTCTTTCGCCTTTCTTCTTCTTCCTTTGCGCCGCGTGTGGAGACACCAGCAGGAAACTTCCGTGTGTAAGAAAGCCTGCTCGCATGCACTTTAGGTTTCCTTCCTTCGAAGAATGACAACTTTCTGTGTGGAAACGGGCTCCACTATTAGGTCAACATATGTACATATGTATGTAGCACAGCAGCGATATGGAGGAGAAAGCACACAGGAACCGAGTGGTGACCTGAATGGGTGGACTGGCAGCGCTTCCGCATCCACATCGCACTTCCATTGCCGATGGCTGGAAGCGGTGCGCGTTTAAAAATGGCGGCCGACCCATAATCAGGCAGCGCTAAGGGTGGGTCGCCGTATCGATATTTTTAATTCGATTTTCCTTGCTGCGTTTACTTTGCTGCAATGACGTGAATATCGACGTACACATCCACGTATTCATATTTGCATGCAACATTGGTGTGTATGCACGTAAAAATCGATTCGAAGAAAACAATCATAAAAGTCAACCAGATCATCGAGAAAAACTGAAATGACATAGAAATAAAACGAACGCAACGTACCGACGAGTGGGCAAGAAGCAGTGAAATGAGCAGTCACGAGCATTGTGTACAGCCACAACTACAAATCCAATAACAGCCAAAACAAAAGCAAAAATAAAAAGAAAAACGAGCTACACTCGTATTTTCTTTTCGATTTTTCGTATTTCGTGAGACAGCAAAAACGCACTCACACAAGTGGAAGACGCGCACACTGCTTGATGCGCTGCGACGACATGGAGCGGCGCGGCGCGCGGTGCGGTGATATTCGCTGCTGTGCTGCCGCTGCACATTATTCAAAAACCTTGACACACTTTTGCGCCACAAGCCCAGGGACGGTTTCGACCGCAATTTGTGAGGTCAGTCGGTTTAGCTGTTTGGTTGGTTGCTTACGCGCCCGCTCACCGTTTGCGCCCTGTTCGCTTAAAGTGCGCTTATGCTCGCTCGCTCGCCACAGCGCCGACGATGAGCAATAAAAATGCATTTCGGTGCAGTCGAATCGAAATAGAAGACAACATGGGACACCTACGATATTATATATTTTTTAAATTGCCTGTCAAAGTTTATGTTTCATAGGTGGTTAGTGCATTGCAGCACAAGCCAGAGGGCGAATGGTTCGAATCACGAAATCTCAAATCCTTTCTTCTCGGCAGAAAAGTAACGGCTGAGTTATTAAAAAGTAAAAGTAACGGCCGTTACTAGAGTTATTCAAAACTCCTAACTTGGCGTTCTTAGGGGCGTTCCATTTCTTGGTGACAGATCAGCCCACCGAAAAATAATTTTTGTTTATAATTTTGCTATTGATGACGGAGATTCGTACAGGAGTTTGAACAGAGCAGTATAACCAAATAAAATTTAAGCAGATAACTTGGAATTTGCAATGCCCAAATCTCTTTTGATAATGGCTAATGAATCATTTCATTGCTAGTTTTTGCAAGTCCAGCTTATTGTATTCTATTTCAGCATTAGTCAGAATCCCTCCCTCCTACTCAAAGCACCAGAGTTCCGACCGAGTTTAGTACAAGAATAGCGCGGCATGTGAGAGATCGAACTTGGATTGACTCTGTCCAAAATTCACCTGTTTAAATTCATTGTCACATACTGGTAAAACCTGCATTTCTCTCACAATGAAAAAAAAACGGAAAAACCGTCAGAAAATGTTACATTCGACTTCTTACTTCCGAACAACCAACCTACATAGTGCGCTTCACCCACCCGCCTCGCGAATGTATTTCAGCGGCCCCTGAAATTTCAAGATTTGCATCGTAAACGGTTTGAACTTATCTCTGCATTTGCCATTTTTATTTACACAAACTTTCGATGCAAATTATGATAAATTCGCATTTTTAATAAATACTACGATACTATTCGAAAAGTGGGTCACGAGGCCACAAAAGCAGTTGCAGCGCCCGAGTTTTCGGAAATCATGCTTCGCCGATACGCCAAGACAGCGCTACGCGGCGCGTTCGCGCTGCTTTCTGCGCGTGTGTGCGCCTCGCTCTCAGGAATGACAGAGGCAGCAACTGAACGCATTTGCGGCGTGCGCGAACGAGACAGCGATCGCCGCTCCTACACAGACGGCGCCTCGCCTCTATACCCACACGGCTGTGTGCATGTGTGCGTGAGCGATTACAACGCCAAACACAAACGACAATAACAAAGTCAACGCGTATAAATAGAAATACGAAAATGCCCACAGTGCGAATTGCGGGACTGTTACCGCGCCCTTTCCCGGTGCGACCATCACCCAACAGATGGCGCTCCCGCTTGTGCACCGACAAGTTGCGTCCAAAGGACACTCTGATCGAACAAATGCATTTCCACCAACCCCCAAGAAAGCGAGGGGTGGCAACTTCGTGCTTGCCGCCGACAGGTAGTGATGCTGAGCGCAACGCTTGACTGTGCGCACATATGTTTCAGAAAATGTTGTCAACAATAAGAGCAGCAGCAGCAACAACAGCCACATAGATACCCAAGTTGCCGCTGCGCGAGTCATAGCAGTTCGCCGTCTTTGTTGTTGCCGTTGTTAGATACGGTGACCCACTAACCTACTTACCGAAAATGCGAAGCTTTTGATTATTATTATATAAACAAAATGGAAATAATCGACGCAATCGGCAAATATCACAAGCCGCCTGCTTCGCTGCCGCCGACGACATCGCCTCAGCCGCTCATTGCTGGCTCGCTCCGTCGCCCCGTCGTCCCACCGCCCATCGTCACCGCTACTACTGCTGCGTAGGTACGGCCAAGATATTCACAGACACCAATTGCCAGATGCTCGCGCGCCCCGTTGTATGTACGCACACGCGTTGCGTGTACGTGTGCGTGTATGCGTGTTTTACGCGTAAACGACGCGCGCTTGGTTAAATTTTCAGCAAACACAAAAAACAAAAACAACAACCGACATGCGTGTACGCGTTGGGCCTTGGCCAGCGAAAACTCCATCAGGCGTGCCGCAATAAGCACAGCACCCTTCCTCCATCATCGCTCCCCCTTGGCCAGTGGTTGTGGGCCTACCCAGAAATTTATAACCTAACTCAACAAAATTTCGCTGGTGGCTGCCGCCACGCCGTTTTCTACGCGTGTACATTTTGAGTTCGTACGCATTCACTGATGGATGAGCGCCCGAGCGTCGCTGTGTATTTGCGATGGCCATTGTGATTTTCTAACATCGCCAACAACTACAACAACTACGCACTGCGTACGACTGTTGTACTGGTCAGTGCGCATATTCATTCGACAAATTTGCACAATTTCGCAATCGAAAATAGAAATAAACCACGCAATTGTAGTCCCACCAGCAGTTCCCGCGTTGCAGTGTGACGACACGTGACTCCTAACTTACAACACGTTCACGATGTTAGCCGAAACGACTATTGCCGGCCTCGATAGTCCAGCGGGTAGCGCGCTGGCTTCTCATTCCGAGGGCCTCGGTTCGAATCATGATTCAATACAGAGATTGCGCCTTCCGAGAGAAAATTAATTTGAAGCCGCAATGTTGAAATTTTACTTCCAAAGAGAAAATCAGTTTGAAAATCGTGTAATCAGCCGTTTTGGAAATGTGCACTGGTCACCGCATAGATGCGATTTGACTCCGCTAGACTATTTTTTGTGGGGAACCGTGAAAGATAGATGTTATGTGGACCCGTTGGCGTCGATTGACAGCTTGAAAGCCAATATTCGAAAAGCCATACATTGGAAAATGCAGGGAAAAAATTGGGTCGAAAGAATGACGTACTGTAAAGCCAGCAACGGCAGTTACATGAATGAAATTGTACTTCATACATAACGGCATGGATGTACCTTTCTAATAAAAAACCCGTTTGGAAAAATACCTGTGCGTTCATTATTTTCCAGCCAATTTAAAATGCAAGTTTCTGTTGGGACACCCTATATATCTTTACAAAATAAATTGTAAATTCATATTATTCATTCATATGAATAACACAAATAAAACAAGTGAACTGTCAACCGCCATCCGAATTCGGCGTTAAACTCCCCCTTCACCCGACCGCTTGAAATGTGTGTTGTAACTTACTTACTTAACTGACCATAGCAACCCGTTAACGGGTTACGGCCTGCCGCAAAAGTGCCGCGCGCCTTCTCCAGTTGATCACACCAGGAGATAATAGGGCGTCCTCAACTTGGTCCTTCCACTAGAGACACGGCCTCCCTCTTCTCCGTCGACCTCCAACTCCCGCATCGAACACCTTTTTCACCGGAGCTTCATCGTCCATTCGGCAGACATGGTCAAACCAGGGCAGCCGCTCGATGTAAATTCGCTGTGCTACGTCCATGTCTTTATACAGCTCGTTGTTGGTTCGTATACGATAGTCGTCGCCAATACGAATAGGGCCGAAGATTTTGCGAAGTACCTTCCTCTCGAACACCTCAAGGGCCGCTGTGTCGTTACGCGAGTGTCCATGCTTCTGCGCCAAAGAGGAGCACGGGCAGAATAAGCGTCCTACAGAGTGCAAGTTTTGTCGGTCGAGAGAAGTCTCTGCTACTCACTTGCCTACCGAGACCATAGTATGTAGCACCTATTGGCAAGAGTAATCTTTCGCTTTATCTCCAGGCTGACATCATTGCTGCTGGTTATGGCGGTGCCAAGGTAAACGAAATCCTTGACAATTTCGAAAGTATACCTGTCGGCCTCGACGTGAGTCCCTAGCCGCTGCGAGTCCCTGCGTGCAGGCAGCATATACTTCGTGTTGCCCTCATTTACCACCAGACCCATTTTGGCAGATTCTTTTTCGATTGCCGCAAAGGCAGCGGTGACATCTCACTTGTTACGCCCGATGACGTGTCATCGGGGTAGGCAAGGAGCTGGACACTTTTGTTAAAGATTGTGCCATTACGATGTACACCAGCCTTGCGCAGAATGCTCTCCATGGTAAAGTTGAAGAGGTCGCATGACAAAGGATCGCCCTGTCTGAAGCCTCAAACGGTATCAAATGGGTCGGAGAGCTCAGTTCCAACCTGCGTGTATTGCTCAACGTCGCTCTGCAAAATCTCATGAGCTTTGCAGAGATACCAAGTTCAGACAAGTCTAAAGCTGCACTAATAAGGACCAATCAGTCCTCGAGTGGCCTTGGCCAGCCTTGGCGAGTGGCTTCAATCTTTCACACAATACGCTCGTCAGGACCTCATACGTGATGGGAAGTAGGGTGATATCTCTGTAGCTGGCGCATATTGTTGGGTCGCCTTTCTTCTTCTTCTCTCCTGTGTCTTGTAACACATGTTGGAAAAAACAGTGTTCCATACACACTACAAAAGCGGGTGAAATATGTGGTATCACAATGGACCTCACAATAGACCATAACCTAACCTAAACTTACTGACGAATATTGTATTTGGAAGGCTGATCAGAAGTCCTATAAGGGTATTTCTGCTAGAAGAAGGGGATTTGCTACAGTTGAATACGGAAAATAATACAAATTTTGATAAATTTTTCTGTTGATTTTCTTTTAGGAGACATTTATTTTTGTGTCCCAACAACCAACTTTAAATATTAAAACAAGCACAAGTGGAAGGAATTTGTATGTTAAGTATTGAAAACAAATCGCAGAATTTCACAGCATGCACTTGACATGACATTTGTAACCCTTTTACGCGCTCGTTACTATATGAGGACACCTTTGTTTAGTATTTTTTGAAACGTTTTCATACAAGAAAATTTTAAAACTTCAAATTCTTTTGAAACGTGTAGTCTATATGCATCGTACATATAATTGTTTATCCCAAACCGCTGAAACTTGATTTAATGGGTTTTTTACTTCAAACTTGGTGAAAGGCACTTGAAATGAGAAATGATTCGAGACGTATTTATTATGTCTTCGAAAATCAAAATCGGAGTCAATGATTGGTGAAAACTTTGTATGGGAAAACTGTGAAAAAACATGAATTAATCAGTCTATTGAATTCAAAGTTGGTGAAAGTGCTCCTAATGACAAATAATTCGACAATTTCACTTTTTTGAAAATCAAGCCATATAGCATTTTTCGATATCATTTAAATTCAGTTTTAAGGGATTGACATCCACGTCGCTAAAAAGTAAATCAACGTTTATTTCGTGAAAACCTAAAAAATAACTATTTTTCGAATAAATAGTCATTGTCCTATGGACGATTTTAATATTTGTTTTAATATTTTTTGCAAAAGTCGAATTTTATAAAAAGCTTGACACGGCTGTTACATTTCAATTAGAATTAATCGTAGATTTATATTTCCATTTGTAGCAATTAGAAATTTTGGATTTTGTTGGTAGATCGAAAAGTATTCACAAGACATTGACAACAAGACCAACTAGACTCATTAATTTTTTACTGTATGTAGATTGCTATATTCAATAAACTTATTGCGCTACTCCAAACACCGCGTTCTAATGGATTATGGGTTCTTGATACTAATGCATTGGGCTCTACTTCGCCTCCCACTGTTGCTGCTGCAATCGTTGCAATCTAGGTGACCTACATTCCCCTGACCTACTTTCGCCAAATGTCCTTTGATATCAAATGTAATGCGTTGACGTAGAAGCATTCAAAAGTATGCATGTATGCGAATATATATGTACATAACCGAGTATACTACGTACTGCATGCACTCTTATATGAAGAAAAGGATACGCGCGCGAAAATACCATCAGCTTAGCATGCAACTCATTGGAATCTCCGAGAGCCCACACGAAACGAGTAGAGCGCTTCACTTCAACTACTCATTGCTGTTCACATAAATGCACACGCATACATATCTATGTACATATGTCCATACAAATGACCATTGAAACTGTAGTCCTAAAAATATGCCGACAAAGTTTTAAAACAAAACTTGCTTTTTATTATTATTTATTAAAAAAAAAATTAAAAAAAAAGCCTAGAATTAATTAACAATTCATACAGACTAACAAACAGTAAAGTATGTTAAAATTAATATTTTTACAAGTCTTTTAAGCAATTTTTTAAAAACATTTTTAACAGATGAAAAATCTAAAGAATTTGAGTATAAGTTTGCCTCAGTCAAAGCTCCCAAAATTGTGGCATTAACGGTACAGTTTGTTTTATAACGCGGAATGAAAAACAGATCTTGACTCCGAGGACTTCTCAGCGGGGTTGAAAAGTTTGCACGCTGAAGTATGCACGTACGGTGAGTCAACAGGGCTACGAATTAAATCAAAGAAAAACTTTACGCAAAGAAATGATCTTCTACTCTTTAAAGACTGCAAATCAATGCGCATGCATCGTGTAATATATGGGGGAGTGGGATTTGCAAAGCGTAGGGGACAAAGAGAATCCCAAGAAAAGCCTTTTGAATGCGTTATAATCGTTTTATGTGGCACTCATAAAAGGGCCTCCAGATAAAGACCGCATATTCTAATTTTGAGCAAACCAGGGAACTGTATAATAATTTTAGTGTATGGCATGGCATAAGATTAAGCAATTGTGTGGCTTAGGTGCTTAGGTGAAACAAGAACTTAGAGTCAAAGTAAACACCCGAATCCGAAAACCAGTTATGGCTTTGAAACGGGTCTTACAGATACGATAAGACAGGTAGGAATAGGTGCACGAGACACGATGGAAAATGACATATGGATACACTTATTGATGTTTAACAATAAACGGTTCACACACAACTCAGTAACATTTTGAAGATCAGATTGGGAAATAGGCGCGCCTGAAGTGTTCCTTTTTTATTTTTACAAATACTTTAGAAATTAAAACAAGATTTTTTCAGTCAGCCCAGTTTCAGTTTCAACTTACAATTCAATGTAGCACGTCACTTTAGAAAAATGCCTCAAAAAAACACAATAAAGTATGTAATGTGAATACTATTATTTCTTGTTTGGGAAGTGACCCGCTAATACAGACCCTACCCTACACTTTGTTTTTTATGATAATGTACAATCATACACACCTGGACTTTATTCCTGAAACTGTTTCATAATTCCCAATTGTGACTTAAAGGGGGCTTAAAGGACATTCTCCGAAATTAAGAAGAAATAAAACTTTACACACACCGTCGGAGACATTTCGACACATTCATGCACGTGTGCCTCAATAAAACAAAAATCGAGAAGCTCTGCTTGAAATAATTAAATTGGCTAAAAAGTTGTGTGTAAAACGAGAAAACGACTGTCCGACAGACGGTTTTTGCTCTCTTCCCCGCCAGCAGCAGCAGCAGCTTAGCTCGCGCCCCCCGATCGCCGAGATACGATATTGCCAAACGCCATGACAACACCACACGCTCCGTAATAGCAGTAACAGCAAAGCAACAACAATTAGCATTATTCATATTTATGATATCGTGCCGTTTCAGCACCGAGCGAGACAGAAAATTGGCCAAGTGCAGTAGGCCATGCAAATGCTAAAGTAGGTCACCACCGCCACAACCCCGCCGTCCCACAGTACACCACACACTCCGGCAACAACAACCCAATCGCAACAGCACTATCGCAATTGTTGCTCGCTCCGAGCGGTTTTAGCTGACTTTTTAATTTCAGTTTTTTACGCTCAGCGTTTTTGTCTGTAATTTTTGTTTACTTTTTGCTCGCTACAAAACAAAAAGCGCACAACACAAAATTAGGCAAAAGCAAAGCGAATGAATCGCCAAATGATACAAACAAAAATTATAACAGCGGCAACAACAAACATGTAATGAACAAAAAATCTACTATACATGTACATACATACGTGCAGACGTATGTACGAAAGTGAAAATTGAAATAAAACAAAAAAGGAACACGCTCACAACGAGCGATTCAGCGGCCGAATAAAACCGAGCGCAGCGCTGAACCAGCCATGAAATATTACATCACATCTAGACAACACCATTGTTTGTTCCCGTTGTTGCTGTTGTTGTTGCTGCTGCTTGCATTATTGTTTTTTTATTGTTATTAATGTACTTGTTGTTGCAATATATTGCTGCTCTGATAATTGCATCGCGCGCCAGCCTCACGAGTCCCAATGTTTTTGCTTCTGTTGTGTTGCCGAGAGAGGAAAAGGACATACTTATGTACTATCTATGCATACATGGTGGTCACCGGCAACTGATTAGCAATTGGTCAAACCACCTAAAGTCGGAAATATGTTCTGAGAGATATAGGAAAGAAACTCTGCCATAGAGGTTTGGCGGCAAGGCAACGAATATATCCCCCCCAAGCAGCGCAATAACTATATCAGTCTGGAGGTAAGACACTTATTTCGGCTTGTGATGTTCGGAAGGTGCTCCGCAAGATCTTCGGTGCATTTTTTTTGCTAGCGAGGGCTACCAGTTGTATGAGTTATGCATGTACTGACGTGGGCGTGGACACATTGGCATAGCGCAGCGTATGGAACAAAGTGTTGAATGTGCTAGTCGACTATACCGAGGGCATTGGTTTTAGTGGGGTCTCACTCCACTACCTGGTAGAATTTTAGCGATTTATCGCTAATTTCATTGCGATTGCTATTTACCCACTGGAAGTTCAGAGAGAAGTCACGAGAACTTAAATAGCATTTTTACTACTAAACAAGCTGATAGTTATAATGCCAAGAGCCCATTTGTATTTGGTTTGATAGGCCGCACTGCAACCGAGCAACTTCAACACAATTGCTTAGCTCCGGTTTCAGTGGTTCGTTAACCAACAGTTAACTTTAATCAAGAACTGATAGTTAACAATTTTTTTTGGCTTGCACAGTGACTGGTTATCTGAACAGCTGATTTATAAATTATGTATGGTAGCACTGCTTGCTTATTGTTGGCAGCATTGTTCTGACGCTGTTGAAATCACAACAAAACAGATTAAAAAACAAGTGATTTTTTGTTTGAATTTTTGTGAAAAATAAAAGAACATCGAATTTTCCAACCATTTTCCATTTTCAAATGTTGACAAATTGCACAACTTGTGTGCGCTGTCAATTCAGCTGATTTATTTCTTGGCTAACCGATGGTTAACCATTTCGCATTGGCTGGTTAACGATTGGTTAACCAGAGACTGTGAAATCGAAAAAGGGTAGTTAAACATCGGTTAATCAAAGTAAACAACAAAAAAAAATGTAACAAGAGAAATTTTAATTCCTGCGAAGTCTGACGAATCTTGAGTGTTTCGTTCACGTTTTTGTGCCCAAACAAAATTGTTTACATTCAGACCTTCCACAACAATTACGCAAAGAAGCGACGCTTCTGAGCAAAGACCGAGGGAGACCCTAAGCGTGAGATGTCATGTCTGCTGGTCAATTGAGGGGGCTGGTGCCGCTTAAGCTTTCCGCACCTCACCGCCTAGATGAGTTTTCTAAATGTATTGAGCAATTTTTAATTGAAATACGCAAGGTAACAACGACAGCCGCCGGGCCACGATGTTTGCATTGGTGTTGCGTTGCGTTGCGTGTGTGTGTATGTGTGTTTGAGTTTGTGTGCGCGCCTATGGACGGATATCCAATTTGTATTCGCAGTAAATTATGACGCTGACCAACACCGCGACTACCTAACAAAACCAACGGCAACAACAACAACAGAAGAGGCATAGCGGCATGCGAAAACTTTCAGCCCGAATGGATCTTATAAACTGCAGCTAGCTTTTTCCGCCGTACCCATTCCACCCCGCCCACCCACAGACTACTTCATACATACATATTCATACGTACGTCCATATGTGTAATATATACGTACATGTACACGTTGATGAGAAACACTCAGAAAATGCAGTACCAGCAACCAAGTAAATACATACATACATAATAATCTAAACAGTCATTTGCCTTGCTTGCAATGGTTTTTTAGGTCGGATAGCACACAAGAACACACACATACACATGATGGCTGCTGACGCCAACACGCGCACTCATGTTCGGAAACTTTTTGGAGAGCTTAAAGCTCGACTATTACCAGTGCAACTAATCGCATTTTATGGTTTTATTTACACTGACTTGACAACTTACAAACAAAACAACAACAAAAACCAAGCACCAATTATCTGCGATTAACAATAAAAACCACTGTTCCTTTTTTCTCCTTCTTCTTTCCATTCCTTTTCTATTTGCCCTTCTTTCCACTCTTTCGCGAGAGCAAGACTTGCTAAAAAATTTACAGATCTGGACGTAAAATTCCGCCTGGGCTAGACGGACATCAACAATGCGAGACAAAAAGTTGGTCTGCACTGACTTGTGCGAGACCTACCCAGCGGCATTCGTATCGGAGAATTTAATGAAATTTAAATCGCATCATACTGATGCAAATTATCTAGATCGGAATATTATATCTACGTTATGTCTGCTCTATGCATTTCGAGGAGCTGAAGTTGAGTTCAATGGTAGAGTCCGACCGATACCAAATTTTTTGGCCGATGCCGATTAATCGGTCGCGAGAATCGGCCGATGTCGATTCGATAGAAAAAATAACACGAACGAATTCAATCAAAAACATAAACAAATTCAGTTTCATCTTCAACTGAAAATTACGATGCTTATATTAAAATTTGTACTCCAAAATTGCGTTGGAGCAAGGCGACCCGATGTACAGGTGTGGTGGGAAGAAATCAGAAAACAAAATTTGGAAAAAATAAAAGGCCTGTTTAAAAAAATAAATGGCCTTTCTTCTGATACCCATGATGTGTTTTTAAGAATACCTAGTTTTTATAAAAAACATTTCTAGGAAACATTAAACAATATCTGAAAATACGTTACTAAAAGAGCAGAAAAGAGGTTCTTATACCCCTTTTCAGTAACGTATTTTCAGATACTGTTTAAAATAAAAGAAACACAGTGCGATTCAGCTTCAAAAAAATTAAAGCAGGAAAATAGGCCTCTATTCAATGGGATACATTTACTTTTACATTTGATTGAAATTCTGACAAAACCAAAAAACAAAAGGCAAACCCCTACATGTCCAGATTGAAAGAAAGAAACGCAGAATGTGCGGACCCCGTTGCCAGCTCAAGTTATTCGGAGCTAAGTATTCATGCATACATGCATATTGACCTCCAACTATTGATTGCTGACCGTTTCCCCTTTTTGCTACATATATGTTTATTCGCTTTTCAAAATAAACGAATTAATACGCTTTGGACCAGGATACAATGCTTTCCCCAATACCAAACACGTTTTCGAAAAATTTCATCGGCATGCGGGCTGGTCTTAATCGTTTGCACATCTATTGTTTGGTACTCCAAGCATTAACATAAGTCTAGAATTAAAGTGGAAACGCTACAGTCGCATTTCTAGAGCGTAGCATGCGTGCACACTCTCCTGCGAAGAGTTTACGTTCAAGTATACGACACATGCACTACATACACACGCACATATAGGCCAACAATGTGCAACGGCGCCCGCCAAAACATGAGCCACTAAGTGCACATAACACGAAAATGTAACCAGGTCAGGGTGCACCCCGAAAGAGGAGAGGGGTGCACCCTGTAGTGCAGTGCAGTGCAGTGTTTGGGGTGTGGAGCTGTGTCGCCAGCAAAAGAATATATCGATAACACACCCCAACGGGGTTGCCAGAACGAGCTGCAGTATAGGAGAGCGCCGCCAATGGAAGGCAACCAACCAGCTACCTACGAATACCATTCGGTGTCAGTCGTCACCAGACGCCATGCAGTACAAATGTATAGAGATGCACTTTAACTCCCTTCTCGCTCCGCCCCCCTCCCCCTCACACACATAAACAACTAAAGTCGATACAAATATGAAGCTGAAACAGAATACATAATATGCAACACAGACTAGACTGTGGCCCCTCATCGCTCTTTACTTCTTTCGCTTAGAGGATCGAAATTAGTACACAGTAGAGCCGAGTGGGACCGAGCAGCGTGGCGCAGCAAAGTGCAGCGCCAAAGTAGCACAGGGTCACGCGGCGACCCACTGGCACAGTTTTCATAATGGCGATTTCATTGAGTTGAGGTTAACAACAACAAAAACAATAACAAAGTAAATCAAAAAACAGCTGCATCAACAACAAAATTTTACCCGTCCGTCGATTTGCACTGCACCCCGCCAAATTCTACCAACAAGAACCGCGTTTCCATCATTCTATGAATTTCTGATAGTGGCTCGCTGCCAGCTACAAACCACAGCTCGCAGCCGCAGTCGCGCACGCACCTATGTACATATTTTACAGTTACACAACTCCCTAGCCAAAATTGTGAATTATTTTACGTACTAATTATTTGCTTTGGTCAACTGTTTTGATCTAACGAGAAATGTCTCAAAAATCTATAAAAATCTATATTATACACAAATGAAAAGTATACAGTAAAACCCGCTTAAAGGTGCCGTCACACTATGAAAGTTAAGTACTTTCGAATGCGATTGAAAGTCTAAAATTCACGAGCAGTTACACAACGCATGGAAAGTAATTTCCGTTAGTACTTTTTACTTTCCAAAAAGCGACTTTCAGGTCTACTTTCCTGAAATACTTTTTGACTAGTCACACTGTGCAAGTCCAATTTCTCACAATACTTTTTGAAAGTATTTTGTGAATGTTTGTGTTGCGACGCAATTGAGAATTTAACTGATATTTCTAATCTAGCAGATTGTTGAGCGTGAAAAATTAAAAAAAAAAACAATTACTTATTATTAAAAAAGGAATTGCTCCTTATGAGGATGATAGTGCTCAGTGCTCAGGATGGGGTTTGGCATTGTGGTAGAAAAAGTCCACACCATACAAGTTTGATGAGACACAAACACATTTTTGATCAGTTCGGCAGCAATGATCATACTCAATTTACACAGGGTTGCTCAGCACATTCCGGAAAGCGAAATACTTGCTAGTGCAACAACAGCGAGTTGAAATTACTATCCGAACGTAGTTTACATTTAGAAAATAGCAGTCACACTATGAAAGTTTTGTTGTCGAAAAGTACAGTGTGTTCAACAAAAAACGTTCTTCTCTCACAGAGTGTACATTACATTTATTTGAAAAAATGTTTTATTTTTGAGAAATAGATATTATTATAGGTTTCGACAGAATGCGTAATATGGGGTCCAATCTCCTGCATGGTCTATAATAGCGTGAAATCTTTGGCGACAACTGGCAGCCAAAATTTCGGCATATTCCACGAAAGAAGACCTCTACGTTCTTATGAGAAATCGAATAAAATGTTTTGATGATTTTATATTCTTTTTTGATATCTTAGCTTTCATTATTGCCCAAACATTCTCTATGGGATTTGCATCTGGAGGATCAATCCAAAGTTGCAATATCGTGATCCTCTTTCCACTTAGTGCATAGTCTACTTTTGTGTTTCGGGTCGTTATCTTCTTGTAGTATCCAATCGGTGTTATTTTTCCAATATATTTTTCAGCAGACTTCAATAAACAATCCTTGTACAATTTCAGCATTCTAACTGCATTTAAAGTTCCGGTGAAACACTTTAGAACTCCAACTCTTTGGGCCGAGAAGAATCCATACACATGAACCTTCTGGGGATGCTTTTCAGTTCGTTGAATAAATGTTTCACCTTTTTTCAATCAAACATGTCTAATTGGATTAAACAACACAAAAGTTGATTCATCTATAAATATTACTTTGGTCCAATCACGATCGATATTTGTGTAAGCCCACTGAAGACGCTTTTCAATATGCTTTTTTGAAAGCAACGGTTTCGACAAAGTACCGCTTCGTTTTATGCCTGATTGCTGAAGCCTGTCGCGAATCGTATTTAAGGATATATCCAAGCCCTTCTCCGATAATATATTTTTGGCTTTTCTCAGACTGACCGTTGGGCTTTTGGGCTTCTTTCAAAAAGCCCAACGATGACTTTATCCTGCCGCTTGGAAGTGGTGGGGTTTCGGCCTCTTCCTGGTTCGTCGTCAACGTTTCCTGTTTTTGCATAGCGTTCAGACCACCTCTTAACAAAGTGGAAGTGGTTTTGAGATATTTTGCAAATTTTTTAACTAACCATTTAGGCCCCTTAGGATACTTCGTCAAAAAGCTCGCTTCGAAACATTTCTTAAATAGCACAATCATTTTGGTTACACATGTCGCAGCGGAAAGTACAAATAGAATTGATTAAATTTTATGCGTCGACAACCGCAACAATGCGCACTTATGTAAAAACAGAACCGTTAAATGTTTACTTAAAAGTTAACCGAATAAGCGAATAACGTTTATTGTTGAACACACTGTACATTTCAAAAAGTCGGAAAGCGCTTGCGGAAAGTAGTTTTTTGGTGGTCACACGTGCAAGTTTTGCTTTCTGTAAGCGCGTCGGTTGCATAGTCTGACAGCACCTTAAGTACCTCACCAATAAATGCAATAGCGGAGTTCACTCTTCATAGTATTTTAGGTGTAAAGTTGCTATCGTAGCAATTTTGAATTTTCGCAATGTTCTCGAAAGCAGTTGTAGCGACTGATGATAGTAACTTTGCACCTAAAATGCTATGAAGAGTGAACTCCACTAATATATTTGAGGTACTTAAGCGGGTTAAGTACGGAGCGTACATAGCGCATATTGCCTATAAATGTTGGTTACTTAAACGAGGAGGTACTTAAGCGGGTTTCACTGTACTTGAAAGGTCATTGAGATGAAGACTGACAGCTTTTAAGCCGCAGTACAGCACACCAGATTCTTTTTTACCTTTCGCTGCATGATTTAATCTGTATAGAAATAACATTTTTCGTATTTTTCTGGTTACTTGTTATGATGGTAAAAATGAGATTTTATTTATTTCTGCGACTGCAGGTCTGCCATATCCTGCTGACAGGGCAAACGTCGAAAAAGAAATGTTTGCAATGCCATTCAGCGAAGATTTATATTGGTCGGCAGGGTGTCTCAATGAGAAACTGTGGTTCCACAGTTTTATGTAGATCCCGAGTCTACAAACGAAAGTTGTTGCTATCATAAGTATATGATCTTGAGTCGAAACTATCGCGGGACTTGGACTAAGTATTCTAAGCGACGGCGGCGGCTGTCGTTTAGCTGGAATTATGTGTCTAATCGGTGAGCACTGCAAAGTATAAACATTTGACGGCCTAGTTTGTGCTGCTGCTGTCAATGTGCATATATTAGCATCAAGATGATCTAACGCATGCATCTATTTGTCTCTCTATCTGTGTGTCCCAATGCCTCACTCTGGCTCTCCGACGTCCACTGGTGCGTCTATTACTGCGGACCAGCGCTCGCTAGATAAACAATTTCGCTCCGTTTACAGACAGCTCCACTGTTACTCACCCACTGTGACATTCGTCAATGTCAGCGCCTTCAGCAGCAGCAGCGGCGACTGTGTCATGTAACTGCAGCCTGAAGTAATTAATCTCGAGTTAGGCAGCGAAGCTTGTGGACCTTCGACGCACTTCAAGTGATAAGAATAGCAGCCAGCTAGCGGCTTTTTTGCTCAGGGTCATCGCCAACGCAGTCAGACAGCGGCGTCGGTCGCCGATGACAGCGCTGACGCGAACACGTTTCAATGCAATTCAATTAGGTGCAACGCTGTCGCATTGCCGTGCAACAGCTGCGCCGCCGACTCTGTCGGTCGCGTAATCGGCCTCAGCTACAACCGCTCACCAACACCGACACAGTCGCCGTTTACGCCACCGTCACTGCCGCATGGCACGCAGCGCATCGCGTTTATCCTTAGCGTGTTTTGTTTTTCGCGCAAATGGAACAAGGTCCACATTGTTATTAGACGCCGAGCCGCTGCGCTGCACTGCACTATGCTGCGCTCCGCTACGCTCCGCTTCGCCTTGTCTGCCTGCCTGCCTCGCTTTTCCGCCTTACTTTGCTTTGATTTGATTTCAATTGCACACTTGCACCGGCTGCGCGGCGCTGAGGCAGACAGGGTGGCTCGGTTCGGCTGCGTTCGGCCCGGCTCGGGGTGATTGTGTGCAACTATTAGCGCATTTTTTGCATTCGCAATTGGAACATGACGCACACAATTTGGGTCAAGTGCAAGCGGCGCTTCTAATATTGGAGATTGAACACAAGGATGCATGCATAACGCGGAGGTCACTCTGTCTACATGCTCGTTCGTACACACATATGTACATATTTATGTATATACACCTAATTGTGTGCATGCAGCTGTACACATGCACATTGCCGCTCATGTACGAGCTATGTATGTATGTACGGCAGCGGTGCATTTTACGCCTGACATTGGCACACTTTTCCGCGCACACACATGCAGACGCGTCTATTTGCGCCACCTGCAAATGGGTCAAAGTCAGCGCTAACGAATTGCACAGACAACAAGGCCATACAGACAACTGGGACGCAGCACTCAGGGCCAACGAAGCGCTGGTGGAACTTGCAAGGTCTCCGCATTTCGCAAACAGCACCTAATGCACCTTAAATTTAAACATACACACACACACCAAACCACACATACATCTATTGAAAAGATTGTACAGTGACTACTGAGTGTGCTCGAGAGTCTTCAATTCCAAGAATACTACAGGTTGTAGTGAGTGCTTTCGGCGAGCCTTAGTAGATTCCCAAAATCACAACAGAATTGATAAATAATTTCAATATTACATTCAACTTTTCGGTGATCAGTTTCAGTGTGACCTAAAAGTTCTATGGTACCCCATAATGTGTCTTGACCGGATGTTTTCAAACTGCTTGACAATTTAGAAAATCATGAGTAGAAAAGCCTGCCGGATAGATGCATATCCTTGTTTTGTTTCAATGTTTAAATATGTTATGGCCTGGATCAAGTTTTTGTAACAATTTGTAACATTAATCGACGTACTTTTCACCGGCTCGCAAGAAACATTACCTCGCACTGCTCGCATGTGGTCGTGTTCGATTGCACATGCTTTGGTTTTTATCTCACTACGTCGTTTTTCTCTCGTGCGTTTCACCTACTCAACTTTGTTTATTTGACCTGATAGGTTTTTCGAGTCACACTTAACCACTTTCACAAATTCATTTTATTTTATTTTGCATCACTCACTAGCAGCCGTTGTCGTATGCTTTACCCGATCGCATGCGTTGCTTTTTTAATAGATCGAATAATTACCATCCAGAAGATTGCCAACGCTCCAACTGTTAATAAAGGCAAAGGAAATCAAGTCAATTCTTACCTATCTCCATTTCTCCAAAATCCTCTGATGACGACTGCGAATCACAGTCGGAACTCAGGTACGAGGAACTTTGTTGATGATGCTGCTGTTGTGACTGGTTATTCGCTCCACTACTAGACTCCTCAGGAGGCACTTTGCTGGTGGTGTTGCCGCTGGGATTGCTGCTGTTGCAGTTATTAGGTACCGTGGCTAAAATTGTTGTGGCGCGAGACGATGCAGCGAGCTCAACACCCGATAGGGTCGCCGTTGCTGGTCTCGACGCCGTGGCAGATAGACCGCTAGAAATATTTGTCTGGCTGTTGGTGCTGGCGGGGATGACTTTGTTGGCAGTGATTGTAATTAATGACGTTGTTGTAATTTGGTGTTCAGGTGAGTTGTGATTATTGCTATGGTTGTTGCTGTTGTTGTTGCCATCACTTACAGTACAGTCACTATTGGCCGTCACCAAGGTGTTGAATCGGGCCGGCTCACCGCCAAGATAATTAGACGATGCATTGGACGTTTGGAGTGTTGAATGGCTGCGACTATGAATATGATTTGGGGGCGCAATATTGTTCAGGTGTGCCTTTTGGTGGTTGCTGTTGTCAGCGGCCACACTTCCGCAAACCTCAAAGGACGACGAAGTGCCTTTTAGAGTGTTCGTCCCCGACTCGCTCGTTTTCAAGGTTAGATAGTGAGGCACTTGTGACGATTCACAGTTTTGAACTTCTTTGGGGTCCACGACGACATTCTCCTTTGGGTAGAGGAGGTTACTAAACGTCGTTCCCACCGCCGAGCCGGAATTCAGGTCACTCGTATTGCTTGCGACAGTTATCGAGGTGGACTTCGGGACTAGCATGCTATTAGCCTCAATGCTCATTAATGAAATGTTCTTAAAATTCGTATCTGCAGGGGAGGGACTCGGAAACTTCAGATCGCAGAGACTACCAAGTGAGACGCCATCCATGTTTCCGTCAACGGAACGATGATCCAGCAGGGCCGACTGCTGAATGCAATTCGTGAAAACGGCGTAGTCACTCTTTACAGGCGTCGCGACTGATTTGTTCTGCACATCATATATGAAGGGCGTGGGCGGCGTATTCCCAGCTCCAAGCATTTGATCTTTGTGATGGTGTGTTTGTGTGTTGTTGTTGCCGCTGTAGCCCCTGTCGGACAACATGGGGACGCTGAAGTCATCCATCATAGAATTTAATGAAAATCCTTTAAAAACAATTCAAATATTCTGAAACGAAAAAATTCAAAATGTCATTACATCATTTGGTAATTAAATAATTCTTACACTATGTGAAGATCGTGACTACTAACAATCAGCATTTTCAAAAACTTGGGTTAAGGAAAACTTCAAACTTCAAAGTACAAAAACAAAATATTTTTTTTTTTAATTTTAGATTATTCGAAAAATTCTTGTTTTGCAAATTTTATTTCAACTTCGTTCGGAAGATATCGTGCGTACTAGCAGCGACAGATGACTAATCCCCTTATTTTGGATAAGAATATACACTGCTGGCCAAGAGAATAGATTAACTTTTTTCCACACAAAAGTGAGTTTTGTCCTACTAAGGCAGTCAATCCCGGGATCCCAGCCATTTTTAGCAGTCCCGAGATCCCGGCGTTGATGCTTCCAGATCCCAATGATTCAAATAATAGACAGTGTTTTGGGAAAGAATTATATTACAACCATATATTATATTAAGAAATAAATACCTTCACAAATTGTCGCAGTGGGAAATTCTTTACCCCATGCACAGAGTGATGGTTAGATTAAATTAAATTAGATTAGATTAGGTATGGGAGCCGAGCATCAGCTGCCCGAGACACTGCGTCCAAGAGTGATTGTTAAGTGCGATTCGGAAAATTGGCTCCTTAATGGTTGACTGGTTTTTCGGAAAGAATAAATGATTACATGTAGGTACTACATTTAACCATCTAAGAATAACACCATTTACCTCTGGTCCAGCCTCAAATTTTGTGGCTTTGTTTTTTCAATAAACTTCATAAAGGGAGGGCTTCGGATGGATGGAACTATGGATGCGTAAGGAGTCACTTAAAACACATCCACTATCTCCTTTCAGCATGCCTACCAAAATGGGGAATCCTGTGAGTCGTGATCGCCAAAAAAGACTACGCGATAGGTATCTTTGTGGATATAGAGAGCGCGCTTGACAATGCAACTTTTGACAGTATGTGTAACACTGCTGGCAGACACGGCGTAGACCGGGTTCTAGTAAATTGGATACGTTCAATCCTAGCCCAAGAATCATGACGGTGCGAGCAGAGGATCTGCTGGTGTGATCCGAGGTAAATAGGCGATGTCCTCAAAATGGGGTGCTGTGTCCATTGCTGTGGTGCATGGTGAATGATCCCCTGCTTATCACCCTAAACGATCCGGGAGTCTATGCTCAAGCCTGGGGCCTGTCTCATAACCGGCCCTTCCCTTATGCATATCTGCACGAAGGTGCAGAGAACTCTGGATATGATTGACACCTGGTGTAGTGCGAATGGGCTATCCGCTAATCCCGATATGGTTCTCTTTACCAGTTCCTCCTTTTATTCAACATATTTAATATTCTTTTTTTTGTTATTTGATATTAAACCACTTTTGGGAGAATCAAACGCAAACACAGCTAACATTTATAAAAAATTAAACAATTTCAACTTCCTCAAACACTGCTAAGATTTGTAAAAATTAAAAAATATCAACTTCTTTAGCAACATCTATGTATATAGTTTCATTTCGTAAACTTTATGACTTTAAGACTTTCTGCAAAATATAATACTTAATTGAAATGATATACATATTCATTTATTCTTCATCATCGCTTTTACAGCATCGGATAAACTATCTGATAAATCTGAGAGTGACCGAGAACAAGAATTTCCTGCAATAAAGGTGCTGACTATGCAAGTAAAGGGCTTTCAGATATTATTTCCATTTCAGAAAGTAAAACTTGCACGTGTGACCACCAAAAACTACTTTCTGCAACGCTTCCAGACTTTTTGAAATGTACTTTCGAAAGTAAAACTTGCATAATGTGGCTGCTTTTTTCTGAAAGTAAACTACTTTCCTATAATGATTTCAACTCGCTGTTGTTGTAGCAAGTATTTCGCTTTCCGGAATGTGCTGAGCAACCCTGTGTAAATTGAGTATGGTCATTGTTGCCGAACTGATCAAAAATTTATTTGTCTCTCATCAAACTTGTATGGTGTGGACTTTTCTCACCACAATGCGAAATCGCATCCTGAGCACTGAGCCCTATCATCCTAATAAGGACCAATTCTTTTTTTAGTAATACATAAGTAATTGTTTTTCCATTTTTCACGCTCAACAATCTGCTAGATTGGAAATATCAGTGAAATTCTCAATTGCGCCGCAGCAGAAACATTCACAAAATACTTTCAAAAAGTATTGTGAGAAATTTATTGGACTTGCACAGTGTGACTAGTCAAAAAGTATTTCAGGAAAGTAGACCTGAAAGTCGCTTTTTGGAAAGTAAAAATTACTTACGGAAATTGCTTTATTTGCTTGTTGTAACTGCTCGTGAAGTACTATTTGAAATTTTAGACTTTCAATCGCATTCCGAAAGTGCTTTACTTGCATAGTACAACGGCGCCTTAACCCTTTCGCTATTTTGTTACTTTGTGGACGTCTGCATCCTCTATGGTTGCAAGAATACATTTTTTGTTGGTCTTTAGAATAGTTTGAAGTTTTAGGAAAAATACGAAATTAATTAAGAAGAAGCAGAAGAAGCAGAACAAAATTAGAGAACTTTTCAATTTGACGTTTTCTTCCAATTTAGATACTTTGTTTTATTTTAATTTTGGCTGAAGTAAATGAAGAAATATTCAAATTTTCGTTATGCGTAAAAAGTTTTATGTTTAAGTAATTATTACACTCTAAAATACAGGGTCCGAGTATAAAACTTTAAAAATTTCTTATGGAATGTTGCTAATACAACCACATAGAAGCCTAAGACGTAAAATTTTAATTTTCCCCAGTAAAAACCTGTAGCGAAAGGGTTAACAATAGACACTTTGCAGAGTAATGTTGAGCAATACACGCAGCTCCGTCAAGTTTGGAAGTGACCTCTCCGGTTCATTTGATACCATTCGAGGCTTCAGACAGGGCGATCCTTTCTCATGCAACCTCCTCAACTTTATCATGGAGTTTTCTGCGCGAAGCAGGTGTACACCGTAATGGCACAATCTTTAACAAGAATGTCCAGCTCCTTGCCTACGCCGATGATATTAACGTCATAAAAATAAATTTTACTTGAAGAGTAATTAAATAAAAATTGAAAATAATTTTTATTAGTTGAGTCATTAAATAAAAGTCAAAATATTACTCTTAAACACTGATTTTTATAATAAAACTTATAACTGTAACGGTCTCTGGCAAAAATCCTAAATTAAATGATCATTAGTAATTTTTTATGACATAATTATAACCGCAAACCTTCCCTTGTTTACCGAAATCATGCTCAACTTTTAAGTACTTTTTTTTTAAACAAAACGTTTAATTAAAACAACAGCGCACATTGAATGCAAAAAAGTTACAAATCAAAAATGACAAATTTTCTGGAGGTTCAAAACAAAATTCAAAAACAAATTTACGAATTAATTTTTCCGGGACTCTAGGACATGCTCAATTTATGCTTTTCCGCAAATAAGAAGCTCTTTGTTTATCAAACTCCTATCGTTTCAATGATTTGAGGTTTGATTACAGATCTTTCAAAAGTATCAAAAGATATTTTCATACATGTATCAATAGTGTTAATTTATACGATCTAAAGTAAAAACTTAATTTAGTGAAATTCGCATGCCTAATCATAACAAATTGAAATTTGTCAACTTGGTACAACTGTACCAAGCAAACAAATAGCTTATGAGGTAAACACTTCATGGATTACACGTAGTGTGACTCTTTTCTTTAAAATGACACCAAAATTGTTGAATTTGGCGATAGATGTTTTCCCTATTTGTGCAAATCGGCGGAACGTCGATCTAACCATCTAAAAATTCATATATGTACATTACACGGATGCCCCTAGTCTCCCAATCGGGCGGTCATACCACTATGTTATAGGGCCATGCGAACCACAGCATCACAGTGGAGGATAATAAAGTCTGGAGGAATCTCCAGACAACCCACTCTTCGAATATAAAACTTGCATCCGATGACCATTCGCAAATGATTTTTACACAACCCGGGCACAACGTGACATTCTCTAGCAGTCCAGTATAAAGTATGTGAGTAATTCATAATGCAAGACGATTTTTCCATACGATTGTTGTCGTCAACGATTGCCTGCTTTAATCAATCGTTACTCAAAATTCATTGCCATCACCTTTCTATGACATAAGAAGTGATTTTAGACTCTATAAGTCCGACCGATACCAAATTTTTTGACCGATGCCGATGCCGATTAATCGGTCGCAAGAGCGTGAATTGGCCGATGCCGATTCCATAGAAAAAATAAAACGAATGAATTCAATCAAAAACACAAACAAATTCAGTTTCATCTTCAACTTAAAATTACAATTGTTATATTAAAATTTGGACTCTGAAATTGCGTTGGAGCAAGGCGACTCGATGTACAGGTGTGGTGGAAAGAGATCAGAAAACAAAATTTGGAAAAATAAAAGGCCTGTTTAAAAAAATGCTTTAAATTTAAAAAGAAGAATAAGATTGTAAAAATAAATGGCCTTTCTTCTGATGCCCATATTAATAGACGAAATGCATAGACATTTCGAGAAAATCGTTAAGAACATCTAGTTTTTATAAAAAACATTTCTAGGAAACATTTATATTAAACAATATCTGAAAATACGTTACTAAAAGAGCAGAATAGAGGTTCTTATATTCAGCTTCAAAAAAATAAATTAAATTAAAGCACGAAAATATGCCGATGTACCATCGACCAAAAATGGCCGATGTCTATAACTATTTTATTGGCCGATGAGAAGTATTAAATTTGTAATATCTTAAACTAATAAAGTTAGAAGGACAAAATTCAAGGATGTGGTAGTATACATATTAGTCCGTAAGATATATTTTTTCAAAAAAAAAAATATTGGAAATTTCCAAGGAAATTCAAGGATAAAGTTTTAAAAGGACATTTTCAATACATCTTCGTCCTTTTGCACCAAAACATTAAATTTTTTAAGATTCTAAGGATTTTTCTCTTTCATTTGATACCCATATTGTTATTCTGCAATGCAATTTTTTGAAATAAACATGTCCTTGAAATAAACGTGTCCTTGTTTTACTACATTGTTTGTCGTACGGTGTAATAGGTATATGTACGTTTGAAAATTGGAAGGTCACGATCGTTTTGGCTCAAGTGCAGTATAGCGTACCCTCGTGAAAAAAATAAATAAGTATGCTTTTACAAAGAAGTTTAGCTCCTAAATCTAACAAACTGAAAATATTGCCTGGGAAACGCCTACAAAAGGCGTGGCACGGGATCAAAGTTCAAAACTTTTATGAAAATAACTCAATCAATTTCCAATCGATTTAAACGATATGGGTATCAAACGAAAGGTCTTTTTCATACCATTTTGATGTACAACATTATATACTTTATATATACGAGTAAGAAATTATAAACAAAAAATCTTTTTTCTACATAAAATTTACAAAATCCGATTTTTTCTCGAAAAACCCCATAATAAAGATATAATAAATTTGTTACCATATATTCCCTGCAGAATTCCCTTTACAATGAAATATAGAACATTTGTACTTTTTTTGTTTTTGCTTCTTTATTTAAATTTAAATTAAGTGAAAAGCATCGGTTTGCAATATTGAAATTGCGCTTATGAAGGTTAATGCTTAAAAGCTTTCTTTTGCAATCATAGGATTTGAATACAAAAGTACTGTAAGCACTTTACTGAACCTGATGCGCTAGTTACTCCCATGAGGGTTATTTTTTTGAAGCCCGTCCTGACGAAATGTATCAAAACATAGAAAAACCACGGTTTTATTAATGGATGTCTGGCAAAATCTATGCTCTTGAAAAAATGTAAAGCACAAAATAAAGATCTTTTAAAAACTTTTTTAATATGGCAGGTACTTGTAAAATCCCCTTCAGCATCATTGCTTGAAAATGATGACGAAAGGGGTTTACGAAATTTTTTTGCACCAAGAGTCGAGAGAAAAAATTAAAACACGCATTAAAAAAAAAAACAAAAATATATGTTTATATTTCATTGAAAAGAGAATTCCACACGCTATAATGTGGTGTAAAATTTGTTGTACATTAATAACAGGGTTTTTCGAGAAAAAAATCGGGTTTTGTAAGTTTTATATAAAAAAAATATTTTTTGCTTATAATTTCTTACTCTTACATATAAAGTATATAATGTTGTACATCAAAATGGTATGAAAAAGACCTTTCGTTTGATACCCATATCGTGTAAATCGATTGGAAATTGATTGTTATTTTGATAAAAGTTTGAACTTTGACCCCGTGCCACGCCTTTTGTAGGCGTTTCCCCAGGCAACGATTTTAGTTTGTTACATTCACATACAGCAAAATTGTCCTTCTTTTTTTCACGAGGGTACGTTATTCTGCACTTGTTCCATTGTTTTCTCCAACACCCACTGTCCATTTATTTCACAAATTCTGTCCTTAGTTTTGCAGTCGCCAATGCAACTGATAAAAATAGTCGTCGGGAACTTCTTCAAATATAAAATCAGCCTCAATTAGCCAACAAAAAGGTGGCAGCACTCACCTAATGTCAAAAGCGCTAGTTTTGTACTGCCGCTGTTCTTTTCGCCTCGTTTGCCACTGTCGCTGCACATGCGTCGTCGACGCCGTCGTCGCTCCGAAAAGTCGAGCGACAAAAACGACACGGAACAAAACCAAAACAAAACCAACCGAGCCGAATCGAGTCGAGGCGACTCGCACTCAACCGAAAATCCAGTTGGAACCGAAAGCAAAAGTGCTCGTTGCCTTGCCGATGACGCGAAAACGGTCGAAAGCGTACGAGGTAAAAATTTCGCAAGAATTTCACACCGCGCGACGGACAGCGGGCAAATAAAATAAGTCAATCAGAATGATGTTGAGGAACGAAAACAGTGGTAGAGACATACGAAAACGGCCAGCATGGTGGAGTGGTGAAGCAGCAGCACACAGACCCAAACTAAAGCGCGCGACAAAAGGGGCGCAAGGGGTCGTCGCTGGGGGGTGACTGGAACAGGCACGAACTGCCAATAGTGCGATGTTCTGCTGTTGTGTTCTGCTTTTCTTCCCCTGTATGTGAATGTGAATAAGGTGCCGCACTCCGCGCGAGCTCTGCCCTATTCTTTTTCGTCTGCTTTGCTCAAGCAACAGTTTCCGTCAGCGCCAGCTGCAAAAGCTCTCTAGCCTTGCCCGTTCGCCCTGCCTCCCTCCTTTGACTTCTTGTTTGCTCGCTTGCCTGCTGGCTTTCTGGCCAATTCTAGCACCAGTAATTGCCCTCGCACTCACACAAACGCACTCCGACAATGCTCAATCGAATTGCGATTCCGAGTCTGCTGCTTTGATGCGTCATTACGACGGGGAGACAACGGGGGCAGCACAATCAAAGTCAGTTGCGCAGCTGGCATTTTAGTTCCAGTCCTTTCAACGCCTAACCTTTGTAAAACTTCGCAGCTCCACTTCGAACCGATATGTCTTCCTTAAAGAAGTGCCGCCGCAACCAACGATTTCGAGATTACAGAATCCTCACACTGCTGGTTGCCAGACCACTCGGCTCTGGAGGGGATGCAGCGGTAACACACAGGAACAATTCGACTTTAGGAACAATTTGGGCACCGACGCACCACCGGGACAGCGCGTTTCATTGCCGGACGCAGAGCCGACACTGGAGGAGACGCCCGTGGTCGTGACACAGCCTGCGCCAGCACGAAAGCTCCGGAACGGAATTGCAAATTGCAGTCCAGCGCTCCTCCCTCCCGCAAGCGACCTGCAGTATACCAGCCAGCCAGCTAGCCACCCAGCCGACGCCGACGTTCGGCTCACACGATTGCAGCGGCCGGGCCGAGGAGCGGCGCGCAACGTTCCCCCACTCAGACCAGACCAGACCTCGCCGTCGACTATGACACAACAACAACGTCGCCAATGCGAATGCGAACGCGATCTGACGCCGACTGCGGCGCCGAATGCGATAATTCTTAAATTGTGCACTTTTCCCCAGCGAATTTCGATTTCCGTCTTTCCGCGTCTGTCTGCACGCCGCACCGATCACTTCACACCTCACTTGCGCAACGCACCAACTCACACGCGCTCCGTACTTGCACTTGCATTCACTTTAATTTTCCACCAAATTTTTGGCATTTAATTGGGTTCTTTGCGGCTGCAGGAGGAAATTAGGTCTGTAGGCCAAATTCGCACTCTCAATCTCGACTGACACGAATGCGAATGTGAACGGGGACGGTGCACGGGCACGGCGCCAGGCATAGGCGAACGCCAACGACGACGACCACGACAACGGATATGGATGTGTCTTTGGCTGTGGTTGTGTAGCTGCGCTGGCGCTTATGGGGCGCAGGACGTGCGCGGGACTGACAGGCGGACGTCGCACAAAGCGAAACGCGAAAAACTAAACTTTTTTCTTTTGCACTTTTCACTCGGCCGCTGCCGACGCACCACCAAGAAGTTTCGCTCGAACTTGTTCTTGGCCTCAAAATCATTTGAAGAACAAGGACGGCAGCAGCAGCACAACGGCGACCCCGTTGACAGCAGCAGCAGCTACAAGTTCGCAGCTTTCGTAAAGCTCAAACGCGCTTCGCTGGAGCTTTTTGTCGCGAGTGCTTTTCGCCTCCACATTCCGGGTGATGGAGCGTTCGCGGGCCGCCGCGCACAGTGATAGATTTCACCAAATTGCCACACAAAATTTTAAGCCATTTTTCAACCTGAAATACAAATTCCCTATTTGCAAGCAAATTGGCGCCTAATTACGCCCCGACTTAGTTATTTAAGAACATCTTTTACACAATGATTTGGAAAAATCTTGATTTCTTTTATTCTGCGCAAATGTAAAATTTAATTGATTGATGCTAAATACCATAATTTGATCGCACAGCCCACTGGCATTATTCTTTGCCAGGCTATGGGGCGATAGGGGCGTGAAGTTTGGCAGTGAACTTGGTCGATTTGATGATCGAATGCTGATTTAATTCTTGGACATTTAAGTCGCGAATAAAAATGCAAAATAAAGACTAAAATACAATATTAATAGAAAACTAAAACGAATTGCAATCAATTGGAACCATGGGAATCTCTGTCGTTGCTTTGACGAAACATAAAGCTGCATAACCAAAGAATATGTATAATTCAGTTATACAAGTGGACCTCGCTTAACACGGGGGTTACGTTCCTGGAAAATACCGTATTAAGCGAGGGGTAACGTTCCTAGAAAATGTCGTGTTAAGCGAGATGTAGAGTAAGTTCGGGTAATGTGATATGGTCGGGTAATGTGATATAGTGGCTTATTTCACAAGTGCGTTGACTTTGTTCAAAATTAACCTTTTTAAAACATCATAACAACTAAAAAACTCGTGCTGCATGATTTTGGATGTGTTTGCGTAAATAGTTTACAGTGAGTGTGATGAAGTGCTTTGAGTAGGCTTGCACAAGTTTTTGGTCACAAATTTTGAAAGCATAAAAGGTACAAAAGAAATATTATTAGAAAGTTCGAGGCTAATCAGAAGTAAATCAGTGATATCGATTATGAGATTGCGAGGTACGCTCTTCTAAACAAAATTATTATTGTTTTTTTATAATATGTTTTTCGCAAAAAGTCAATTTCGGGTAATGTGATATACCAAAGTTCAGGTAATGTGATATAGTACATCACAGTACCCAAGCTTATGACAGTAGTACTATTTGTATACAGAAATGTATATATGCTTAATTGTATAATATTTGAAGTGGAATAATCTCAAAAATCTGTTATGGTTACGTTTCAGATTAAAAAAAAACCCATGAAATCATGTTTTTCGATACAAATTTTTAACCCTTGGTTTACCCCGTCAGATTGTGATTTTCCGAAAAAAATGAGAATCACGTCTCTAATTATTTTTGATTTGGAGTATTTTCACCAAATTTGAAGCTAATAGGTCTGTTAAATAACGTTTTTTCGGGTATATCACATTACCCGCCGATGGTATATCACATTACCCGCCACTTTTATCAGACGCCAATATTTGGATATTTTTATATGTAATTAAAAAACTCGTCAACAGTTTATCTTAAAGAGTTAATAATCTTAGATATACTAAATAATGTGTCAGTGAGCAGTTTGAGACCAAAAAAATTGTCTTTTAAGGCAAAGTATGTCGGGAATCGCCGTAAACCAAACAGGTATATCACATTACCCGAACTTACTCTACCTATATACATACATATATCTATATTTCTTCATGCTAGTTGGTAAAATAGTTTCTCAGAGTTCAAGACTCGCATAGCAAGACCATCTATTTGGACATGTCTGTGCAGAAAATCACCTCAATTAAAACTCAGGAAAAACTTCGGAGCAGCGGATCGAAATCCAATATCAATTGCGTCCAATAACAAATTACGCCAAAATAAATTCAAATAAATAAAGATCACAATCAGGACGTGAATGCAATCGATAACTATTGTGCGATTTTCATTCATGGTATAATTGAACTTAATAATTTAATTGAACAATTGAATATTTCTAAACATTGCTCTGAATATTACCTGTTTTGTTTGAAATATTTTTAGCACCAAAATTGGAGGAAACTATTTACGAGAAAAAGCGATTTTTCCACCTGTGGTTGTCACAATCAGCTGGCTTGTTTGAACAATGCGTGAAATGCGTCAAAAAGTCGAAAGTTGTGCAACATGCTCCACACAACTACACTGATTCTACTTTTTTGACAGATGCGTAGAATACGTAGATGCGTATAACGCGTGGTCTGGAGTTGCGTCTGTATAACTGCATCACTATTTTTTAGACTTCAGACTATTTTTTATTATACTATGTTTATCATCATTTTTTACGATTTATGTAATTTGAATTGAGATGAGAACACACGCTCTTACTTTTGGAGAGTCTCCTAATATTTTGCAGAAATGTACTAATGCTGGATCAAAATTGTCTGCAGAGCACACTTTTGGTGCGGTGAGGAAAGACGGCAACAGCGTAATGGTTTGTTTTCACCCATTCATCGCAAGAAGTTGGCCCAATTGTAAGAACTAGACAATCAAAAACTAGAACACTAAACATTTGTTTTTACCAATTGCAACGTCTCACTCCTATAGCAAAATTGTATTTCTGTGGCTATACAGGGTTGGCTTGGCAGCGCCCTCGTAGACGCCTTTAGTCGTATCGATCTTGCGACAGTTGCGCGGATGCCAATACAAGAATTGCACTGGTAGAATCTAAACAAATTTTTAATGTTTCATGGTGACTCATACAATGTCGCCGTCGTAGGCCAGGTGATGTTTCAGGACGTACCCTTAGTTGCTGTTGTAAAACAATTTACCTCAAAACCATATACACGATTTTAATGCTTTCGTAAGCCGAATTGAAACGTACTTAATGGATAGTGAAATACGTACCTGCGGTGGTAAAGTGCGAGAGGCCCGCGAATACACTTTTCGCTCTTCCAAGAACTGCGCCCAGGTACATCGAAACTGGCACCCTTTGCGGACGCGCATGCAATTAAACTCAGATGCGTTTTCACTGACACATAACACCAAAATGTCGAGAGCGACTACACAAATGGATTACGAAGTCTTTACCGGGAGCGGACAAGCCGTAGACATCCCACCACCCCACAGAATTCCACTTATTAGCTAATGGGTACCTGTGGAGCACAAAAAGCAATATTAACGTATTTGAACGAATCCAAATTGCAGCACAACTCACAAATTTATACCTAAGTGCAAACGTCTTAAGTCCACTGTAATTTCAAAAGAAATTAAATTGCTGCAATACGCGAATGGATCTTACTAGGTTGCACTTTAAAGCAAAGCGGTGATGAACTGGTAAGTTGCCTTATAACACGAATTCAAAACAAAACGGAAAAAGCCTCGCGCAAAATTAAAACGGTTACGTTTTCTCAACAGTCGATTTGGTTTGTTAGCGATGCGCAGTTTATCGATAAATGTGATCAATCCAGTGAGTGTGTTCAGTTTGTAAAGCCGTAGAGTTGTGTTTTAACAGGGCGTAGCAAACTGTTTTGGATTATGCTGCGCGAACATAACATATGTTTCTTAAAATTTCAGAAAGCAGCGAGATTTTTCTGACAGTTGTGCTTTTTTGCTACCTAACTGCAACGCGTACAACAAAGTATTATTCTGCTGTTGTAAAAGCATTTGTACTACTTATACTACTCTTACAATGAGCCCAAATGCGTGATTTGGGCAAAACTGCCCAAATGTGAAGCCAAATCACGCATTTCCTCATATAAATTCGAATCTATGAAATGACTCATTTCAACAAAACGACGAAGCAAATGCGATAAAACATTACCAACTTTATCGAACGCATCACAAAATGAAGGCGCTTTCAAAAGTTTCAAAAGCTGTTACCTCTTTTTGATAATTCAAAATCAAAACAAACGAAAATTATCAAAATGGAAATTTTGAATTGAAATTTTCGTCTGCTTGATATAAGTAGAAGTAGTATTCTTAGCATCTAAGGTATGTAATATATTTGTATTAAAATATTGCAGTGTGTAGAACATAGAGGCACCAAAAAAGAAACACATGATTTAGTCAGAAGCCGGAAAAGAGCTGATCTATGAGCTGCGGCAAGAGGGCATGAGCATTGAGCATTTGGCATTAGTTGCCACACAAAATGCAAATGAGGCAATGTAAACACTTTGAAATTACTTATTTGAAATTACGCATTTGGGCTCAATGTAAACGTAGTATTAAATTGAAAATTTCCGATACAGAATTTTCATTATTTTATGACATTTTTAAACAAAAGTTGTACCAAAGAGATTATGGACGGTGCCTTACTCTTTTTTTTATCATCCGATGAAAGTGATGGCGACGAAAGAATTTTGCGAAGGCGATTAAGGGACCAAAGCAACCCAATAAATTTACCAAGCTCAGCGTAAGTTAAATAAGAATATAAGAATTAACTTACACTGTACAAAGTTCTCTTACAGATTTGTAAAAAGATTTCGCTTGATTAAAGAAGCATTTAAATATGTTTCAGAGAAGTTAAGTTTTGATCCGCAGCAGTCTACAGCGGCTCAACCAACGCTGCAACTAGCAGCAGCCCTTGCTCTTCTAGCAAGTGGTGGTTACCAACATTCAGTTGGTTGCGACTATTTGATTCGAATGGAACATAAATACTTCAATTAGCTGCTTATGTGCGGCACTTATTTTATGTGTATTTGTCCTAAAATAATCCTTTTAGCAATATATTTGGTTTTTCATAATATTTTTTTTTAATTTCTTACATTATTTTTCTTTTCTTGTCGTTTACGAACACAATATTTTGATCGAATGACAGTTCGTAAGAAAATACTCGTTAACGTACGCACTTTCGGAAGGCATCATACCGAATTACGTTAGCGAGTACTCGCTAACTCCCTCCTACTCACGTATGGCGTAATACGAAATCATAACTTTTACGTGACGAGTAGTACGTTCACGGAACACTCGATTCGACCTATGATCGATGAACTGCGGGAAGAGGACATGAACATGTAGCATTTGAAATTAGCTGCCAAACAAAATGCAAATTAGACAATCTCACACTTTGAAATTACTCATTTGAAATTATGTATTTGGGCTCAAGGTAATCGTAGTATTAAGCTGTTAGCTGTGTTTAGTTAGGTTAAACAAAATGTGGTTATATTTGCAACGTCTACATTGCCTTTCATAATTTGTTTTACAGTTCCGTGGTAGCTATTATAAATCCAGAAAAATAAGTGCTTACATTTAAAGATTCAACTTTGGTTTTGTTGATAAAAAGAACACATTTTCAAAGGCAACATTTAATTTCTTGAACACAGTTCGAATGCATCTGGCAGCACTACAGCTGTGTCCAAGCTGTGTTCCGTCGGCTGTGTCAACCACGGAAAAGAGTTATGGCTAAAAAATAGTTTGGCATTTGTGATTGAAGGCCCAAGATAAATGCAGGAATTAAGCTATTCGGTCGGTTAATAAATATTGCTTACGAGGATAACCGAGTGACTAGTGAAAATTTGCAATTAAATTGCGGCATACAGCAAGAAAATTGCTTAGTTGAAGTAGGGCAAAAGAAAAACAGTTACGATGGATGTGAGTGAGGAAACCGAAGGGGCGGAACAAATACAGGAATCCGGAACGACAGCTCACAATGGTGACAACGCGACAGTGCTGGTGGAACAGCCGGAAACGTCGTCGTCATCCATCACAGCCGTCATTGATCTTTGCTCAACCAGCCCGTCAACGTCCAAGCCAGCAACCAGCCAGCAGGCAGCTGACGAAGCCTCGGGCCCTGTCACCACTATTGAATGCCCAATCTGCTTGCAAGTCTGCATCCATCCGGCGCGTCTTCCATGTGGTCACATTTTCTGCTTCCTCTGTGTCAAGGTAAGTTCGAATGCGAATCTTGAGCGCCGCATAGTAAATGTTAAGTTGTTTGATATTCGACGCAATTCAACCGTCTCCTGAAGGCTACACAAAAAAGGAGAAAGGCGGTTTTGTATTAATCCAACCAATGAATCGAATCATAAAAAATAACATGTGAACGCTTTCACTGAGCTCAGTATGGTTAGTCTTAAGTTCAAGGTTTCAGAGGTACTTGTGCCCTTGAAAGGCAAATGCCAACCTCTGCTGCGACTTCACGGGCAGAGCTTTTTGGGCGACCAAGAAAATGAACCTCATAATATCAACACGTGAAAAAATAAAATTTGCTGACCAAGTGCTAAGATCCAAATTAATTTGAATGCGCATGAAAGCGCTTCCTAGTTTCGATCGTGAGCTTGGGCGTCGTCTCTCGCGATGTGTTTTTACTCTCATCCGCTAGCAGTGATGGCGTCGCTTCGAGTGGTCTCACATTTCATATTCGTTTTGAAACGTTCACAGTGCAACGCAGCTCGGCCCCATCAATGGCTCAGCAGTTGTTGGCAATGACAAAAAACGCCAATCGACGCCATAAAGTCGTCGCGGGGTTTCGTCTTGTCTCAGTCGGTAAAGAACCTTCAAAAGTGCTTTGTGCATTCTTCAAGATATATATAAATACGTTGAACGACTTGATCGGAAGAAGGACGTGTAGAATATAAAGACGCAGATTCGAAAACTGGTTCTGACCCTTTTCTAAGAAAAACAAAAACCATTGACCACCATTGGGCTATAAAAAAAATAAAAAATTTGCTATATCTCCCAAAATATGTATGACTTTATAGCAACTCGCTTGAAAGAAATGAAATCGAACTATACAAATTCGATCCACATTATTCTGAGTTTAAATCGAAAGTTATCTTGCACACGAACTTGAATCGCACCTATGCTGGGAACTCTTGTAATGCAATTGTAATAAAACGCATTTTAACCCTTAAATGCATGGCGTACCATATATGGTACAGGTCCTAAATCCTTCGTTAATCTGTTGAATCAATTTAAATCATGTTTGTGCTTGCTCTAGATTGATTCGAAAATAATTGCCTCATGCATTTAAGGGTTAATCCACAAGCTGCTTTCTAATGTTTTGGCGTATCTCACAATTTAAACATTTATTTATTATTATTTTTTTATTATACTTATTCTCCAGATTTCTATGGAAACAAGGACTAAGTAGTCATTCTTTAACTTAAATGTTTTTTAAGGTGAATTTTTTTTTTAACAAATAGAAACATAGTGTGTAAGCCCCATTCAAGTGATTTATCTTTAATTTGCGATGATTTATGTGACTTAGCGGCTTGTCCACTGCCGCTATGCGATGTGAGAGTAAACGGAATGATCCTTTTTAGTGATGTGGCTCCATCCGGAAAGAACAAACGAAGATTTAGTTAATTAGTAGTGATTTCACCTCAAGCTCAGTGCTACAATCGGTTAATGAAATTAAAGACTTGGGTGTTTTCTTCGACACTAAGTTCTTCAAGTCATATCAGCTTTATTGTTTCTAAATTGTATGCCATGTGGGGTTTTGTTCGTCGGAATAGTGCTGCCTTCTCGGATCCGTATACAATAAAATTACTTTACACAAGATTCGTCAGGTCTAAACTAGAATATGCTGATATGGAGGCCATATTACGATTCTTTCATAAATCGAATCGAACGCATCCAGACAGTCTTAATTCGGTTCGCTCTGCGTTCGCTGAACTTCAGCGATCCGACGCCATCTTATAGCTCTCGTTGTCTTCTAGTGAAGTTAAAGTCACTACATGCTAGGCCATAACTTCTTGCATGTTCCTTCGTAGTCATTCTAATGGGCGTGTCTATTGATTGCCTTGATCTTTCAGCAACTATAGCTTTTGATATTCCTATACGGAGCCTGCAGCGTGTGGATAACTTTTATTTAGATGTTCTTAGAACGAATTATGCTAGAAATACACCTCTACCTAGGGCCCTTTCGGAGTTAAACAGTGTTGCTGATTTAGATGTGTCACTTCCGAAGGGATTGTTGTTAAATAGTTTGAGTGAATTGTTGTGGTGTTTATTAAAAGTTCCTATAGTCAGTAAGTCATTGGCTAAATAAAATAAATAAATAATAGAACTTGGTGCTGCAAGGCTATTCTATTCTAATCTATTCGTTTTCTAAATTGACTAGGGCGTGGCGTATAAAAATAGACGCTGTGCGATGTGCAGACGAGAGATCCCGCCCGAATTTTTGGACCATCCCGAACTGGTCAACGGCATCGATGACATTTGCGTTACGAAAGCCACCGAGGACGGCTACCAGTGGTTTTACGAGGGTCGCAACGGTAAGTTTTTCAGACCGAAAACGGGCTGAGTGCATTATTTGATTCGGAAGACTAATGCTGGCGCACTCCCGCAGGGGGTTGGTGGGCATATGATGAACGGTCCAGCGCGGAAATAGAGGGGGCGTATCAGGCGCGGCTCAGCGCCACGACAATAGATCTGGAGGAGGGCAGTAGGCACGACATACTCATATGCGGAGCGCTTTACACAATCGACTTCGGGGACATGGTGCAATACCCACAAGAAATAACGGCGCGCCGTCGAAAGATTTGTCGTTCGAAGCATATGCCGGCCAAGGGAGTGGCTGGAATATTGAAATTTCAACCTTGAATAATTGCACACACACACCCACCCCACGCACACATTAGAAATCGTTGTTCCTTTCGATGTTTATCCACGTTTGCAATAAAAACGCTGATGTGTCGACTTTGTTTGTGTTTGGACTTCACAGGTTGGTGGCAGTACGATGACAGAACGAGCCAGGATATTGAGGAGGCCTACAAGAAGAGCGAGAAGTCGTGCATAATCCTTGTGGCGGGTTATGTGTACGTGGTTGACTTGGAGACGATGGTGCAGCAACGCCAGAACGAGCCGAGTCGTTGTCGCCGCGTGAAGCGCGATCTCGCTACGATACCTAAGAAGGGCGTAGCAGGCTTGCGCATTGAAGGCAACACCGTGACAACAGATTCCAATTTCGCCTCCCAAGTGTACCAACAAAGTCGACAGCAGAACGATGCGGGGCAGCACTCAATGGACGCATCGCTCGATCTAAACTTGCCGCTGCCGCTAAACTACTATAACATGCGACATCCGGCCAACGCGAGTGACTTCATATCGACGATCGCAGCGACCGACGCCGCCATTCGCATAGCGAGCGACATAATCGGTTCGACGCTGGCCCATGCTGATGAACTTTCGCGCGGCCTGTCTTCTGCGACTTTGCCATCCGATGGAGACACGCCTGCGAGTGGTGAGACCTCTGTAAATTATAGCGGTGGCAACACATCTATATCGGCACCACCCAGCGGTGCCTCGGCTGTGTCGCACGGCAGTCGGGAGCTGCTCGGTGCGGCTGAGGATCTGTTGGACGCCACACAAAACGTAATAGCCGAGGCCGATCAGCAAACTATCGATCTGTTCGAGCAGACACTGAACGACTTCCACGCGCTGACGTTGCGCAACCTCATAGACTCTAGCGACGAGGAGGAAGGGGACACAAACGGACGCTATGCGCAGCGACACATTCGATTTTAAAGTTGTACGACGAATGTCATGCGAGAGGACTAGCGACGTAGTTGAGTACATTTACCACGCCGGCAATAGTGCTAAAAGCTAGCCTGATCAGTATGTTCCTTGAGTAATATTTAACTGAGTAAGTCGATGAGTTAGGCTGGGCATTGGCGCCTTGACTTGATCTTGTAGAAATTATGGAACACATTGTGTTAGGGTCTCTCAAGTGCTTGTTGGAAAAACCTGATTGCAGTTTCGTTGCCATATTGCAATTTCGCTGTAGGAGCAATACGGCCGCACACTTCAAAGCTCTACTTTGTAGACTGAAATTACAATTGCAGCGCCCAGACCAAACTTTTATAGAAACCAATTAAATCGCTTCATCTTCCATCAAAAAAGAACCAAGGACTAAGACGCCTACATAGTGTACGGGACACTTTATTTTTCCCGTCATGCATCGAAGTATTTCGATTTCGTACAAGGTGTCTAAATGTGTAGATAATGAATAAATGTGTCTAATTCGAGGTAAAATCCACTAGACGATATACTTAGAAAGAGCGGTCGACAAATGTTCGTCCGAATTTTACGATTGGCAATTGCAAAACCTCAAATGAGAAGTGGTCAGTTGGTCTGTTTTCCAACGCCCGAATTGAAATGCGTTCACTTTAAGGCACATGAGAAGTCAAACAGTGACATCAACGAAGAGAACATTTTAATTTAAACATATTTCAGAATCCATATTTTTACATAAATATGTAAAATTGACTTTAGTGAGCGTACTTCTATTTAGGAGGGCATTGGTGAACAAATATTTTCGTGCCGTTTTGAACAACGCTGGCACCCTTTGGATATCAGTAAAAACAAGTCTCAAATCACCGATATCACCGTAAGGTGCAACCACTTCATATATCGTTTTATTATATAATGAAACAAAATATATATAATGAAAATATTTGAGCACTTGGCGCATTACGCAGGGGCACATTATTCTCGATGTGAGCACCATTTCAACGTGTTGCGACTGAGGTGGGGTGAGGCTGTACAAGTGCAAACAACACAACTGGCTCGTAATGCATTCTAGCCTAATGCTTAAATACTTTAATTACAGTGTACATGCAAATTATAATAAAATCACCTCAATTGATTTTACTTATCCTTTTCCAAATATTACGGAATATACCGGATATTGTTTGTCATTGGGTAATCTTTTTCGATTGTTCGACTCTGTATAATTTCCGTATATGTACATGCAGTGCATAAAACGACGTAACCAAGATAGCAAATTGGTTCTTTATCAAGTATTTTTGTAACCTTTGCCGATAAGCCTACACATCCTTCGTTGTAAAGTGCTTGCATGCATTCTGTTAGAGTTCGTTCATAAGTTTTGTGTCAGTGCGTCGCAGCTTCTCGAAGTTTGTAATATTTGGGATTTGGATCGCATCATTTGCCTCGGCGACGATAGGTGTCTGGTTATTGACGAGTCGTATTTTGCATTAAATTGTCATCTTGCTGATATTAACTAACACTAATTGCCTTTACATTTTCAACACTTAGGTCACAGGCGTTGGTCTCACCTGTTCCTCTCCGTGCAATACGTCCTCAGAGATTGTGTGATCGACGTGTTCGGTTTTTACAAAAACCTACTGTTACCGCTTATTGCGTGCCCAGCAAGCACACGCCGATTCGTACGCCCATAGCACTGGCACAGCTCTCTCAGTTTGGCGGCGCTCGCATTACATAGCCGTAAGTTGACTTTCCGCATCTGTGAAAAAGATCGCCTCCAGCTCTTTGTTGAGTGCATGTCTTTGTGGTCGGAAAGAGCATCGTTACGCTGTGGGCAACGGGTTCTATCGCCACACATACTGCCTGCTTCGCTTCTTCTTCCTTAAGTTTTCTCACCAAGTATTCAAGCATTGGGCACAATAGATCTACAGGTCGCAGTGCATCATCCCCATCAATAATAATTCAAGCATTAATTTTTCACTCATTAATCGTGGCTCATTCTGATTCTAACTACAAAGATACCATTCAGATTTACCGTGTCGTCGTTACAGTCACTTCATCCAATGTTCGATTATGTTCGGCGGCATCATGTTTGCATCTGAGTTAACCATTCTCAAATTAGGCGGGCATTTTGGACTACATTAATCATAACTCAAGCAATCGTTACGCTCTCACACAAGTGCACTGTGCACGTAAATTTTTCAAATAGGAAATGAAGTGGCGTTTTCTAGGTTTTCATTATTGCGAAACACGAAAAAGCGCGGTCGCCTGGAAGTGATGGACGCACATTGTGGTAACAACTCTAACTCAAACTTAAACACTTCAGTCGACTAAGTTTGCCTCACAAGATGGCAAGTAGAATTACACAAGTGTTGGTCAAACGGAGTAATGGACATGCGAGCAAAGTTTTGGGCTCGATAGCAGCAGAGAACATTTATTTCAATTTGCTTGGAAATGGTTGTTTACCATAAATGTTAATAAGTTTATTGCCTAAAGTCTGTATATATACATACATATATGAAAAGATAATAAAATCAAATGTGGAAACGCTCAACGCTTTGGAAGTGTGATTACTGTCTTCGGAGTGGTGGGTGTGTTTGTTGTCTGATTTTGTAGTTAAGTAGCACAGAATTGACAGTGATGCCTCATCAGCATTGATCATTTAAATAGCAATTCAAACCGCAGTGCCCACTTAAGAATCGTGCTACTCCTCTTAGTCTTAGTGGACGGGCTGAGTTCTAAGCTCTTTTCTGATAAATGTCTTCGATGTCTCAGAAGCATTGCAATTTTCTTTCGTTCTGTATGGATTTTCGTTCATAGGGGTTATCTTTCCTCCTTTGAAGTCTGCAGGTGTCTGTCCCTATGACCAGTACTGATCATTTAAACGGCAATCCCAATTGTAGGGACCACTTAAGAATCGCGATACTCTTAGTGGTCGGGCTGAACTCTAAGCACTTTTCAGATAAAGTCTTCTAAAAGTACTTTAAATTGTCTTTACCTGGGATGCTCTCCCCAGGCACAGTTCTCCTAATCATTGCATTCTGTGTTTCGCCGATAGGCCATAAAAGGTCATACATGTTCGTGCCAAGCTTCCTTGGCCAGACGATCTTTCCTACTTGCTTCACTGATGGCTTCATAAATGTACGAGGTGTGGTAAAAATATTATGGGAACAGATTTTATTTGTTCGCCTAAATGAATATTATTATTTCATATTTGAATTATATTATTTTTATTTTATGTCGTATCCTTGTTTTATTCTTCGTAGTAGTAAGTTGCGCCTCTAAACTGGCTGATAAAAGTTCTTAGACACACGTTATGAATACTTTGGTAAGATTTGGTTTCCCAATTTGAATAGATTTTGTCATTTATTGAGATGGTTTCGTTATAAAAATGAATGAGGTAAGTCCCGTTTAATTTGTTTGTGGTTTCCCCATATGTTACGTATCCGATGTAATTCGTTACAAAAATTGTACTCTCATTTATTTATTCTAATGTCGGCTTGCTTTGGAATTGTAAGTCACACACCGCTTTTCCTCCGTCTAGTAATTGAGTTATGCAGTGATTGTGTTCTAGTTTTTGAAGTTGAATGTCTTTGCAGATGGTGTTGCATTTCTCCTTCACGCCGTACTTGGATACTTGCGATACAAAAATATTAGTGAATTCCAGGTGAATTTTTCTATAATTTCTTATTGCAGAGCGGATTTGGATATCGTTGAATATAATATCCTCGGTAAGTGGTAGGGCGTTTACATATAGGAGGAGATGTTCTTTAACTAGCATCATCGGCTCAGCGTACTCAATCGCTTCTAACTCGTTTTTGAATGGGAGAGTTCCCGTTTTTGACTATATGGGGCATTTCACGTCAAGCGGACAACCCAAAAAATGAATTTTGTTTATATTCTGGTCAGTTATACAGGGTTTTTCATTTCGAACCGAAAACTTTGACAGCCCTGCGTTCGACAACCGCAGCTGTCATCTGTCGTTGCATTATGTTAATATTGTAGCTTAGTGTTTGCCATTTATGAAAATGGACCGATTTAGCATTGCTCAACGTGTAAAAATAGTGAAAATTCACTACAAAAATGGTGAAAATTTTAGCACCACTTTTCGCGCACTAAGGAAGGATTTCGGACTCACGGAAGGCCTGTTTTGTCAACAATTTCGGATTTATTGGCGAAATTCGAACGAACTGGTTCTGTACAAGATGTACAGAGGCCAATACGTAATCGCCCCGCTCGTTCGGCCGAAAATATTGCTGCTGTAGCTGCCAGTGTTGAAGATGACCCGACCGTCAATTCTGAACGTTATGGCCGTATGATAACCGAGTATTTCTGGCCAGCGATCGAAGATATGGATGTGGAGGAGATGTGGTTTCAACAGGACGGCGCTACATGCCACACAACACGACCGAACATGACAGAATTGCGAACCAGGTTCGATGAACGCATAATTTCGCGTTTTGGTGATGCCAATTGGCCGTCAAGATCGTGCGATCTGAACCCTTTGGACCTTTTTCTTTGGGGCTACGCGAAAGACCAAGTCTATGCAGACAATCCGCAGACTCTGGAGCATTTGAGGGACAACATACGTGCAGTTCTTGGCGCCTTACAGCCTGCTATATGTAAAAAAGTCATCGAAAATTACCTAAAAAGAATCGAGCTGTGCCAGGCTGCTCGTGACTGTCATTTGAATGATGTCATATTCCATTACTAATGGCACAAACCAAATATTATTTTGATAATAAAGTTTCATCAAAATTCAAATTTTAATTGATTTTTTTCTTTATTTACTTTTTCGGCTCATGATGAAAAACCCTATACTTCTAGTAAACGTGGATGTGTACACCCAATTTTTTTTCGTATGATTTTTTTTGCTAAGTTATGAGCTTCTAAAAATTGACTAAACATAAAGTCATGAATTTTTGGATGCTTATTATCTGTATCAATTAATTTGTAAAAAAAAATAAAAAGTATTGTTTCTTATAGTAAAAAAGTTGTTGTTTTTTTGTTTTCGTCGAATTCTAAATTTTAATTTTTTTTACGTATAGTAAACCGGAAGTGAAAATTTGAAATTGATATTTGAGTAACTTCGACACTTTTGTTTTTAATTATTTTAACGTAAATTAAAGCTTTAAATATACTCATTCTCCACAAAAAAATTAAAACGTTATCTCCAACCGTTTAAGACTTAGAGCACATACAGTACATACACATAGCTGAAAATAATGGATTTTACACAAAATTACATAAAATCCATTATTTTCAGCTATGTGTATGTACTGTATGTAGAAGTATAACTGACCAGAATATAAACAAAATTCATGTTTTGGGTTGTCCGCTTGACGTGAAATGCCCCATATGTTGGCTGTATCGGCTTTGCTCAGGAGTTCAGAATGTACAATACCTTTTTTTGCAAGTTGACCTGCCAAGACTATTTGGTTTATTTCATCTTTGACGATACTAAGTCTGTTGAATAGGGTTTGTTCGTATCTGCCCGAATAATCTTTCTCTATTTCATTTGTGATTTTGTTAAAGGAGTTTATAAGACTACTGGTTGATGTAATTAGACATTGGTTTATGAGATTTTGTCTGTTATTATTGTCTGTCAGTTCATTATTGCTTCGTACGATAGTATCCCAGTCCGTGGCATCCGGGTTACCTACTATCCATTTCCATGCTGAACCGATCCAGTTGATTGATCTTTTGGGTTTCGTGGTTTGTTTAAATCGGAGTTGGTCCAACAGGCCTTCGACTTTAAGAAGTTGGTGCTCTAATTGTGGTCTAAGGGCGTCGGTCTTGCTTACTTTTTGCTGTGTAGCTGCTCTTAGTTCCTTCGTAATTCGTGCGTAGTCCGATAGGTCGATGAGATGTATGATTTTATATGTGCCGTTAACATATTTTCCATTCCCTTGTTTTACTGCGATTAGGGGGCTGTTGTATTCGTAAATGTTTACTACCGCTTGCACACAGCAGAACATTAATCTGGAAAAGAGGGGGTTTTTTATTATGAGACTTGTGTATTGTTTTTCCTGTTTCCGTTGTTATGGTTACTTTATTGTCCTTCGCCACTAGTAGTAGTAGTATTTATTTATTATATAAACGATATATAACAGATCATAGGTATAACAATTCCAAAATAAGAGATATAAATATAAATATATTCCATTATCGACCATACAATAAATTTCGACATTGGCTTACGCCGTCTGTCGATATATCGCAGTTAAATTCCGTGCATTATTGACCTCCTTTAAAAATTGAATTCTACTTCTTAATGAAAAGCACGAGTTTATCCCAGCACTCCTTCGCCACTACTTCCCTAGTATAGATTGGTTTGTTTTTCCCTTTGATTTGTTGATCTTTCCTAAATATAAGTTGACGCAACCGCCAGGCTGCGTTCAAAAAAAATTAATTTACCGCGAACCACGGCGGCATACTTACTTCCTTCACCTTCAGTAAAACACCCAAAGTCACGATTCTACAATTTATTCACAAGTGCTCGCCCAAGTCTGGATTAAGACTGACTTCGCTGATTCCCTCACTTAATTCCTAACTTAGCCGCTATCCTAAGATATGCTGCCTCAGCAATTCCCGGCAGTGGCAACGTTCCCACGTTGGGCCGGTATCGCACCCGATACCGCCGGACGCATCGTCAGCACTTTCTGTTTCCCATGCGAGCATGCAGCAACATGAACTGTTGCGTAACTCGCACCTGCAGCTACACGTGCCTGCAGTGCGACGGCCCTGTGTTAACTCCTCCCCCTTAAATATCTGCGTCTCGCAGATTAATGTAGGACAGCTTATGATCTTCGGGTGCTGTTTTCTGGGGCTTACACCTCGTGTCTGATCTGCTTCTCGGTGCAGGCTAGGGATGTCAACGGTTGCTGTGATCTTCCTCCAAACCACGTAGAAGCCGGCGGCCAGCGAAAGCCAAATGGAGGCTTCGATCGCTGTGGAAATGTGAAACTTATTTCCAAGTTTGTTGAGTCGGTCGATGTTCTCTAGGCTCAGGCTGTGGATAAATTCTAGGTTCGGCTTCATGCCCGCGTCGGTTATGTTGATCAGCGCCGATGGCAGGGCCTGGAGGCTTCTGACTTCTTTGCTGACGAACGTCTGGTTGTTGATGCGCACGGTTTCATTGTTCAACTGGACCAAAAATGACCCCTCCAAGATCCTTGATTGGTTTTCGCCTTGAACCACTCCCCTGAAATTGGTAAGGAATATGGTACCTGCGTCGATCTTTTCGATGACTTGATCGCTGTTGGTTTCGTAGCGGCACTTCGCATCGCCGCCCTTTAACAGCCGTGCTAGGCACCCGCTCTTTAGTAATTTCTTCACAAGGCCTTCCTCGCAAATTGTTGCCTCGTTAACCGAGAGGCAGTTGCCACAAATGCCATACGTTTCCGCCTTGGTTATCAACAGGGATGTGTAAGGTAGGTCAACACGCTTGTCGGATGTGGTAGCCCTGACTAGACTTCGACGATACTTTTCAGGTTTCACCTTTGGTACGGATAAAACGTACAGGAGAAGCGTGCCGTTGGAGCATATGCCGGGATTGGCGAATTGCATAGCCTCTACGATGTTCTGGTAAGGAAGCACCTCTTCCTCTGCGATTATTCGCCCTATCTCCTCTTGATCCAACAGGTTCGAGTTTACGATGCCTGTTTTTGCCATCTGGGAAGCTCGGACGATTTCAGATATCTGGTCCTTCAGAACCATAGCCTTGCTTGACAACAGGACCCCGGTCTTTTCTGCTTCGATGTTCTTACAGCTCTTATTAGCTAGAGCAATGATATCGTTAGCCCTGTTCACAGCTTCCTTAGTGGCGTTAAACATTTTCCTGTTGATCAGCAGCTGGTCGTTGTTGTTGTTGACCAATTCGTTTAGGCTTCGAAGAACGTTGTCCCAGTCGGTGGCGTCGGGCGAACCGGCGACCCACTTCCATGCTGATCAAATCCAGTCTATGGAGCTAGGGATGTAAATTATGGTAAGACGATCGATGTTTCAAAAATCGATGTTTTAAAAAATTACATCGATGGTTCTTCGATGTATCAAATTAAAACATCGATGTTTATATCGATGTTTTCTAATTTTTGTTTAACCTGTGTGCTTGTTCAAAAATTTGAATAAACGAACCAATTTTAAGTTACAATTAAATCACACATGTATTGTAAGGAAACACAAGTACACCAGTACTGTAAGGAAAGTTAAATAAGATAATAATAATAATAAGATAATATATATATAATAATAATAAGATAATATATATATAATAATAATAAGATAATATATATATAATAATAATAAGATATTGACTCACAGGGTGGTTGGTGGTTTACAAACCAATTTTAAGTTACAATTAAATCACATACATGTACTGTAAGTTAAATAAAATTAGCTTTTATCGTTGAGATCAATTGGGGGTTTCAGGTGGAAGTTATTCCCAAAATTTTCTTTCAATGCCTTGTAAGAATAGCAGTTTGTTGAGCCTTTCAGGCTTAATCCTGTTTCTTTGATAACTAAGAGTTGATGCTGCTTGCGAAAATAAGCGCTCTGAAGGAACTGACGTACCAACCACTGGTACAAACTTTTTAGCAATTTCAAAAAGGTGTGGAAACGTATTTCGCATGCCTTCCCAAACTTTAAGAGGATTGCTGTTAAAGTCTGCTAATGGCATTCTTAAATATGCACCCATTTCTTCATCCAAGTCGTCATTGGGCTTGTATTGCTGCGCAAGTGTGTGATGGTGTTCCCAAAACGAATCACTTTTAGGTCGTGGATTTTCTTCAACTTCTGTATTACTAAATGTCGGCTTTATAAGGCACTTGATTTTTGTAATAGCGTTTGCGCATGCTAGAGGTTCTCTGAAGTGGATTTTTTTGAAGCGCGGGTCTAAAATGGTGGACATAGCGAGAATGGAGACCTTTAAAAAAACATTTATTGCTGTTTATATTTTATATTTATATGAATGATGGCAAAACAACAAACCTGTTCTATTGCGCCTATGCTTTTTTCGATTTCAGAAAGAACAACATTTTTGCATTCCTCAGATTCAGCATCACTCAATGAAAGGGCTTTCAATTTAGCAACTAAGATATTTACCATTGGTATTATCATACTTGCAGTGCAGTACTTTTGACCACTTAAAACTTTTGTTGCTTCTTCAAGCGGTCTTAAAACGAGCAGAACATTTGATGCTGTCTCCAGTTCGCACCCATTTAGCAGGTTGACCTCTGTACGGACGTTAACAAGCACTTGATTGATAACATCTTTTTCCTCCATAAACCGTTCGACCATATAATAGGTGCTGTTCCATCGTGTTACAACATCTTGAATAAGCATCTTATCTGTATGCTTCCGAAGTAAGTCACTGGCTACACAACTCTGTTTGAAAAACTTTACAATGGCCTTTATTTTTCCAATAACGTTGTTGATTGATCGACGGCTTTAACTATATTACTCGCGTTATCAGTCACAACAGCTGTGACCATATGCTTTGAAATGTTAAAATCCTCACAACATTTAATTATAGATTCGCCCAAATATTCTGCAGTGTGGCGCTCGTTCAATTCCGAAACACCAATGTTTAAAGACTCCAGCTCCGACTCCATTTGAAAGTGAGCAGTAAGCCCCAGGAAGCTTCGCATAGACATTTTATCGCTCCATACATCTGTAGTCAGTGTAACCATTTTTCCGTTCAAATTTGATTTCCAAATTTCCGATAAAACATTATATTTGTCATCGATCCAGCCAGTGACTTTAATGACGCACACTCAAGAACATGGCTGAAACTACTTTCAATTGAAATTTGTCGAGTTGTCTTTGTTGGTACATCATGGCTTTGATTATTGTTTTCGTTTTCAGTTGTTGAAGTATCACACTCACTTTCAAATGTTACAAATTTATGCTTTGCTTTTAAATGTCCTTGCATATTAGTTGTGTTTCCACTCGTTTTGAGGATTTTGCCGCAAATTTTACATTTCACTGAACCCGCTCTGAATTTGTCGAAATGCCTCCAGCACACGCTTCCTTTACATATTGCTCTAAAAAAATTAACATGAATTAGAATCTCTGGAATACAAACAACAAACAAGCCGGCGAAATGACGCTAGGCAATTCTACAATTACACTTCTTTTAAACCAATTAAACTATTTCTTACTTATACATGCACATTTATTATTTGTAATTTGTAACTTACTTGGGCATAATTCCATGAAAGTATGTACAAGTGTACAAAGTAAATCCTAAATAGCGATTCGGCGCCGATCGCACAGCATTTCAAAGCACGCACAAAATAAAATGGCGAAAAATTTGTGAAGAAACATCTTCGATGTTTTTCAAAACATCGATGTTTCATCGATGTTTTCGGATTCATAAAACATCGACAAACATCGATGTTTGTAGCCACGACCATCGATGTTGCTCGATATATCGATGTTTTTTTACATCCCTATATGGAACGAGCCTTCCTCATTTTTGTTCCCTGTAATTCGGCAAGACGTTCGTTCACTTGGCGGAGATGAAATTCCACGATGGGCTTCATGGGATGCCCATCTAGATTATTTGCGGCAATGCCTGCCAGTTCAGACAGCGCGTCGGAGAAATATTCGAGGTCGATAGCATGCACCAGCTTAAAATGTCCGTTGATTATCCAGCCGTTGACGTGCTCTATTGTCACCAGCGGAGTCTCATAGTTGAAGACATCAAATGCGGAAGCGCATGAAATTAACACAAGTCTATTTGCGAAGGTTATAAAGAAAAATGTTCAAGTTTACAAGTTCTTATGAGAGGGAATCAGCGTTCAAAATTGCATTTATATAACTAAATATGTAGCTCATGACAATTGCTATGTTATAATTGCTTAATTAATTATTTTCGCCGACTTATCATCGACTTACATATGTAGTACATGTTCTTTAGACAGCTTTTACTTCTTTATAACTAAAACATGTTCCATTGTGGTTTTACTGTCTCATTTAAAGACTTTGTGATTCTTTTCTTTGTGATTCTTTTGTGACTCTTTTCCTTTTTACAGATATTTAAAATTGTTTTCTTCTATTCTTTTGTTTTCTTGCATATGTGTATGGTATCGTTCCCAAACGGGGAGTTCAACCCCGGTACCCGGCTTTTCTCTGCCAAGTACCTGCCATATTTGTTGGGACTTGGATACCTTTCCTTAGTGTAATGTGATGGATGTGTGGAACAAAATATCTATTTGCAGGAGCAAAATTTCTATAATTATTTTATTAGTTATTTTTTTTTCGCTTTTGTTCAATTTCCTGGTTAATTGCTAGTACATATAAAACATTCTTCTCTCTTATTCCATACTCTACGTATATCTACAGTAGCTTACAACAGTTTTTAACATAAATGAGGAATTTAAAGTAATTTTCATTAATTCCTTAGAAATTGAGATAGGTTTCTTATATTCTAGTTTTAACAATGGCTCGAGGAGCTTGAGGAAGGATTGAACAGTAAGGAATGATTATTTTTGACCTGTGACATGTGGATTCCCTGTAATAGAAATTAAAACACTGTTCGATATTATGCTGTTGAAGTCCGAAGACAGACTGACTCACTTTATTTGAAAACAAAATCAGCCGCTTAAAGTGTACGCCAAATATGCAGACCGGCGAGCGTGCGAAAATGCTGACGCTGCGGTATACACATTTTGCGCGCGGAGTCAGGTGATGAGACTTCGCTTGAACACTTTCGACCTTGGATCGTAATGTCGTATTACGCCAGGTAGTCAGTCATGCAGGTGAAGTCTCATCACTACATCCCTTCCCGCCCCCCGTTGTTACCGTTACCTTATTATTTTTTGCCTATTTCCTTTTTGTACAGTGGCCACTGCTTAGACTTGATTTGTTTGTCCCTCACATACACAACGTCGCCCTGTTCATAATCTTCTGGGCTCTGCCTTTTTGCATTCATCCTTGAATATCGCGACTCCTGGTTTTTCCATATACGTTCCTTTACCTCGTTAATTACTTTTTCCCGAAAGTTTGTTATTTCCTTCCACCGTTTCAGCTTTGCATTGTGATTCCGATTGCCGAGTGCAAAGGTGAGTGGTTGGTGATTCGTAAAAATTTTGATCTTCTTTGCACCATACAGATAAGAACGCAGATTGTCTAATGCCCACACAATGGCTAGCATTTCTTTTTCATTAGAGGCGTAGTTTTCTTCGCACTTATTCAGGGAACGGGAAATGTACGCGATCGGCTTATCCTTTTTTTACATTTCGCCCTGCGATAGGACAGCACCTATCGCGTAATCGGAAGTGTCTGTCGTCAGATTGAAGAGCTTTTCGAAGTCAGGAAAGGCGAGGATGTCTGCGGATACGAGGAGTTCCTTTAAGCTTTTAAAGGCTTCCAGGCCGCTTGCCGTCAGCTCGACTTTTACCTCGACTGGTTGGCCCTCACCTGAGCGTTTTCACCCCGCGTCAAGTTAGTTAGGGGTTTAGCGATTTTGGCGTAATCCCGAATGAATTTTCGGTAGTAGGAAGTCATGCCGAGGAAGCGCTTTAATTCTTTCAGTGTTTTAGGGGGTTCCATAAGATGGATCGCGCTGACTTTTTTTGCGTCTGGTTTAATACTCTCTGGAGTGATAATATAACCAAGGAATTCTACACTAGTTTTCATAAAATGTGTCTTCTCTAGATTAACCTTCAGATTGGCTTCAGACAATCGAGCGAATATCGTATCTATGTTTTTCAGATGATCGATTACATCTTTCCCAAAGCCGATAATGTCGTCGATGTATACGTAACAGATCTTACCTATGTATTCCTTCAAGGCGTCATCAATCATCCTTTGGAATATAGCAGGCGCATTCTTGAGGCCAAATGGAAGCCTCAGAAATTCATACTTCCCATTCATTGTGGAGAATGCCGTCTTGGGAATGTCAGATTCCTTCATTGGAACCTGGTGGAAGCCTGACGTAAGATCGATAGTGGTGAAGTATTTGGCGGCCCCCAGGCTAGCGAGCGTAGAATTGATGTCAGGAATAGGGTACGCGTCGGACACAGTTACAGCGTTCAAACGCTTGAAGTCGATTACGATTCGGTATTGTTTCTCGCCAGAGGGTTTGGGTTTTTTCGGAACGACCCAAATGGGAGAGTTGTATGGACTCTTTGACGGTCGTATTATACCCTCCTCGAGCAACTCCTCGATCTGCCTATCGACTTCGGCCCGCATACAGGCGGGATAAGGGTAACTTTTCGTGTAAATTGGCTCATCTGTGGTAGTTTTTATTTCGGCTCTCACGGCAGTATTGGCCATTTCTCTGCCGTTAATGGGGCCAAAGAGGGGTTGGTGTTTGTTTATTAGATTAAGCAGCTTCTTTCGGGTTTCTTTTGGAAGGTCGTCGTCCAAAACCGAATAGACCTGCTTCGACACTTTTTCCAACAGACGAATCTTGATATTTCCGTGCAGAATGAGCAAGTTCCGTTTCCTATCAATAACAGCTCCTAACTCTTTTAGGGTATCGTCGCCGATAATCCCATCAAAGGACTCGATGCCCAGCATATCATAAAAGGTTATTAATGAATTGACACCTGCCTGTTGCAAAAACCTACGGGTAACTTTTCTTGCAATTTCAACATGACCGTACCGTTACCTCCCATATACTCTAAGTAAGGTACGCTAGATACGCGCCTTCTGTAAAATTCGGCTGATCATCAAAATACTCAGCTGTTGCTCCCTCGTAGGCGTCTTGGCCAACGGTTTCTATGTTGAACATTCTCTGTTGCTTCGGGCGGAAGTTGTCCGAACCAAATTTCCTTTTGACGGGGAAGTTCGGCCGCGGTCTATTCATGAAGTTTGAGCGGCGTGTCTGACCCGACGGATCCACTTCTATTCTTTCCACTGGGTTTGGTGTCTGAGGTCCATGTGGGGTGTACCGACTACTGCCAAAGTTTCCTTTCCATCTCTGCTGGAAGCTACCGTTGTTCCTGTTAGCGAACGATCTACTACCACCACCCAAGAACCTATTAGGAATGCCGTCCTGTTTACTCAAGTCATTGACTGGGACTGTAACCGAGTTACGCATTCCACCACCATGTATAGGGTGACTTCGGAAATTTAGATTTTGAATATCCAGACAAGCGGTGTAGGCTTCCGGTCCGGCTCTTAGGCCGCTGCACTATTATCATTTTTGACAATTCCCCGCTGAGCCCTCTCACGAAGACATCAAGGGCTCGGTTGCGGTACGTTTCCATCAATGCGTCTATCGTTTCTGCTTAACTTATTGATGATTAAGGAGAACTGATGGTTCACCTTCGCATAAAATTCATCCAGCTTGGAGCTTCCTTGCGTGAGCTGACCTAACTGGTGTTCCAATGTGCGGATATCTCTTTTGTCGGCGTAGTGCAACGAAAGGCATGCCTTCATTGCGGGCCAGTCTCCATCAAAGATGTTATGGGAGATGAGAGCAGAATTTGCTGCACCCCTAACCTTTCCGCGGATGCTTTTAAGAAAAGCGCGGTAAATAGGTTTCGACCTAACTATTTTGTAGTCATCTGAAATCCCTTCTACCGCATGAATCCATGACACGTATTCGGCCGGATTGCCCTCAAAAGCCTGAAGATCCTTCACAGAATCGGGCAGCCTACCTATCTCCTTCAGGTCCTCCTCCGTGGATGGTCCGCGCAGCGGTGCCACAACTGGAACCTGAACAGGATTGTTTGCCTGCTCTAATTCGCGGATGAGGCTCTCGGCTCTCCGCAATTCAGCCATCAACGCCCCAACTGACCCATTCAGCTCGGTAACAGATTGCTTAAGAGAATCCATAAGTAGTCAAAAATTTCACTCACCGATTTTTGTTCAAATTCCTTTCCCAATTTTCCTTTTTACAGCGGTTTGAATTTTCTTACAATTCTTCTTAGTTCACTTGCAAATAGTACATGTACATAACAATGTCCTTTGTTCGGAATCTGAAATGGAAAAATCGTGTTATTCTCTGGTTATTCATAACTATCGTTCTCAACGATTTATCTCTATCATTATGACGTTTCCTCTTTTTGTACGTATGCCCGATTCAGACCATGGGAGGGACGCGGTAACCCGTTTACTCGTACGTATCAGATTACGATCAACCTACTAAGGACACTTTCTCCACTACAGCACTGCCGAGTCTACCAGCCGCCATGTTCTCATGGTAACGACGACGTGCGCCCGGACGGGGCGTATCCGACCGCGTGACCATCTTCGTAGAATCGGAGGGCTGGAGGCCAAAATCGGGAATATCACTATTATAAGAGAGGAATGACGCCAGTCATCGGCAGGGAGTTGAACCCCGTGTCGCACACAATAAGCGGCACCCACTAATTAGCCGAGGACGATAAACTTTTCCATATTATTACAGAGGCATGTTACTTCCCTGTTTCTTTATATACATTTTTACGTATCCCTCTGTGTGTGTAGGTTCATAAGTTTCTCTTTTTGTGTTAAGTTTTTCTATATATTTTTCTTTAACAGTTTTAAGTCGCTCATATGTTTTGGCTTTGTCAGATTTGCCGTTTGCAATATCTATTGGTCTTTGACCTGTTGTGGAGTGAAAAGATTTGTTATACCATTCCGTACATTTGTACATTTTTTTCTGTATTGATGTCTTTTGATTCCATTTCTAGCATTCTAAATCTTTCGCCAAAGGTGCTGTGGAATCTTTCGACGTCGGCATTGCCTGTGTGATCTGATCTGATTCGATTGTCAGAATTTCCCCTGTATCTGTGTTTAGTCTACTTAGAAAGTCAGCGAGAGTGTTTTCTTTTCTTTTAATGTAGCCTATGGTGATATCATATTGTCCTAGTTTGAGTAACCAGCGTTGTAGTCTCGGGTTTATGTCTTTCCCCTTGTGTTTTGTTTGTAGCCATTTGAGTGGCTGGTGGTCAGTCATGAGGTCTAAGTGTCTTCCGTAAACGCACGGCCTGAAAGAGTTAACGCCCCGTACGATGGCGAGAAGTGCCTTTCCTGTAGTGGAATATTTCTTTTCGTGTTCGTTTAAAGTCCTGCTAGCGTAGCATATGGGGTGTTTGTCCTGCATAAGAACAGCTCCGATTGCAAACTCGCTGGCATCTGTGCAAAGTTTGAATTTTTTTGTAAAGTCCGGATATTTGAGGATTGGGGTGTCGGTAAGAAGTCTTTTAAGTTTGTCGAAAGCGTCGGTGTATTGAGGGTCATCTGTTCTTATTTTTGTGTCTTTCTTTAAGTATTTAGTCATTCCATGCGCATTTTTCGCATAGACCTTTATAAATTTCCTGTAGTAGCCAGTGAGCCTATGGAAGATTTAATCTGTTTTGTTGTGGTGGGAAGTTTAAGGTTTTGGATAAAATTTTTTGGTTATGCTTTCTGAGTGCATCAACAATTTTTTGTATACTGTCTTTGTGTTCTTGTATAGTGGTGCTAAAGATGAGAATGTCGTCTAGATAAACGACACATATTTACGCTAACACTGACCTATTTAAGGCTCTATAGTCAATCACAATTCTCCATTTTTTCAGGCCGAGTTGTCCACCTTTTTGGGATGTGCTCGCTGTGATTATGCCCTGTTTTATCATGTCTTTCATTTGTTTGTTGATCTCCTCCTCGTGAATTTGAGGGTATCTATCAATCTTGGAATATACCGGTCGGTCCGTTGTAGTCACGATTTCGTGTTGTATTTCGTAGGTATGAGTTAATGAGTGCCCCTCGAAGAATAGATCCGAGTTTTTTTCCAAAAGTTCTGATAGTAAGGACTTTTCCTCGTTGTTCATATCCTTCCGTATTAATTTATCTAATACGTCTTCATTTGTTGCGGTGGTGTTTAATGTTTGTATTTCATTATATTGAAATGGACACGATTCTGCAAATTTAGTTTTTACACCATTTATTTCTAAGTATTCGTTTTCTAGGTTAATTATGGCAGAGAGTGGTTTTAAAATGTTTTGGCGAATTAAACCATCAAATTGTTTGCTCTTAAAGGGTGTTAGTTTCCAGCACGTAAAATTGTTTTCGTTAAATTCCTTAGGAAGAGGTGTTATGATTTCTTTATCAATAAAAGAGGCCGCTTGTTTGAGCTCTTTTCTTGGGTAGTGTGGTAAAAGGTGTGAATTTAGTAGTGAAATGGTGGATCCTGTGTCAATAAGACATCTTATCACGTTGTTGTCCACTGTAAGTTCTACTATCGGTAGACTATACTTTGGGCCTGACATTGAAAATTTATTTCGTCATTATTATTATTTTCCCTCATGTGGTCGACTTCCATGGGGGTTATTTGTTCTCTTCTATTATAACTGTGTCGTGATTGTTGTGATTGATTATTACTGTGGGGATTTTGGCGATATTGCCCAGAATTAGTGTTCGCGACGCGATTGAATTTTTATTTATTTTCAAAAATAGCCTAGAATTAGTTAACAATTCATACAGACTAACCGACAATTAAATACTTATACTAAAAGCCTTTCTAGCATATTCTTAAATACATTTTTAGAAACTGAAAAATCTAAAAAATCGCACAATTGGGGCATTAAAAGAATAATAACATTGGCCTATTACTGCAAAAAAGTTAAAAGCAACGATTTTGAATTTCACAATGGATCGCGCAACTCCAGAGGATTGGAACGATCTTTTAATTGCCTGCGAACTGCTCGTTCCTGGGCCATTTCCTCTTCCTCGCACATGAGCCGCAACGCTATACTATGCATTATTACCAAAAAAAATTCGCAAAAGCTTCTTATTTCCTTTTATTTGCATATTTTATTAATTTTTTGCACTTTATTCACAGCTGTCAAAATTACGTTTTTGTTTGTTCGATTCGCCACAGCTGATTCGAAGTGAAATCTCATTCGGGCGAAACTCCCGATGACAATTTATTTTTCGGGTGAACAAAAAAAAGTGAGGCGAAATCTTGTTCACGTGAAACTCCCGATAAGGCAACGTTTAGTTAGTTTTGCAACGTGGACTAAGAGACAGAATTGTCCTGAATTCTGCTGTAATGGTTCATGTTCATATGGCCCGAAAGTCTGTCTAGATGTGTTTTCTTGTCTATGTTGTTGGAATTGCCTTGCACTAGAGTTCTGTTCCTGTCTTGGTCTGTATTGTGTCCTAGAAGGATTCGTCGAGTGTTTCAGTATCCCTGTCTCTTCTAGAGTAAAGTATGCCTGTCTTAGGTTCGTAATGTTTCTGCTAATAATAATGCTAGCCGGATGTGGATCGAGCCCGTTTTAAAAAATATTTTTATTTATTTATTTATTAATTACAATGAAATATAATTATAAATAATTATATTACATGGCCAGAGGGCACTAGCAACCGGGGCTATCGGCCCGTTTTTATTCTAATGAATTTTATACATGTAGGCATCCGCCCCGACCGATGTAAACACGAATTGAATTTGTTGTTTTTTCAAGTTCCTCTAGCCATTCAATTATTTGCCACTCATTGCTTTAAAAACATCCTGCAGAAGTTCTTTTTGATGAGGATGGTCTTTCCATTGTGCTTGAATTTGCTATGCGTACATATGTATGTAAATAAAATAATAAAAACGATTTTACTGGAGTGGAGTAGTCTGACGGACACTATGAAAATGTTACGATTATGCTGACGTGGTCTACAGATACTTACAGTAATACTGACGTGGTGGTCAGACAGACACTAAATTGCGTAACTGCGCACGTGCGCCACCTACGAACACTTTGCACTGATCGATCGTCGCGACGTAAGAATACGAGTGTGAAAGGTACTACGAATGTGTGGATCGTAAGTTCAAAACTTACGAAGCAATGCACGAAGTTTTGTTTTGCGGTGTCTGTCAGACCACCACATCTGCTACAGAGGGTTAATAGGCTGCGTAATGTTTTCCAATCCCCTGGTATCTCGCGGCGAACGACGTCCAGTGCTGGTCCTTTTAGCGTTCTCAATATTGTGTTGAAACACAGTGTCCTGTCGTCGGGTTCTAATGTGGAGATTACGGGGATTAGTCAATCTATCCCGGTAACGAATAATGAGAGTTCATTTTTATCTCCTGCGAAGTGAAGGACAAATTTGAAATTTTCCATCACAAAACCCTTTTTCCGAGGTTTGTGACATGTTGTTACTTATTGATACTTTTTGTATGTAGTTCCGATTCCAGGTAATCGATGTCGTAGTTTGTAGGTTCGATGATAGGATTGAGTAAGCCATTTTTTTAATTTTTTGTTTTTCGTATCCAGTTAACAGATATTTGTTTATTACTATTAGGTTATTATTACTTTCGTTATTCAAATTATTTTTTATCGCATTTAAATCGTCGTGATCAGGTGATCCGGCTATAAATTTCCATGTTTTTCCTTTTATGTCTATTGATCTCTCCCTTCTGTTATTCTCAACTGGTTTAAGGCTATTAAGGATCTGGAAGGTCTGGGTAATTTCGTGTTTGAGGATAGGGTATAGCAGGTTTTCCTTAGAAATTTGGTTGGTTATCTCGTCATAAGTCTCTATCAAAAATTGTTCATATTTTTCCAAGTGATGAAGTGAATAAGCCTGAATGTCCCGTCCTGTATTTTCGCTTGTCCGTTGTCTATTGTCACTAGTTGCGCTTTACTGTAGTCCAAAATTTCGATGTCCGAAAGGGAGGTGGTAATAGGGTTCCAGAGAATGAAAAGGCTAAGGTAATTCATTTTTCCTGTAAGAATAAAGTTCAATTTTTTATAAGTCCTTTATGAATTATTCGTCCTGATACTGTTTTTACTGTAGTTCTTTGATTTTCGGATACTATTTCTTTCTTATATTTCGGGGTTAATTTAGATCCTAGTCGTTTATTTATTTTTACGTAAATAACTTCGCCTGGGGAGTAATCTTTGTTTTCTGATCTGTTTTTGTTATGATAGGCGTGGTCTAGCTCTTGTTTTTTCTTAATATTTTCTTGATATTTTCTTGTCTTTGTTGTTCTAATATTTCCGGGTCATTGTAAATTCGATTTCCAAAAATGGTTTCTATGGGTTTATTTTTTGTGGTTGAGTGGATTGATGAATTATATTCCTAGGGGTAGCCCTATGGAGCCCTTCGCTGTCGCATGCATGCATGTCGTATGCTAACCAATGAAAATGAGGGCTATTGGCTGCAGGCTGTGTCCTGTTGTTGGTTTGTCTTTGCATGAAAGTATCTGAATTATTATTGTCAGCGAACTTGAAGGCAAATAAGGAGCGCGCTCGGTTAGCCTCCAATTCTTGTGCTAGCGCGAGAAATATATGTGTGATTACCAAGGCTGGCAAAAAAATACAAAACACTGATGTTCACTGCTCGACAGTTAGCTTTATTCTGAATTTTTCAATTTACAATACTTTCCTTCTTACTTGCTAAATTGATTGACTGCAAAATAATATTGATTACGAAATAATAATAAGAATAATTAAAAATTATAATAATAATAATAAACAATTTTAATTCTTAAAATTGAAATAAAGTTGATTATTCAGCGTCTGGGCCTTTTCCGCTGCATTGCACTATTGGGTCGTTGTTCTTATTAGCTTTTGCTGATGCTTGTTGTTGTTGTAGCGGCATCAGGTTGCTGAGCTGCGCATTGGTTTTGGAGGTGGTTGTTGTTGTCGTTGCGGATACGTAACTCCTCCCCCCTAGAGCAGAGCGACGGCCAGAACGAATCAGTGAGGGTCGGAGCGTTATTTGGTATTGATTCTGTGTTGTATTTGATTGTTGGTCTTCTTTTTACATAAATGATGGTGAGTATGATTAGTGTTCCGAGTGTGGTTAATGCTGCATATGAGTAGTTGATCTTCTGTGTTGATTCTTCTATTAGTGCGTTTATTGTATCTATTTGGAGGTCGTGGAGTTTCTGCAGGTTAAGTTTGTCTATAACGAGTCTGAGTCTGAGTCCCAGTAGATGGTTGGGTCAATTCAGTAGGTGATGCCTTTGATTTCTATGTTGCAGTTATGAAATCGTAGGATTGCTGTTCCTTTAACGACGTGGTTTACTTCGCTGCATGTTGAGTTGACGTGAGTTTCTGGTACATTGATGAAGATTATGACGTTTGGTTCTGGTTGTATGATCTCTCTAATTCTGCCAATATCGTTTATAGTGCAATGCGCTTTTTGGTTCTGTATGATGCGGCCCAGGCAGGGTGAGTTTGGTGAGGATTCTTGTCTAGTCGATTGGGAACAGTAGTATGTGTTTTCTATTTTTGGACATGCTTCATGGAATTGGGGTTGCACTCTTGAATAGGGTTTTAGTTGGTAAGATTCAGGTGCGTGGTATGGTCTATATGATCTTGAAGGTTGTTTAAAAGATGTTATGCTTTGCTCCTTTAAGCAGTAAGAAAGTGCCGTCGGTAAGTTGTCTGGGCGCATAGCGCGAATCGCTGCACCTAGGGTTTCCCTTAGTCCGGTGAGGAATGTATTAAGGCACATTTCAGAGAATAGTTCCCTTTTGGAGCTAATTACTCTTTGGTCCTTCTCATTTATAAGGATGTTGTTGAGAAGGGCCGCTTGGATCTCTAGGATGTCTGCGTGGAATTGTTCGAGGGATCGTCCTGCTTATGTAACATTGTGGAGGTCCCTAATGAGAGTGCTTTCTGTCCTCTTATCTGCAAAGGCGGATATTAAATTTGTCTTAATTGCATCCCAGTCGAGTTGTGTTAGATAGGTGTTTAGTAGTTCGTTTGCAGCTCCCGTTATTTTTTTCCTAATAGCCCTTAGGAGGATTTGGCCATATTGTGTTTGTTCTGTCCCTTTTAAAAATAGTAGGATTTCTTCGACGTTACTAATAAAATCATACAGAAGACGAGGGTTCCCGTCGAAGTTAGGGAGGTCCTTAATCACGTCAGGGATTCTTAACGAGTTAAATATTTCCTGTGTGTTAGATTGAGCCTGGTGGGGAATTTGGGGTGAGATGTGGTGTTGGGGTTGGTTTACTTTTGGTTCCATTTCTGTCGGTATGTCTAATAAACTTACGAAATTTTGTGGTTCGAAATAAGTATCTTCGGGTATTGTTTCTAGACTTTTCGTTTTTTTTTGTTAATTTTGACAAGGCTAGTGTCTTCGCTTTACGCTTAAACATTAAGGTTGGCTTTATGTCTATATCTTCGTAATGTTATTACTATATACTTTCTATCTTTTTCTCTTTTTGAATTATTTCTTTGCTTTCCTGAATTGGATTCTGATTAAATCACTGTACTGATTTCCATTCAGTACTCCTAGTTCGGGATGGACTGATATTCCGTCAGTACTCTATGCTAGGATGGATTTAACGAAAGGCAATTGCAGTTCTTTTAATTTCAAAAAATTTCGTTATTGTTATAACTCTTTTAACCTGGAGGGTCCGGCTTTTGGGGCTACGGAATCGCAGATTTGAGTTTTGTTATATGCCCAATTGATTAATTTATTTTTATGGCTGTACAAGCCTTAGTTTATTTATATATGTTTTTTTTTTTCTGAATTTCTTGAATTTATTTATTAGTAGAGGATGCCTCGTTATAGCCTTACAATGTGTGTACTACAATTTTCTAATTTTTCGAGCGCTGTCGGCATGTCCGTTGGTCTTGAAGAAAATAAAATATCGCATAGCGGCCTGTTGAGCCCAGAAATGAAAACTCTGAGCGCGTCTTGTCTGTACTTAGTCATTAGTGATTCTATCACCTCCCGTTGGTCTCCGTAAGTCATCAGTGTTTTGTTAGTTATGGCGGTCAATTTCTTTTCCACCTCATCGTAGAATTCACAGATTGTCAACCTCCCCTGGCGGAGTGTGGACATCTCTTGCTCAATGATGTGAATCGGTTTTTTATCCGAGTAGGTGAAATCCAGTCGGGCTATAATAGCCCTAAAATTGAGCACGGTATTAAATGAGAATACAGAATCTGCACGTCCGACAACTTTATTCCGGATAATTGTCACTGCTTGATAGTGTTTGCAACTTCCGGGATAGCTCTCGAATATTGGATATGCAGCGTGCGCTGACTGACGCCATGAGACGTATTTAGCCTGGTCACCACAAAATTCAGGTAGTGACTTGACTATGTCTAATGATTCGTTGCATTCAATATTAAGGTCGAATGTAATTTCAACGTATTCTTCCACTCTAGCTGGGGTCTCTATCCGCGATAGTCTGTTAGTCAATTCGTCAACTGTAGTTTGAAAATCTCTCCTAACCTGGTCCGTGGCCACTCTCACAGCAGCACCAACCTCAGCGCGAAGTCGTGCTTCGTCCATGTTGTCGGTTAGTTCGATATGGGTTTACAAATATTTTAAACACTTATAATTCTTTATAAATTTTACAATATCAATTAACTTTATTTGCAACAAATTCTCATTTATTTAATTAAATCACTATTTCAAGAAGTGGGCACTCTACTCACATGCATTACTTAAAAGTACCTTAGACCTTCTTGTTCGAGATATGTGCAGATGGCGATGGTGAAGGTTCGTCCCTCGATGTCAGCGCCTCGGCGTGGCGCGCAAAGCCTCTGTTGCTTTTATCACTTTTGTATTTTATTGTAGTTTTCTTATTTTAATTTTAATTTTCCCTCTGTTTATTTTAACGTAGTTCTTCTTTATATTTCAATGCACCTTTAACAGTTTATTTCTATTCTTTTGTTCACTGTTTTTATTTTTTCTATTTGTTGTTTTGTTCGCGTTTAATCCTTTTTTCAGGATATTTTAATTCGCACGCGATTTACATATGTCGCGAATCAAACAACGAACAAATTGGTGCAACGTCGAAAGTCGACTTTCTTTATTAAGATCCAAACATAGACTGCCTACTTACTGCCCGCAGTCGCATTTTCTGACTCTCTTCGCAACATTCGATTCGCTTGAACTTCAGTGACTTTGTGGTTTTGCTGACTTTGCAGCGGAAGCCGAAATTCAGGGCTCAGCAATTGCGAGTACGGGTTAATGACTTAAAATATTGATGTCTTATGTGGATCTTCACTTGGTTGCTAAACTTGGTATGATCTGGTGGAATCACCCTTAACTCCACCAGGGCCAGAATACGAATTTTTCGGAATTCTTTCATTTACAACATTAATTCTTATTTTGCTACTGTTTTTTCTTTTAACATAGAGAAATATTACAATTATTATGATAACAATAATAGATATGAGTGTTATATGTAATCCAAGTGAAACATTTTTGTGAAATTTTAATTCATTTATGGCTTTTAAATTTTCGAAGTTTGTTATCTGGAGAACATTTTTTCTAGCGAGATGGCATGTTCTTCTAAGGATGTTGAAAAGAATTAGGATGTCATCTAAATATACGACACAGATTTTACCTATGTAGTCTCGAAGAATTTCGTTCATTAGCCTCTGGAATGTGGCTGGGGCATTTTTTAACCCGAAAGGCATTCTGACATATTCATATAGTCCCGCCGGAGTTACAAATGCTGTCTTTTCGATGTCCTCGAATGCTGCTGAAATGCTGTCTTTTCGATGTCGAGAAGATCTATAGTGCTAGTGCTAGCTAGATCTATAGTGCTAAAATACTGTGCTTTCCCCAGTTTGTCTAAGAATCCATCAATATTTGGGAGGGGATACTTGTCGTCAACAGTAATCTGATTTAACCTCATATAATCAACCACTATTCTACACTTTTGAACTCCTGAATTATCTTTTCTTTTTGGTATAATAATAATTGGTGAGCTGTATTTGCTTCTGCTTTTTCTAATGATTGTCTTTCCATGTCCTCCATTTGTTTTCGAACTTCCTCCTCATGTTTTGGAGGTAGCCTGTATATCTTTGAGTTAATTTGTTATCGTCTTTATTTCATGAACAACAGAATTCGTATTTGTTAAAATATTGCCTTCTTTGTAAATTATTTTAGTATTATAACTTAGACTTTTTATTTAATGTAGACAATATAAACTCAGACTTTTTATTTAATTTATGGTTACAACTCCAATTTAACCGCCGCCGATCTCCGCTGTTGTCAAACTTCTCCCACGCCACCACCTAAGCCCAGGGATGCAAAAAATTTATTTCATTTTATTCCGCTCGCTTAGGTGGTAAATTAAAGACTAACTCACTTATCGGCGCGAAAGCATAATTACGGTTCCCTATCAAGTTGAATTGCCAAAAAGCTGATAAGGCGAAAATTCAGTCACGTTGTGGGAACGCATCATGCACTACTCGTGGTGGTAGAATTTCGGGGACTGATACCTTAACTCCCCCCTTTCTTAAAATCAATCGTCCCGATTGCTAAAAAGCCGGAAGGTCATTGACACTTCGAAATTCTCGTTTTGGTTTATGGGGAAGGTGCTCTTCTAGATTCAAGACTCTGGGTTCGGTTTTTTCATTAATTACAGTGGTTATATGTTGTGGCTTGGTTTTGAATTTGTAAATTGTCAGAAACAGACAGACAATTAATATAGCGGACAGGACGAAAACATGACCCTTCCTTTGGTTGATATGGAATTGATCTCGTCAACATTGTTTGTTTGCAGTTCCTTTATCATCTCTAGAGATAGGACTTCCTGAAATTCGGATTTATTAGTGGAAATTTGTAATATAGCTGGAAGTGGGTTTAAGGTTGATACCTCCTGGGAAACATAAGTTTGATTCCCAATTGTGACTGTATCATTGTGAAATTGGACTATACTTATAGGTTCCCGATAATCGATATGATTTATTTTGGGATATTTCTAAAAATCCCTCGAATTGATTTAAAAATATCATTCCTTGACTGATTTCTTGTACTGAAGGTAAGTGCTGATTATTAATTACCACGCAATTATGCCTTTTGCTGTTCAGCAGTGGAGGTATACAATTTGTTTCACTTATATCTAACAAATGTTCCTTATTACAAATACACAATTCATTAAATTCGTTACAACTTTTCTTAATTTGATAAATTTTATCCTTACATTTAACAATGTTTTCTAAATTGATCTTTACAATTGTTTTTTGCTTCTTAACCCTCAATCACCCACCCCTCTTAAAATCACGTATCTACCCACCCTGAGTCCCTGGGACTCACATTTTTTGTTTACGAAAAAATGCAACATCTATTAAATTTTTATAGTTTTTTATTGATTTGCTGGCCGCATTGAGACCTCTTCTTACACATTTCATTTAATTTCGCGACATAACTTCAAAAGAAATTCATTTTTTTATAGGCAGAAAAAAAAACTACAAAAAAACATATACATTTTCTTTTATAAAAACAAAGGACATAAATAAATTAACGAAAACAATTATTTTTGCATAAATAACTTAAAAATAAAATAACAATTCAGAAAAAAAACTTAAAGTAATACCTTCTTATATAAAATAAGGAAACGTGCAGCAGGTTAATTTACTGTTGTTTTCCATTTTCCCCACATATCGTTTTGGCACAACTATGGCAAATTGGTTTCTGGCAAGTACAGCAAAGGTAAGCTGTTTTAGTGCGTTTTTTGTAACTACAAGTATAACAATATTTTCGTTGATCCCTGGGTAACTTATTAATAGTTTCTGATGAACTTTGTTGTTCAGGCACATCCATTTTTATTATGCGAGAAATAAGCACTCGAATCTCTTTTGGCATAGCAGTGTTGTATAGACGGGTTTTCAAATTCAATTCGTTTAAGTTTTCAGCAAGTCCTTTTAAAAAATTCAGTCTTGCAAGTTTTGGTAAATTACTCTGGTTATTATAAAGCACATAAGCATTTACACCCGATATGTCAATTAAGCGATAAAATACTACCATAGGCCATCTGGCGGTTCGCCTACTGCAAGAATAAACTGAGCATTTCTGATCAACAGAATCAACGCCACCTTTGGTACTATTGTAGTAATGTATTATTTCCGGTTTTTTTTATGTCTGATTTAATGCATCATCATGGTGCATTGACGAGTATAAAATCACAGCCCGGTTTTTCTTAGGAACGAAACTTACTAATGTTACTTCGTTGGTAAATCCAAAAATAGAAGAATTCACAGCTCTGTTTTTATTTGGTAATAACTGTTTAGGTATTTCAGGTTTGTTTTTTCTCAGTGTACCGACAGTTGTAAGACCCTTACTTTTCAACGTTGTAAGTAAGTTTATCGAAGAATACCAATTATCTGTAGTGACGTTTCGGTTTGATCCAAAAATAGGTTCGCATAGACGTATAACAGCTTGACTTGGTACAGGTCTTTTTCGATCTTCTTCGGGCAAACCACTACCATCAGAACCTTTACCGGTATAAAGGTAGATGTTATATGTATAAAACGATGCAGAGTCTACCATCAGTTGCATTTTAATGCCATATTTAGCAGGCTTCTTAGGCATGTACATTTTGAATTTCGATCTACCACGAAATTTGATCAACATTTCATCAACTGTGACATTGGGTCCAAGAATATAATTGGCTTGAGAATTAGACACAAACATCGACAAAATATTTGTTACAGCACACCCTGGATCGTTGACAATGCGTTGTTTGCGATCTTCAAAATTGTCAAACCTCAATGCCAGGAGTAATGCACAGCAGCGATTCATGGATATAAAAACTGAAAAATAATTCTCATTCTGCAAGTGAAAAATAAAACTCACCGCATAATTTTTATTTTTCGCCAAAAAAATAAAACTTAACAACAAATTTTTATTTTCTGATCAAAACAAAAAAATCAACAAATAATTTGTATTCGGTGAGCGGAAAATAAAAATCGAAAAATAAGTTTTATATTTTGATTATTATATTTAGCTCATAATTTTTACGGTCCCTGATTACTATTAGTGGACTGCAATATCTGGAATGACTCTTTTGAATGATGCCTTGTTCTTCCATTTCTTTGATTTGTTTTCTAACCTCAATTTCATGCTATCTGGGGTATCGGTTTGATTTTGAATTAATCTGCTCTTGAGTTGTGGTTTTTATTTCGTGCTGATTTTCGGTGGTGCTAGTTAATCTATAACCTTCTTTAACTAGTAATTTATTAAATCTTCTCAGTAGGTTAGTAACTTCTCTATGTTCTTCTGCATTTAGGTGGTCTAGTTTTAAGCTTTCTAAATTTAGATCAGTTGTTTCGAGAGTATGAATTTATAATTATAAAGTCGTATCTTCTTCCTCTTAGTGGTGTGGCTTCCCATCTCACTCTAGCATTGCTGGGCAAATTAAACTGCTCCGGCGCCACTGTGTGCACTTCATAATTTATGGTGTCTGTGTTAGTGATTGTACTAAATAATATGGGGTTTTTGAATTTTATTTTGGGGAAGTCATTTATTTCGCTATTAATCACACTTAGACTAGCTCTTGTATCTGCGCAATATAATTTTTGTTGTTAATGTTAAATTTTACTTTGGGCAAACATTCCGGGGCTGATTCGTAAAAAAAATTCTGTTAATTATTTCTTCCCTTCTATTGTCTTCTATGGATTCTACTTGGCGTTGCCTATCGCAGCTTAAGCAATTTTGGCAAGGATGCGGATTAGGGTGTCCTGCGAATTGAAGTTCATTCATCTTTGTTTCGACCGCATCAATTTCCATTGGTTCGATCTGACCTTGCCTAGGTTGACTTTGACGATATTGGCCAGAATTTTGCCTAGGGTTTCCTGTCTGTTGTAGTCTTTGGAAATTGCCTGAGTTCGCAAATCTATTGCTATTGTTAAATCTTGCGCTATTCGTTTGCTTATGATAATTTTGACTATTCTGTCCGGAATTACATCTTATGTCGTTTTGATTATAATTATACTGTTGATCCTCTGTAGTGGTCCCATATTCTGATCATTATTTCTATGTCTTCAGGAGCGTTGTTATATCGCTGACCTTTGTCCTGATACCCATTATTGCATCCATTTGCTAGATTTTCCTCTCTTATTCTATATCTCCTATATTCTCGTCTAATGCAGCTGTCTTCGAATCTCCTACTCGTCATTATTTTCAATATGTTGTTTAAATTTCTTTCCTCGTAAATTTTGTCTAATAATACTCCCTGAGTAATTTCTTTAATAACTAATAAACTTTCCACATTACTTAGGTCGATGTAGTGGTCATCCTTGTAGTATACTGTCAGTTCGTCTGATTTATACTCAATTTCATGCTGTGGGGGGTATCGGTTTGATTTTGAATTAATCTGCTCTTGAGTTGTGGTTTTTATTTCGTGCTGATTTTCGGTGGTGCTAGTTAAGCTATAACCTTCTTTAACTAGTAATTTATTGAATCTTCTCAGTAGGTTAGTAACTTCTCTATGTTCTTCTGCATTTAGGTGGTCTAGTTTTAAGCTTTCTAAATTTAGATCAGTTGTTTCGAGAGTATGAATTTATAATTATAAAGTCCGTATCTTCTTCCTCTTAGTGGTGTGGCTTCCCATCTCACTCTAGCATTGCTGGGCAAATTAAACTGCTCCGGCGCCACTGTGTGCACTTCATAATTTATGGTGTCTGTGTTAGTGATTGTACTAAATAATATGGGGTTTTTTAATTTTATTTTGGGGAAGTCATTTATTTCGCTATTAATCACACTTAGACTAGCTCTTGTATCTGCGCAATATAATTTTTGTTGTTAATGTTAAATTTTACTTTGGGCAAACATTCCGGGGCTGATTCGTAAAAAAAATTCTGTTAATTATTTCTTCCCTTCTATTGTCTTCTATGGATTCTACTTGGCGTTGCCTATCGCAGCTTAAGCAATTTTGGCAAGGATGCGGATTAGGGTGTCCTGCGAATTGAAGTTCATTCATCTTTGTTTCGACCGCATCAATTTCCATTGGTTCGATCTGACCTTGCCTAGGTTGACTTTGACGATATTGGCCAGAATTTTGCCTAGGGTTTCCTGTCTGTTGTAGTCTTTGGAAATTGCCTGAGTTCGCAAATCTATTGCTATTGTTAAATCTTGCGCTATTCGTTTGCTTATGATAATTTTGACTATTCTGTCCGGAATTACATCTTATGTCGTTTTGATTATAATTATACTGTTGATCCTCTGTAGTGGTCCCATATTCTGATCATTATTTCTATGTCTTCAGGAGCGTTATTATATCGCTGACCTTTGTCCTGATACCCATTATTGCATCCATTTGCTAGATTTTCCTCTCTTATTCTATATCTCCTATATTCTCGTCTAATGCAGCTGTCTTCGAATCTCCTACTCGTCATTATTTTCAATATGTTGTTTAAATTTCTTTCCTCGTAAATTTTGTCTAATAATACTCCCTGAGTAATTTCTTTAATAACTAATAAACTTTCCACATTACTTAGGTCGATGTAGTGGTCATCCTTGTAGTATACTGTCAGTTCGTCTGATTTATACTTAATATTCTGTATTTCTTTCGTTAATTCACTTGCATTGTTAACTTTAAGGTTTGCCACCTTTCTGTAGAGGTGGTGTGGGTCCACATCGGGTCGGTAGCGCAACTTGAGAGTCTCCTTTATGAGCTGCCAATTGTCGGGTTCGGGTATATTTATAATCACGTCCTTTGCTTGTCCTTGTATTATTCGGTAAAAAATCGCTCGTACTGCTTCCTTCCGTAATTCGATGTTATTGATGGTTGATAGTAGGTACTCGATGGTGCTAAAAATGAATTTATTGTGATTTCACCGGTGCCTGTGAAAGTAGGTAGGCTGTCTTCATCAAAAGGTTTCCGCTGTTGCTCTGCTCTGTTCTATTTCGTAGTTCGATGTATGCTTGTCTAATTTGTTCCAGTTGCTGCTCCTTCCTGGCAAGTTCTTCTACCAGCTCCACGGGGGGTATCTGAGTCTCTTCCTTCGTCATCCTCCTGTTGTCAAATGCTCGTTGTCTTCGTGTTGTTGACTTAAATTTGCTTGGTGTAACACTTTGTTTCTTGTGCATGCACTCAATTATATAAGTTAAGAGATTTGTTACGTGAAAATCTCAAACAAATTATTTTTGGCCGAAGCCGATCTTTATTCAACAACACTTGAATTAGAACTGAGTTACAATTTTGGTTCTCCTAAAACTAAGCCGCTGTGCCACGTTACGGGCGCAGGTGAGTTTCTGTAATTTTGTAGTGGTTGCGCTTTTGGCGGATGCGCGTGCAGTGGTTATTTGATATGGTGCAGCGGTTTCGTAGACATGGTGTCAGCAGTTTACGTGAAGAGTTGTTGATATGTTTCGGATCGTGGGAAACATATCTTTGGAGTTTTTAAATGTGGACCGCGCTCCTCCCCTCTTAAAAACGCTTGTCCTTGTCCGAGCATCTGGAAATTTTGGAAGGTTTTTGCTCCTGGTGTAGGAATTTGGATGGGGAGTTCATGGTGTTGGCTAGCTTCTGCAGCAACTTCTGTCGGTTTTTCCACTGGCTGTTTTAGCTTCTTCCTTCAGAAGTATTTCCTAATGCTAGCTAGTAGGATGATGGCTATGGTGAACGTTAGTCCTGCGGAAAATCTGTTTATGGTTTTTTCAGCTCTTAAGGACTGGATTTCCATTGTATTGTTAATATGTAATTCGCTGAGTGCTTCTAGTGACAGCAGTCTGGTTCGACTTTCTTCTATTGGCGTTGGCTGGGCTACTGCTAGCATTACCTTCAGTGGGGGTACTTCGTAGTTTTTGTAAGTTTTCCCATTTACTGCTATTGATGTGTTTTTAAAATTCAGGATGTAGGTGCCGTTAATGGGTCGCACGCTATCGTCTATTGTTACGTTGCCTTGGAAGTTGTTTAAGAAGAGCATCCCTGGGGCGATTAGTTCTACTCTCGGAATATGGTGGTCGTTGATCATGTGACACGATGAATTGAGGCTCTTAACTAAGTTTGGTATACAAAAATCATTTCTTAAGTCTAACAATTCGTCTTCCTTACAAATACTTATTCTATTATATTGCTTGCAATTTCCTTTTATTCCTAAAATATGTTCTTTATTTATGTTCAGGGCTGTTTTCCAAATGTTGAGAGCACATTGGTTTGTGGCTTCTCCTGTTCCTAGCACTGTCAAAGTTTTATTATTAAGACTTCTTAGTTTCGTTTTGTTGGATTTAGTCTTCAATAAAACACTTTAATTTCGTTTAAGAACTTATTTATTTGACGACCTGTCACCAGCACTGATCAGCGAAGAATGAATCGAAGTAAAACTTCTTGCGCAGAAGTAAAGTGCAACTACGCATTGCGCAATAGATACACAACTGCAAGACAACGGATACACATGCGACTAGCGCACAAACTATCCTTTTAGTTAGCAGACAATTGAGCGGCCTAACGGGACTTTTCCGTTGCTGCATTGCGCATCAAATAAACAAACGCAATCGGACACGATCAATGCATTTTTGCTACGCACGAGCAGAATTCCTGCGCAATAACATATTACGCAGTTTATTAATAAAGGAATTCTTCTCGTGTATTCAACACACCTCCTCAAAAATTAATTGATCGCCACAAACTGATTCACATGTTTCTACATTAATAAAAAAAATATTTGCTGGTGAAAAGTCGTGTAATCTGGGGAATGACAATATTATGGTTCAACATTCGTTGCAAGGATTGGGAAAACCCAGAAAAACCCAATCAAACCATACATTATTACATTGTTTCTCAATATATCATATTACATTTTTATACATACTTATATACATTACATTTTTTTTAATTAATTTTTTTGTTTTCCTTCATATGCTTTATTTCAAATTCATTTTACTTCTTAAATCTAAAAATCTGGCTCCAGACAGCGGCTTTGTCAAAATATCAGCTAGTTGTTTATCTGTAGGAATATACTCAATTTTAATTAGTTTATTTTCAACTTGCTCCCGTGAAAAATGATATTTAATATCGATATGCTTCGATCTTTTGTGACATGACGGATTATTTGCTATACTTATGCAACCTTGGTTATCTTCATATATTTTCATTGGTTCTTTCAATTCAATTTGTATACTATTCATTAACGACTTCAGCCACAAGGCTTCTCTAACGGCTTCAAAAAGTGCCATATACTCTGCTTCAGTAGATGAAGCAGCAACAGAGTGTTGTTTCTTTGTATTCCAACAAACTATACATGATTCGAACATCATAAATACATAACCAGTAGTGCTTTTCCTGTCACTAACACTTCCACCCCAATCAGAATCAACATAACCAGTTATCATTTCTTTGCAATTTAAGTTTTTAGAATAGACTAATCTTAAATCACTCGAACCTTTAAGATATCTTAGAACTCTTTTAAGGCACTGCCACAATTCTTTATTATTTTTATTGCTATATCGACTCAATATATTAACCGATGTACTTAAATCGGGTCGTGTGCACAACATAATATACATTAAACAGCCAATTAAATTACGACACGGTGCATCACAATTTTCGTCTGAATTCAATGCTTCATAATCTAGCCTACTTGGAAGTGGAGTACTAACTGCTTTAGAATCAATCATCTTAAATTTCTTTAAAACATTTTCGATATAAGCGGACTGACTAAGACTTACGCTATTATTAACTCTTTCGATCTTTATCCCAATAAAATATTTAATCTCAAATAAATCAGTCATCCTAAATTTGCTCTTCAAATAATTTTTAAAAGTGGTCATTGTTTCAATATTCCCTGTTGCTATTACTAGGTCATCCACATATAATAACACATACAGGTTGTGATGTGCATCACCCTTATCAAGAATGTAAATACAACGATCTACAGCTGAATTCATGAAACCGATTTCTTTCAATGCTTGTTCAAAAATTTCAAACCAACACCTTGCAGCCTGCTTAAGACCATATATTGCTTTATTCAATCTGCAGACTTGATCACTACCACAGGATAATCCCGGAGGAGCCGTCATATAAATCTCTTCTTTCAATATACCATTCAAAAATGCGGTTTTAACATCCATGTGGTGAACTTTCAAGTCAAATTGGTTTGCAAAAGCTAATATAAATCGGAGACTAGAAATTCTTGCTACTGGAGCAAATGTTTCATCATAATCAATTAAATATTCCTGTGTGAAACCACGCGCGACCAGCCTTGCTTTATATCTAATTGGATTGCCTAGCTCGTCATATTTCCTTGTAAAAACCCACCTACAACTAACTATGTTCTTATTTTTAGGTTTTGATACAAGAGACCAAGTTTTGTTATAAAAATGAGAATCAAGCTCTTCTTTAATTGCTTCTTCCCAATGTGACCTATCGCTTCTATTTTTAATATCATCAAAAGAATTTGGAACGCTATCAATGAAACTTTGTGCATTCATTATGCAACTTTTGACTAACAAATCACTTTCTTTGTATGATATCTGTGGCCGTTCCTTCAATCGATCACTTCTTCTGACTTCGTTTTTTTCCTCACTTAACTGTGAGTTTTGTAGCTGACCATTATGTTCATCAGTATTCTCTAATACATTTTCACCAGTCTCAACTGGATCGGCATTCTCTTTACTTGTTACCACACCACTAGGCTGTTTATCTAATGCAAATTCATTAGATATCCTTTCCGTACTCTCATTCGGGAATTCAATTTCATTACCAGAGTTTCTCAACTCTACTCTGTCTTTTACAACAGTCCTAGAATTTACCATGTTTGTTTCATCAACGATCACATCTCTCGCTGACACAAACTTTCCAGTTGCCACATCCCACACTTTGTATCCATTTGGTTCGTATCCAACAAGAATACCTTTCCATGATTTTTCATCAAATTTTCGTTTTCTTGTTTTATTATGGATATATACTGTCGAACCAAATACTTTCAAATATCTTAAATCAGGCTTTCTATTGTGCCACATTTCAAATGGTGTTCTCATACTATTTTTCAACGCTTTACTTGGACTTCGGTTAATCAAATAGGTAGCTGTCAATACAGCTTCACCCCAAAACCGTTTGTCCAATTTCGCTCCACTAACCATAGTACGAGCTTTTTCCGTTATTGTTCTTATCATGCGTTCAGACACACCATTTAGTTGTGGAGTATGTGGAACTGTTAGGTGGTAACTGATGCCTTTTTGAACACAATAGTCGCGCATCTCATTTGACAAATATTCTCTCCCATTATCAATATATAGATTTACAACTTTTAAATTGAAATGGGCTTCACTTTTTGCAACAAAATCTTTGAAAGTGGCAAAAACGTCAGACTTATAGGTGATCAAATAAGTTACACAGTAGTGTGTATATTGATCAACAAAAATTACGTAATAGTTCTTTTCATCAACTGTAGAAGGTGTTATCGGGCCACAGACATCTGAATGGACTACAAATAAAGGTCTTTTAATGTAATTTTTATTTTTAGATATATTAAAACTTAGTCTAGCTTGTTTTCCATATATACATGCCTCACATAATTCATCAGTTGGTTGCACAGTCTTTAAAAGTGCAATATCATTAAACATATTTTTGTTTTTTATTTCCAAGAACTTTCCTTTACTAATATGTCCTAATCTTTCATGCCACAAAAGATAACCATTATTTTTAACCATATTTGATGCATACGCTTTTCTGCTTAAAACAAAGTCGATAATAGGAACATTATGAATACATTTACCATCAATGATTACTTGACCATTCTTGCTGACTTTAACACCTCCTGCATCAAATTCGATTTTCAATCCAGCATCCTGCATCCGTTTCACTGAAATTAAATTCTGTGGAACATCTTTACAAAAAAGTACATCTTCCAGGGTAATTTCGTTTTGAGAATCATCACAGAGCCTAACGATGCCCTTCTTTGTAGCATAAATATATTCCCCACACTTTGCGATTGATATCCTTATTGGGTACTCCAGATCGACACAATCGGTGAAAAGATTTTCGTTATTAATAATGTGGTCAGAAGCTCCAGAATCCAGGAGAAAAGACACGTCGCCGACAGTAGGAATTACAGCTTCATTTCTTATCATAAACGCGAAACCGTTTCGCGGTGAAGTAGTTGCAAATTGTGCAGCTTTGGCATGTTCATTCTTTTTGTTACTCAAAAACCTTTTAAATGCATAGCAGTCTTTTTTTATATGTCCCTTTTTACCACAGTGATAGCATTTCACAATTGGCTTGGTATTTGTTTTAAAAGTTTTGAATTTATTTTGGTTTTTAAAGGTTTGCGAGAAATTTGTATAGCTTTTATTGTTATTATTACACATCGCTTGCAATATTTTGGAACTTGTGTCTTTATTATCGCTTCTTAACTTAATTTCATGATCCAGCAACCGGTTCTTTACGAAAGCCAATGTTAAATTATCTTCTGACAGTGTTTCAATTGCGGTTACAACTCCATCATAAGATGGTGGTAATGTTAATAATAAGTGAGACACTTTGTCCATCTCATCAATTTTAGCTCCCGAAGCCAACAGTTCGTTAATTAGGTCATCAAATAAATTAAAGTGACCTAATAATGGGGATTCACTCTTTAATTTTAACGAAAGCAACCTTTTCCGCACAGCTAGTTGCGACGCTAAACTCTTTCGCTCGTATATCTGATCTAAGTTCTTAAAAATTTGCCTTGCAGTACTTTCACTACTTGCAAAGCCAAGAAATGAATCACTTAAATACTCGATGATGATGCTTTTAGCATTTCTTTCACTTTTTCTCCATTCGTCCGTAATGTCTTCTGGCACTTCAGTGTCTATCACTTTTAGAGCATCTGTTTCCGCCAAGAGTGCTCTAACTCTAAATTTCCAAATTGAATATTTTTCGCCATCGAAAGGCTTAATGTTTCTTTTAATTTTCTCCATTATTTTATATTAATTAATTCAAGTTTTCCAAGTTCACTGATTTACACCAAAAAATATTTACACGGATTATTTACAAAGTGGACGGGAGCTGGGCCCATAACCTGTTGGATTTAGTCTTCAATAAAACACTTTAATTTCGTTTAAGAACTTATTTATTTGACGACCTGTCACCAGCACTGATCAGCGAAGAATGAATCGAAGTAAAACTTCTTGCGCAGAAGTAAAGTGCAACTACGCATTGCGCAATAGATACACAACTGCAAGACAACGGATACACATGCGACTAGCGCACAAACTATCCTTTTAGTTAGCAGACAATTGAGCGGCCTAACGGGACTTTTCCGTTGCTGCATTGCGCATCAAATAAACAAACGCAATCGGACACGATCAATGCATTTTTGCTACGCACGAGCAGAATTCCTGCGCAATAACATATTACGCAGTTTATTAATAAAGGAATTCTTCTCGTGTATTCAACACGTTTTGATTTCGTTATAGAAATCGACTGGGTTGGTTTTGAAGGTTATGGCTCTTAGTTCGTCGTAGAGCTCTTCGCACGATTTTCTCTCACCGAAGTTGTTTTGCAATACGGTTTGGATTTCAGATCAGGACACAGCTTGGCAATCTATTTCAATAGCTTCCCTAGCTTTTCCTTTAAGCGTACTTTTTATGAGGTCTGATGCTAATAACTGTGAATTATGGTCAAGTTGTGTGAGTAGAGGATGAATTCGGTCTACTAAACTTAGAAATGTTTGCAGCTCCTTTGAATTTCCATGAAATTCTGGGAGACTGTTGATACACTTAACGGGATCTATTGCAATAGTGTGTAACTGAGGTGTGTCTGGCATCTTGAAAAAAGGGCGAAAAGAAAGGAGAAAAAATGTGTGTTGTTTCTTAGGGTAATTTCGTTTAGCAATAAGCAAACAATAATTCTTTAAAAATTTTTTCGTTTAATTTATTATTTTTTCTTTTTATTTTTATCTAACTTTACTTGACTTAACTTGACTGGATTGGGCGCCTCCTGCTGTCTTCCTGTGGTATCTCCTACGGGTTTGGTGTTTGTTGATCTCCAATTAGAGTGGTAATTTTCGCTATTGTTGTCAGACGTCGTCAGTTTCGCTGCTTCGATGAACTTTGATGGTTTCCTTCTCGTTTATATCCGTTGGTTTGTTTTTGGAAATTTAGACAGTCTTTCGTAAGGTTCACTGTTTGTATTATCTTTGTGCAATGTTAGTCTACACAAATTTTGTATATGTTGTTTGGTCTATATTACACTATTGGTCGGTTGTTTGCAAAATCTTTAATGCAATGTTTTTGTATACAATCTTTTATGTAGTAATGGTAATTGTTTGCAAAATCTTTAATGCAATGTTTCTCTACACAATCTTTTATGTAGTAACGGTAATTGTTTGCAAAATCTTTAATGCAATGTTTCTTTATACAATCTTTTGTATAGTAACGGTAATTGTTTGCAAAATCTTTAATGCAATGTTTCTTTACACAATCTTTTGTGTAGTAAAATGATGCCCGCGTTTAATCGTTTAAACACGAAAATATCTTTCAAAGGACACACGCGGTTCCAATGAGTGTTCTGTTGCTTAGGTATGAATTCAACCAGTTGGTGATTTTGCAGTTTATTCCAATGTCGATTAGCTTTTTGGTTAGGGTAGCGTTATCTACAGATTCAAATGCTTTGCTGATGTCCAAACATGCTGCTACTACTTGTTGTTTTCTAGTTTTCCAGTACTGTACTAGGTTTATAAGGTCATTTATGCAGTTGGCTGTGTATCTGTTCTTTCTGAACGCGTAAGACCATTCTGGTAGGGGGCTATTTGTGTGAAGCTGTTGTTCTATATTTTCTTTTAATTGGTTTTCTACTATTTTTAGTGGGACCGGTAGTAAGTTGATGGGTCTATAGTTTTGTATATCTGTTGGGTCGCGGTTTGGTTTCAGTATTGGTATTATCTTGATGTATCGCCATTCTCTTGGTATTATGCCATCTTCCCATGTTTTTTTGATGCTGTTATAGAGAATTTCTTTGTTTTTTTCTGGTAAATTTCTGATCATTTTGTATGAGATTTTGTCATGCCCTTGGGCTGAGTTAGAGTTTCTTGTACTGATGAAGTCTGAGAAGTTTTGATAGGTGATGTGACTTGGCTTGTATTATTGTGGTCTTGGTTTGGGGTTATATTATTGTTTATGAGGGTGGTATGTGTGTTATTGCGATTTTGGTTATTAGCTATGGATTGTAAATAGATTGATTTTTGATTGTCAGTCCAGGTGTTTATTATTTTTTTTTCTTGTTTGTATTTTTTCAGATTGTTGATTTCATGCCAAAAGTCTTTTATGTTTGTAGGGTTTGATAATTTGTCTAGCAGGGTGTCGAAATTCGTTTTTTTGAACTGTTTGATATGGTTTCTTAAATTTGCTTCGTTTTGGATTAGGTTTTCGCAATTAGTTTGAGTTCTTTGATGCAGGTATTTTTGTCTTGCGGCATTTCTGAGTCTGTATAGTTTTGTACATTCGTTGTCCCACCAGTGTTTGGGAACGTATTTATTGTTTTCTTGTATTTGGATTGTGTTTCTTTTTATAATTTCGTTTATTTTGGTTTGTATATCTATTATGTTGTCTGGTAGGGTGATATCGTTTAGTTCTGATAGTATTTTGTTGTAGAGGATTTTTTGAGGTTTGTGTTTTTTGGTTCGGTGTTTATTGTCGTTAGTGTGGGGAGGTGGTTGCTGTTTGTGATTCTGGTTTTGATGGTCTGCCAGTTTATTGGTATTGTGTAGTTGTTGGTGAATGTCACATCTATGGCGGATGGTGAGTTGTGGGGTGGAGCATAGGTGGGTTGTCCGTTGCTTATGCATTTGAAGTTGTAGTTCAAAGCGATGTGTTCCAGGTGTGATCCTTTTGTGTCTGTTCGTTGGTTTCCCCAGATTGTTGATTTGGCATTTAGATCGCCTATTAGCAGGGTTGTCTCTGCTTGCTTACTAGCCCATAGGAAGATGCTTTCCATTTGTGCTTGGAATTGATTGTTATCGATGTTGGGTGCTGCGTATATTCCTATGCAATTTATGTTATGTTTCAGGTTGAGTGTTGTAAATCCGATAGCTTCGATGTTGTTAGGCAGGTGGGTGATGTTATACTTGATTGACTTTTTGATGTAGGCTCCTACTCCTCCGTAGCCATCTGGCCTGGGTTTGTGCATGAAGTTATAGTTTCTTAGACTTGTACCACTGTTGTCCTTTAGCCATGTTTCGCAGAGTATTGCGACGTCGATGCTGTTGCTTTCCATGTAGATTTCTAGCAGGTCTTTGTTTCTTTCTTTTCTTAAGCTTTGTATATTATATTGTATGATCTTTATTTGTTTCATTTGAGTTTTGTATAAATTTTAAGTCTTGGTTGATGTTGTATGAGTTTATTGTAGCTTTAATTTTTGTAAATTTCCAAGAGTTCTTTGTTATTTCTATGTTTTAAACTCTGAATGTTATATTGAAGAATTTTAATTTCCATATTAAGTTATTTCGTTGAATTGCTCTTTTTGTTTGTGTATATGTCTTTGTTGTAGTTTCGTGTTATTTGGTTCATTGTGCAATGTCTGTATTTATGTTGTGGTTGTTTATTTTGTCTTTTAGGTTTTTTAGAAATGTTCTCGTTGATGCTGGCATGCTGTCATTGACCCAGCTAGCCAGGTGGTTGTTTATATCGATGTTGATTTTATTCAAAAATTTTTCAGCTTCTGTTGTTTTTATTGGATTGTTGTACGTTGTTGTTTTGTTTTCCCTTATTATGTTTAGTCGTTGCTCAAGGTTTGTTTTTGGGTATTCTTGCAGTTCTTTTCCTTTGTTTGTCTTCATTCTAGTAATTTTATTGTATGGTGTCTCTGTATGGATTAGATTAAACGTTTCTTTATTGTTATTGATTGTTTCTGTTTGTTGGTTCCTGATTGGTAGTTCCGGGTATTCCTTTGTGTAGTCTTCTACGCTTAGGATTGAGAATCTGTTGAATAAATGAGGGTACGTCTGCTTAGTTTCTATTCTAGTTAGGTTGTTAATTGTCATTAGTTTTTGTATAGCCATTGCCTTCTTTCTGGCCGGGCAGTCCCTGTAAGTTGCCGTGTGATTTTCTTTACAATTTTTGCAGATTATTATTTCGCAATGTATTTCTTCAGGGAGTACCTCACCGCATTTGTAGCATGGGTGGCTGTCTTGCTTACAATGTTGGGCGAAATGTCCAAATCTATAGCAGTTGTAACACTGGGGTCGTATTATGAAGTGTTGTACTTCCAATTTCGTGTAGCAGAAGTTTATTTCTTTTGGGATCTCGATGCCCTTAAAAAGTATTTTGACTCTAGTTGTGGGGATAAATGCTTCCTTATTATTCTTTTCTCTTGTTATTCTTTTAATTTCTAAGATTGGTATGTCCGACTCTATATTCTCTTCTAATTCATTATCTGAAATGTGTGTAGGGACGTTGAAGATTATGCCTGCCTTGCTTATCGAGTGCGCACATATTCTGCTTTGGTAGCCCTGCTTCTTTACTTCCTCGTTTGCTACCAGTTCATTGGCTGCCATTGCAGTTTTGAAAGTGATTTTACATCTTCCTAAACCCACTTTTTTAATTTCATTTATCTGTTGGACTTTGCAGTTTTTGAGCGTAAGTGCTAGGCTTATTTCGCTGATTCTTTTTTTCATAGAGTGGCAGTGCGTCCACATACACTATGTATGGGCCCTTGTGCACTTCGTCGTATTTGTAAATTTTCCCTTTTGGACTGTACTTTTCATACTTGTTTTCTTCGCTTACCGGCGCCGCCATCTTGTGTGCATGAGATTGATCCGTTACCTTCCCGCTATTTTTGCTGGCCTTGGGGTGCTCCGCTGACCCTTCGCTGCGCTGTTTCTTGGTCGCTTTTTCTTTTTTGGGTCGTAGGACCCCTCCTCTTCCACTTCCATACTCACTAATTTCCTTTTATTTAGCTTTTTATTAATTTCTTTTATTTCGTCACGTTTTTACTTGCACTTTTAATTTGATGTTCTTCTTTATGTCGCACCGCTATTCGCAGCGTCGGTTTTGTCCTTCTTCCTCCTTAGGCTTCTCGATTGCGAAAGGTAGTTATGGTAATTATAAAATAGATATAAATAGTTATGGTAATTATAAGATATTGTAGGGATTATGTTTTGCTTCCAATGAAACACGACCGGCTTCGACCAACGCTGCGACAAGAATGGCGCTTCCTTTATTTTTCAAAATGGCGTACGCTTTCCATCTTTACAAACTTAACGTTGCCACCTTTACACAAAATCTAATATTACAGCATCTTATCCGACAACTCCAACAGAGGGTTGCCACGCTTACGCCTAACTACTACAATATATATAAATATATAAATAATAGGGTGATCCTTCTTACTTTGCCTTCCTTCGGTTGGGTTAGTTGTTGTAGTCTTCTTTTTTCGACTGGGTTTGTTGCCCTTTTTATTCCTTCAATTAATTTTAATTTGCTTGTACAAATATCAGCGACTCGATAGAAATGACCTAGTGTAATTTCCGCCTCCTTTATCTTGAATAGTGTGTTTATAATTCTGAATAAGATTTCCTTCAACTATTTAAGAAACACTTCAGTTTGCTCTTTCTCTTCAGTTCACCGATTATGAAAAGTATTGGTTTAGCAAAGATTTCACGCTTCAACACTTCTGAATGATTTCGCTTTAATTAATTATCTGCATAATCTTCTATGCAACGTTCAGTTATATGACTTTTAGTTATTTATTTGCATAATCTTCTATGTAAAATTCACTAATACGATTTTTAATTAATTGTTTGCATAATCTTCTATGCAACGTTCACTTATACGACTTTTAATTAGTTATTTGCATAATCTTCTATGCAAAATTCACGAATACGATTTTTAATTAACTAGTTGTAACTCCCGAAATTCGGGTGTAAACAAAAAAACTACCATTTCGTTTATGTAACTAAAATGTAATGTATGTAGGATTGATAAATAAAACCGCCTGATTGCCTTTGGTTTTAAACTTATTTATTTAATATAAAAATGTAGGAAAACTGTCCGACTCGTCTGCTCTCGCTAGCGTCACTCCGATGAATGCCCGTTTTTTCTTGTTATCCGTCCGCGCTCTCTCGTCACGCTGTTCGTCCGTATTCTGTGTCTGTCAGGGATGTATTTTAAAAGGTCCGTCCGCGTGTTGTCATTCGTCTGTTAGCCGATCCCACATTCGGCCATCCTGCGCTTAATTCGACCCGAATGAAGGGTTCCACTTCTTCATAAATTCCGCAACGGTCGTGGTGCGCCCTGGCCCTTCGTGCTGTCCGATCTTGATGACCTCGTACCGACCATGTCCCAGCCTCTTTACGACCCTATATAAACCGAAGAACTTAGACCGCAGTTTCAGCCCCGACCCGTATTGCGTTCGCTTAATGGCTTCTAGCTCCTCGGGTTCGTAGTCAGCATTGGCTCGTCGGTGCTCATCAAAAGTGCGGCGATTTTCCTTTTGGATAGCCGCAATATTCTTCTGCGCTTGTTGGCGTACGGCTTCCCTTTCGGCATCTTATTCGTCAATAGCCGCGCTTTCCAATAATTCTTGCAGCTCAGGTATTCCCGTAACTCGCATCTCCAACCCTGTCAGTATTTTGAACGGTGACGATTTCGTACTTCGTGGCGGAGTGCTATTAATCAGCTGCTGGACTCGATCTACTTTCTTATACATAGCTTTGACACCATAGGGACAATCATTTTATGCATCCGTTCAACTTGCCCGTTACCTCGCGGAACGCCGGTCGCTATTAACAAATGTTGGATATCTGCGCTCTCACAGTAATCTTTGAAGAGGTTAGATGTGAAAGCGGCACCCCTGTCGGTGATGATCCGTTTCGGGTTCCCAAATATCGCTGCCTGCTTACTCAGCCGATCCACCACCGCCTCTGCACCAGTATTCTTCGTGGGGTACAACCACACAAACTTGGAGCATGCATCCACAACAACCAGAATGTGGTTGTACGCCTTGTTGGTCATCTCCATCGGTCCCACGTGATCAATGTGGAAGGTTCCCAATGGCTGGTCTTCTTTATTAATCGGATTCAGGAATCCTTCCTTTCTTCCAGACTTTGAGTTGGTTACGATGCACTCTATGCAGCTCCTCACCACCTTAGTAACCTTAGAGTTCAACTGCGGGATGAAATATGACTTCTCAACAGCATCTTGGGTTTTCTTGATGGAAAAGTGCCCCTGCTTATGCGCCATTTTGATTATCTCATCCTCCATGAGTGTGGGTACCACTATGAGCTCTTTTACCGGATCCTTATAGAGAATATCATGCTTGACGTAGAAGTCTTCATAGTCGTCTTTCTCCAGCACCTTGCGAACTGCTCGAATCCAATCGTCGTGCTTGCTTCAGACGATGATTCAGTGAGTCTTCTAACATCAGGCATGACACGCGGCTCAAAGCGTCAACGTGCCGCATCTTCGCACCACTTCGATGTTCAATCTCATAGTTAAAATCTTGCAAAAGCATCGCCCAACGGGATACTCTTAGTGGAACATCTCGTTTCCTCATCGTCATGGCGAACGCGTTGCAATCAGTTATGATTTTGAATTTGGTCCCCCTCAGGTACACTCTCCACTTCTTGAGTGGTTCAACGATCGCTAGCACTTCCAGCTCGTACGAGTGATACTTTTCTTCCGTCGGTTTAGTCTTACGACTCATGTACTGCACTGGGTGAAACTCCTGGTCGTCGCCATCCTTTTGCAGTAATACCGCCCCGTAGCCGAACACACTGGCGTCAGTATGTACTTCCGTTGCAGCCTTTGGGCTGTACAGCTTTAATACTGGGGCGCTCACCAACGCTGCTTTCAGCTGCTGGAATGCTGCTAGCTGCTCATCCTGCAACTCGAACTTAACGTCTTTCCTCAGCTTTACCTTTGGTCCTCCTATCTCCTTCTGGCGACGGGATGTTGTTCCTTTTTGGTTCCTGCCTACTGGGGCACCCCTCTTCGCACGAGTGAAGGAGTGCGTTCTTTTCCTATCGGAATCCAACGCTGGGTTCGGGTTCCAGATGCCACGGTCTCCTGTGGGCACGGCAGCTGTTATTCAGGCGTCTGGCCAATCACACTGTGGCACTTGCGAACTTACACTGGTCCCTGCTCGGGCGCCAGTTAAAACATTAAATGTTTATTAACTTTTTTAAAAAAGGCTTGGAGCCGGAGCTCCGTGTTTATTAATTGAATTTCCGAATACAACTGACTTAAAACTAAGTTCTTAACAGTTGCTGCCCGTGTCACTCGCTTAGCAACGTGATCATTTCCAGCGAAATTTATGTCGAAACTTTCGCACGGATGTGTGCATTTTCAGATTTGCTGGTGTTAACTTGTAATATTAAATGTGATCCAAGAAAAAAAATTTGTAGCGGAAACGCTACAGACAAAATTATTAAGAAATATTAGAGGTCGATGTAGTTTGTTGTTCTACATTTATATTATATTATATTATTTTAATAGGTGTGTTTATAGGCATAGCTATAACACCTAACTATTCAAGCTATTTTTGCTGAACTGCGAATAAGGTTTCCTGCTACTTGAGGTTTGTTATAATTTATTTCGATATTGTCTATTTCCATCGGCTCCTCTCGATCTTGTCGTCTTACTTGTTCTGAATTATGTCCTCTGTAGTCTCTATTAAAAAAATGCGGTTTTTGTCTAAATTGCTCTGAATTATTTCCTTGATTGTATCTATTAAAATTTTGCGGATTTTGCCTTATTTGCCTTGAGTTATTTCCCTGATTGTATCTATTAAAGTTTTGCGGATTTTGTTTCATTTGCCCTGAGTTATTTCCCTGATTGTATCAGTTAATAACTCCTTTTCTTTCTTTTCTTGATTCCACACTTTATTAATGAATACTTGGCTAGAACTGACTTAATGGTAAATTTGGGCCTACTTAAATACTAATTTGTCATGTTGCATCCATTGCTGCGCTGCTACTGTCATCGCTGCGCTGCTACGGTCATCGCTGCGCTGCTACGGTCACGTTAGCGTCGTCAGCATTTTCGGGCGTGTGCTGTGGTCATTGCTCGTTGTTGCGTCATTGCTGCGCTGCTATGGTCGTGTTAGCGTCGTCAGCATTTTTGGGCGTGCGCCTTTCACAGGTGTCGTTCACTTGTGAAAATGCACTGACTGCGTTGGCCTTGACTTTGGGTATCGTCTGTCGGCGGAAACGTAGCGGCCAAGTCGATACCAGCGTGCATGGTGTTAACTTATCTATTAAAATTTTGCGGATTTTGTCTCATTTGTCCTGAGTCATTCCCTTGATGTTCGCGATTCCCATTGTTTTGAATGTTACTGTTGTAGTATCTGTCTCTGTGCTGGTATCGTTAAGTGTAAGTTAAGGAAATTTATATTTAAATTCCCCAAAAAAACAAAACTTTATTTTTTCTTCCGTCTTTATTCGAGGTTTGATTAAGACTGACTTAATGCTATTTTACGCTTTCGCTTAACACCGTTTGCCCTGTTTTGCTGTCGTTAGGAATTACCAATTTTTGCAGTTGGCAGGTATTTGCACAAATGCAATTGACTGAGTCAATTCTTGGAATGACCAATTTTGCAATGTGCAGTCGCTGAGTTAGCGATTTCGTTTATTGCCGAATATGTGGGGTTAATGAAATGAAACGGGAAGTCAAGTGCACTGACCGGTAGTGGCTCAGTCGCTGAGTTAGCGACTTCGTTTATTGCTAGATTTGTGGGGTTAATGAAATTAAACGGAAAGTTTAGAGCGCTGATCGCGTTAACTTATAGAAGCCGCATCATTAAGGTTTACTTCCTCCTCCGCTGTAGTGTTTCTTATTTCAATTCTACTCAGAGCATCTGCGTTAGTATTGATTTTCCCTTTCTTGTATATTATTTCGTAATTGAATTCCTCTAACTTGAGTCTCCATCTGATTAGTTTTGAATTTGGCTCTTTTAAACCCATAAGCCAGGTTAATGGTTTGTGATCTGTTACTATTTTGAATTTCCGGCCGAAGAGATATGGCCTAAAGTATTTGGTTGCCCAAATAATTGCTAAAAGTTCTTTTTCTATTGTGCTATAGTTAGTTTCATGTTTGTTTAGGGTCCGGCTTGCGTAGCAGATCGTCCCTGGGAAAGTATTGCGCCTAGTGCCACATTACTAGCGCCCGTAGTAAGCACACATGGTTTTGAAAAATCTGGATATTGTAATATAGGGTAATTTATCAAGAGGTCTTTACAAGTTTCAAACGCTTGAACATAATCCTTTGTCAATTTTAAGGTTTTATCTTTTCTTAAACAGCTAGTTAATGGTTTTGTTATTTTAAGGAAATTTTTAATAAATTTCCTATAGTAACCAAGTAATCCTAAAAAGGCTTTTATTTGTTTTTGGGTTTTGGGGTTGGGTAGTTCCTGATGGCAGAAATTTTGTCCGGGTTCGGTTTAACACCATTTGTTGTCACTATGTGTCCTAGAAATGCTATTTCTTTTTTTAGAAATTCTGACTTGTGTACTTGTACTTTGAGATTAGCGTTTTCTAATCTGGTGAATACTTCCTTTAAACTTTGAATATGCTCTTGCAGTGAAGTGGAATAGATTATTATATTGTCGAGGTAAACGAGGCATATTTTGCCAATAAGATCCTTAAGGACGTTGTCCATGACGCGTTGAAATGTAGAAGGAGAATTTTTTAGTCCGAAAGGCATTCTAATAAATTCATAGTGCCCTCCTTCTACTGTGAAAGCGGGTTTTTGAACGTCTTCCGGGTCCATTTCAATTTGGTGGAATCCACTAGCTATGTTAAATCTAGCGTGGAGAAATACATACACTTGCCTAGCTTGTCGAGAATTTCCGTGATGTTAGGGATTGGGATCGGTCTGAGATTGTTTTCTCGTTTAACTTGCGGTAGTCAATTACTAATCGCCATTTCTGTTTGCCACTAGCGTCATTCTTTTTAGGTACTACCCATACCGGCGAGCTCCATTTCGAAAAACTCTGTTTAATAATGCCGTGTTCTAACATATTTTTTATTTGCTTATTTACCTCCTCTTTATGCATGTATGGGTATCGATAAGACTTAGTGAAGATCGGTATGTCATCTGTTGTCTTTATTTTGTGTTTTATGCCGTTGGTAAATGTCATTAAATGATTTACAAAGTTTAACCAATTTTTCTTTTTCTTCCCTGTTCAAGTGATCGGACCGAATTAGTTCCGATATATTTTTGAATTTTAATAGTTCTGGCCCTACTAAATTCCAGTTGTTAGACTCTAGGAAGTTTTTCGCGTGAAACGGTTCTACCTTTATTGGCTGCTCTAAGGAAAGGATTCTATCTTTACTTGAAAAATTATTTACTTCCAAGTTGCTAAACCAGTTTTTAGCCTCCCGAAATCATGATGCAGGGTGTGAGTTGTGTAGGTGCTACAGAGATGTCTCCATTTTTAAAATCTACCGGCAACCTAACTATTGCCTTGGAATGTGCTGGAATTACGTGTTTGCCCGTGAAATTTGGTTTGAATTTAATTTGGATTTTTGCACGGTTAGTATGTAAGGTTTCAGTCGATAAATCTACTGAGGCTCCAAGCTGTTTTAGTAAATTAAGGCCTATTAATCCGTCAAAATAGTTGTGGAATTTGAATATTAAGAAAGTGAAATTACCACTATCATTAAATTCTTTGAATATGGGAAGAGTGCATTCTTTGTTTATTTGATGCTTATTAAGAACCGTGGCGATAGTAACTGGTTTGATGTCCGTTTGTAGTTCTGTTTGAATGAATTCTGGGTTTATAAAGGATTTTGATGATCCTGTGTCTATTAAGAATCTTAAGGGTCTACCGAATGGAGAGGAGATATTAATGAATTGAAGGGTGAACCCGTGCTTATTTATGTCTATGTATCCTGTTGGTTGTTCAAGGCTGGCAACTGAAAATGTTGCTGCTCGTAATCCTGATCATCCTGTATTGCTGATTCTTCTTCATCTTGACAATTTACGTTATGAAATTCTCCCTGAGGTTGTCTATAGTTCCTAGATCTAAAGGATTGGTTCGTATTTCGGGTCATAGTTGAGTTACGCATGTTGGTTTGGCCAGAAGAGGTATCCATTGGTTCTTGTCTCTGTGGCTGTCTGAAATTTGTAAGTCCTGAACTAGTATTGCTTGGGCTTTATTGATAGTTGGAGTGAAGTTCCCTTGGTTGAATGGGTTTGTTTTAGAATTGTTTTGATTGAATGAATTTTGTGTTCTATTTTGATTGAATCCTCTATTAAACTGGTTAAAGTTTGAAAACGAATTCCTGGTGTTCGGGTAATTTTGTGTTTTTTGTAATAATTGTTGTCTATATTGTGGTTTAAACGTTTCAGTTCTCTGGTAAACTATATTTTGTTCTTTAATACAGAAAGCGAGAGCAATTGGTAAGGAATCTGGTCTCATCGCCCTAATGCTCGATCCTAAAGGTTCCTTTAATCCTGTCAAGAAAGCGTTGAGGCACATTTCGTTGAAGAGGTCCTTCTTTGCATTTAGGATGCCTTGGTTTGATTCGTGGATCAAAACATTGTTACTTAGTGTTGACTGTAATTCAATTATGTCATTGTAGAAATTTTCTATGGTCTTTCCGCCTTCTTTCATATTATGCAAATCCTTGATTAAAGAGGTTTCGGTGCGTTTATCGAAGTAATTCAAAATTAGGTTGCTTTTTATTTCATCCCAATTTAATGGGGTTCCATAGATATTTAGAGTTTCATTAGCCTTGCCCTATATTTTATTTCTTATCGCTCTTAACAAAATTCGTCCGTAAAGAGTCTCATCGGTGCCCCTAATGTACATTAAAATTTCCTCTACGTTGTTAATAAACTCGTGCAGAGTCCTTGGGTTACCATCGAATTTTGGTAAATCTTTGATAGCATCAGGAATTCTTAACGAGTTAAATATGTCAGTCGATATGGAATCATTTTGAGCTGTTGCTTGGGCCGTGAGAGCTGCTTGAGCTGAGGTATTTGGAATAAGATTGTACTATGGATTCCCAACTACTAAGGAGAGATTGTGAGAGTGGTATGTTGAAAACGGAATCTTCCGGAATTGAATTTAAGCTTCTTGTTTTAAAAATATTCGGATATGGGAAATACTTAGATTTCTTTTTATTACTGTTTTCTTTCGACATTCAGCCCTATTCCGAGTGTCGTGTGTCGTTTTTATCGCCTGTCGTTTTTTGAGTCGTGTCGTTTTTATTTTGGTATTCCCGAAAATTTACGACACGACAGCTTTTGAACAAGATTGAGTGAGCATAAAATGTGATAGCTTCCTCTTGTTGAGCTGTCAACAGAGTGATCTTTCAACTGTATGAGTATGTCCTAGATGAGTTGGAGCCCAAATTAAAAAGGCGCGTGAATAATGTTTCCCGTCGTGGCGGAAAGGTTTTTAAAAAAGAAAAAGGTCGAAAGATTTAAGCAAAGGCTTTTTACCAGCGAACCGACGCTGAACAAGAGTTGAATCAGACTGAATTTTATTAATTTATCAATTCATATTGAAGTTTACAATAATATACTAATAATTGCTTACAAATCAATTTACATTTAATACTTTGCAGTTTTAATTATTCTTGGAATTTTGACAACTTATTGGTTTTCTTTTGTGCTATTTTTCTTGATTTATTTTACAATGCCGGAAATTGGTTTCTTATTACTTGTGATATTTAAAATAAATTCGTCAATATCGTCTGGTGCTGATTGTGCACTTACGTAACTATGTGGGTTGTTAACCTTATATGTAACTACTCCCCCCTTTAGATTAGAATTCTCCTGAATTCTGTCATTTGCTTTTATTGTTATATGTTTGTGTTTAACAAATGAAAAAATGAATACCGATACTATGGCAATTATCATAATTATAATGCACCCATATGAGATTTTACTGTGGTGTTTTAATTTTACAATGTTATCTGTATTTAATTTATTTATATTTATTACATCGTCAAATGTTATTTTTTGTGTAAAATTTTTTCGTTTTTCGTTACTGGTATATATAATTTTTTCTTCTACTATTTCCTCTGTATTTGAAAAATAATAATCATTTATTTTTAATGATACACTACACTACTAATGACACTACAATTATTGTAGTGTATTAGGTTATTTCATGCATGTTTGATTTATTTGAAGATGTTCTGCATTCTTTATAATAATTGTGTCTATATATATTTCTAGTTCTTTATTTCTAATAAGTTCGCAATTTGATTTCAATTTGCAGTGTTTGCTTAATTTCATATTTTTTTAGTTGTTTGTTTTCTTCAAATGTAAAAGTTTTATTTTCATACTCGAAAATTTGTTCGATTTTAGAATCTATTTCGTTATTTTGCTTGTTAGGTATTGGTATGAGATATCTTATTTTAACATTTATAAAAGTCTTAGGTATTTTAATTCCAAATATTAAGTATGTATTATTGAAAAATGCTGTCCCTAATTGTAAATACTTAAGTTTATTAAAGTTGATATCATATTTTATTATTTCGTTACTTGTTAAAATGCTAGGGTGTATTATTCCATATTTTGCTGTTATCACATTATCTTATGTGTGTTCAATTCTTGTCTTTAGCAATTGTATCTTTGTTAATTGTTCCAAATATAAATTTCGTTCGGACTCTTCGTCAACTGATTTACTTATAGAGTTTATCGTTATTTATAGCATTACTTAATTGTTCTAAAACTTCATTGAAATGGTTATTAATTTGAATTTGTTTATTAATGGTTTCGCCTGTCTGTAAGAGGTGATTTTGTATGTCTTGTCTGTCTTCGTCGCCCATCGTACCAAATATCCATTTGGATAAGCTACCTACAGCGTTTATAAGTCCACGTTTGTTTCTATTTCTTTTGGGCATTAATGTCAATAATTTGTTTCTTGCGTCCAATAATTCTAGTTGAAGTAAGTTTTTGTGTTTCGCATTCATTAACATTATGTTGTTCGTCATTTTGTTTAAAATATCTTCTATCTTATAAACATTTATCATATGTATAACTAGTTCAGTCACTTGGATAGCACTTTAAAAAAAAAGCAAACAAGTTTTCGCAATCGATTTTCAAACACGATGTCTGTAGCTGCCACAAGCAATACGTGTTTACACTTCGGTGTAACCACAAAAGCAGAGTCATATCAAAAGACAAACTTGACAGTTGAAAGATTGGCGATATGTCAATTAGGGAAAGAGAAAACCGTAATGGTTCACAACCCAGCCTGGTTCACAACCCAGCCCTTTCCCTTACATTTTGTGAATTTTATTTGTTTATCGTTGGAAAACATTTGTATTAATTTTTGTTGTACTATGTTATAGTCGTGATCTGACATTTCCGAAAATATTCCTATATGTCCTTTCGCAATGAATCGTTTAAATATGTTATCTAAGCCGTCGAAGTCATGTTTTGCAATGAAAATAATTCTTTTGCCATGAATTGTTTTTAATTCTTCAGTTTTGTTATTCGTAATTATTATCTGGGTCTTATATTTATTTACGATTTCCTCTTTTATTGGGAAATGGTCTAGCAAATTCTCTTCGGTTGAGTGCATCGTTGCCATGGTTTCATTTTCATCTTCGATATTAGCGATTGAATTAAAGTCGCATTCGTCATCTTTTAATTTTAATTCGTAGTTGCTTTCGCTTGATTCTGTTTCTCCCTTTTTTGACTAACCTCTTCGCTATTCTGAATTCTACTCAGTAAATCCGCTACTTTGTTTTGCTTTCCTTTTAGATATTCGATACTAAAATCGTATTCTCCTAACTTTAAAAGCCATCGTTGATGTCTGGGTGATATGTCCTTATGTTTTAAAAATAAAAATTTTACGGGTTGATGGTCTGTGAAAATTGTAAATTTTCTACCATAAAGATAGGGTCGGAAGTAGTTAACACTCCATAGTGTGGCTAAAAACTCCTTATCTGTTGTTGAATAGTTCCTTTCGTGGTTGTTTAATGTTCTTGATGCATAGCAGACGGGGTGTCCAATGGATGGACACAAGATCACAAGATGGACACTGTCCATCTTGTGATAGGACTGCACCTATTGCGTAATTAGATGCGTCTGTAGTTACCGTGAATTCTTTGCATCATTTCGGAATTTCAGTATCGGATGTGTACTTATCAGTGTTTTAAGTTTTTCGAAGGCTTCGATGTATGTTGGGTCTTTTAAATTAATTTTAGTATTTTTTGTTAAATATTTCCTCATCGGTTGTGCTACTTTTGCGTAATCTTTTACAAATTTTCGGTAGTATCCTGATAGTCCCGGGAAACTCTTTATTTGTGTTTGAGTTTTTGGTAACTCTAGTTTTTCTATTACTTTAATCTTTTCCGGATTAGGCTTAATACCTTCACTTGTTAGGATGTGTCCTAGAAATTCGGTTTCCTTTTTCATGAAATTACACTTATCTACTTGTATTTCTAAATTTTTTCTTTCTAATACTTCGAATATTTCTGTAATGTCTTTTATGTGTTCTTTTAAGGTCGTACTAAATATTAGGATATCAGCTAAGTACACAACGCATGTTCTGTTTATGAAATCCCTCAGGATTTCGTTCATCAGACGTTGAAAGGTTGCCGGCGCGTTCTTCAGTCCGAATGGCATCCTATTAAATTCATATAAACCATGGGGGTTACAAATGCCGTTTTTTCTTTGTCTTTCTCTCTAATTGTAATTTGATGGTACCCTTTCGCGAGGTCTATTGTTGTGAAATACTGTGCTCTACCTAACTTGTCTAGTATTGCATCGATGTTTGGCAATGGATATTTGTTGTCTATTGTTACGTCATTAAGTTTTCTATAATCGATTACCAGTCTAAATTTTTTTATTCCTGAATTGTCTTTTTTTTTTGGTATAATTATCAAGGGACTCGAATATTTAGATCGGCTTTTTCTTATTATGCCTTGCTCTTCCATTTCTCGAATTTGCCGTCGCACTTCCTCCTCGTGTTGTGGTGGGTATCTATATAATTTTGCGTTTATTTGCTGATCAGTCGTTGTTTTTATTTCTTGTTGCACTTCTGTTGTGCTTGTCAATTTATGGAAGCGTTTCGTAAGTTTACATACTTCTTCGTATTCCTCTTGGTTTAGGTGACTTAAATCGAGCCTACTGATTTCTATATCATTAGCTTCTAATGTGCGAATGTCTTCAATGTCATATGGATTATTTGCGAATTTTATTTTTTGATTGTTTATTGTTACCGTTTTTTCTTCAATATCAATCACCGCGTTTAAATTATTTAAGAGGTCTGTCCCGATAATAAAAGAATATTTTCTCTCTTTGAGTGGAATAATTTTCCATCTCGTTCGAGCGTTATTTGGCAATTTGAATTCTACCGGTGTCATTGTATGTATTTTGTATCTTATTGTGTCTTTGTTTGTGACGGTTGAAAATTTTATTGGCGTTATTGGGACTTCTTTAAATTCTGTTAATTTATCTGAGGCTATGCTCATTGTAGCGCCAGTGTCAATTAACGCTAAATATTTTTTTGAATTGATTGTTGTATAAATTAATGGTAATCCGTCCGAGGTAGTTGGTAAAAAACGTCGTGTTTATTTCTGTATCGTTTGTGTTTCGTAAGTTGTCAACCTCCATCGGTTCTACCTGTCTCTGCCTAGTATTATTCTGGCGACCTTGGCCGGAAAAAGTCCTAGGGTGTCCTGACATTAGTAATACATCTTGCTGAGATTGCCGTGTTTGTCCAGAGTTTTTCTCATGAGTATTTTGGTATTGGTTAAATGGCCGTTGCCTTATTTGTCCTGAATTGTTATGACGGTTGGCATTATAGTTAAAGTTATTTTCACGGGGTGGACTGTTTGGTCTGTAGTTTTGATTGTAATTTCTATTATTTGCCTGATATTGGTTGTTGTTTCTATTTGTGTACCTATCGTCTATTCTGTATTTCCGAAATTCCTGTCTAATACAGCTGTTCTCATATCGTATTTTAGTCATAACCTCTATTATTTGGTTTAGGTCGCGTTCGTCGTATATTTTGCCTAGTAGCGTCCCTTGCGTTATTTCTTTGATTGTATTGACCAATAAACTATCTATATTTGACAGGTCTATTCCTTGATTACCTCTGTAGTATACCGTTAACTCGTCTGCCTTGTATTTTATATTTTGAATTTCTATTGCTAATTCACTCACAGTATTGATTTTAAGATTCCCGATTCTCCTGTATAGTTGGTGGGGTTCCGTATCTGGTCTATATCTTAGCTGTAGTGTCTTCTTTATTTGGGTCCAATTATCCGGTTCTGGGATGTTAATGATTACATCTTTCGCTTGTCCCTGGATCGTCCGATAGAAAATAGATCTCGTCGCTTCTCTTTTTACTTTTGGATTGTTGATTGTAGATAACAGATATTCAGCACTGCTTATGAACGAGTTTATCGTTATTTCTCCTGTTCCTGTGAAGATGGGTAGGTGTCTTATGTTTTTCATAATCTGGTCGTATTTGGCTGTATTCATGTTTGTTTGGCTCCTTTGTAGTTCTATGTTCGCATTTCTGAGCTGTTCTAACTGATGTTCCCTTTTCGCCAGTTCATCTACCAAATCCACTGGTGCCATTCCTCCTTGAGCTGCTTCCATCCTTCTTTGATCGAAAATGTTTTTTCGCTTAATTTTGATTTTTTTTTCTTATGTTCTTGTCGTGGTGTCAGGTAGCTCTTGGCTGTCTGACAATCACTTCAACATTTTTTTGTTTTTAATTTCGTTTTGTGGTGGCTACTGCTTTATGTTAGCGTTCACTGCACTCTTTTAGTTACTAGTGGTATCGACTTTTTATTGATATACGTGTTCACTGCACTAGTATAATTATTCTTTTTTTGTTGGTGGTTTGTACAAGTTAAGATATTTATTGTCTAAATATCAAAAAAATATATTTTTTGGCGAACAGCACGTTCGCACTTTATTGACTCAAGACCAAGACTAAAACTAAGTTTCACAATTAGCTTAAATGAAAGTTATTCTATCCACGATTGAACTGCAATCGAATGCAGTTTTGGGACACATGCCGGATGTTGGTTGGCCGCTGGCTCGAACTGCAGACGTCGCGTATCCAGTGGCGTGCTCCAATTCCCTGGAATTGGTGCATTGCGGATTGCAAGATCGAAGTGCAATCGAATGCAATTTTGGGGGCACATGCCGGAAGGTGGTTGGCCGCCGGCTCGACGTTGCGTCGGCAGAGTTTGCTGACACATTTTATGTGTCAGCAGAATTTGTTGACGCGGTCTGTGCTAACTTACACAATTTTAAGTTGTGTATACTTGCTGCACCTTCTCGATTCCGTTCCGCTACAGATTCGCAGGATTTGCTTGGGTTTTATATATACTTAATTTTTTTCGCGGAACCGTTCGAGATCACTATCCTTCTAACTACTTTTAAAAGGACAACCGACTGCGCCAATAATGTTTCCCGTCGTGGCGGAAAGGTTTTTAAAAAAGAAAAAGGTCGAAAGATTTAAGCAAAGGCTTTTTACCAGCGAACCGACGCTGAACAAAAGTTGAATCAGACTGATGAATTTATCAATTCATATTGAAGTTTACAATAATATACTAATAATTGCTTACAAATCAATTTACATTTAATACTTTGCAGTTTTAATTATTCTTGGAATTTTGACAACTTATTGGTTTTCTTTTGTGCTATTTTTCTTGATTTATTTTACAATGCCGGAAATTGGTTTCTTATTACTTGTGATATTTAAAATAAATTCATCAATATCGTCTGGTGCTGATTGTGCACTTACGTAACTAAGGTGCGTATCAAAACTATACGACACCATGCAGATTTTTTTCTTTTTATCCAGAAACACTTTGTTTTTTACAATTTGACAAAACTCCAAACGCAGAATGTGAGAGCATAGTTTATTGCTCAAAGTACAGTTTTGTTGCTGGAGAAATTTTTTTACTGGAAGGTGTACGGTTAATTTTAATGGAATTACTCTCTTTGCTACTCAGCTGCAAGCGTATCAAAACTATACGACACCTGCTCACAAATGAATTAAAAGTGGAAGAGTAAACATATCGTTTCTTATCCATATTTTGTATCGCGTTTTGTTTAATTTGTTCCCTTAAAATGCCGCGCGGAACTCTGTTATCCAAGGAAGAAAGAGGCAAAATTACAGCGTATAAGGATCAGGGTTTAAATAATGCAGAAATTTCGAGAAAAATCGGCCGACATGTTTCACAATTTGCGGTGTATTTTCTGATCAGGCTACTCATTTGGAGGAAGTAGTAAGATTATTCAAGTATCTGCTCCCTATTTTCTTTCGCATTCCTGTGTGCTCTCTTATGTTCTGCCTCTATTATTGCGCATTTGCGCTCGTCGACCGTTACGTCCTCCACTAGCCTTTGCGTGACTTTTACCTTGTAATAACTGAAGTGTCCTAAATAAATTTTTTGTAATAACCCTAAATATTCTTCTGGGATTTTAATTACATTAATTATTTTTGGGCGGAGCCTCTCTTTCAGGATTCTTACGAGAATTTCTTCAGTTATAGCGGGGATCGTCACAAAATAGCATTGGAATCCGGGGTGGGGCTGAAGGTGGGAGAGCAATTCTCTTCCTATTCGAATTACTATCTGATTTCAGAATACATTGAGGGGAACCTCCACATGTGGAATTAAGTCAGTATTGTCCTGGTTAATCTGGGTTTTCAGCCGGGAAAGAGCGTCAGCGACCACATTAGATTTACCTAGCTTGTAAATCAATTGGTGGTTGTATTAGAGGTCCTCGATTGATGGGAAAAACGCGGCCTTCTTGTAAGGAGTTCACAAAGCTTCTGTTCTTTATTTCACTGTTTCTTGTTAGTTACAAAGTTCAAAATGGATGTATGGATAAAACAGGGTTGCACAAATTCGCATTGTATAATATAAGTGTCTGGTCATAGATATTTCTAACACCCTTCCTCAATGCGAATATACCACATCTTATACAGTTTGTGTTTATATTATTCATAAACGTATTTCTCTAAGTCCTAGGAGTTCCATAAAGGTTACATGTTTTTCCTTCCCTAAGTTCTTAGTGAAACCGTCTGCAATCATACTTTCAGTTGGTACATAGTTCAATTTTACATCACCTTTCTTTACAATTTCTCTTATAAAATGAAATCTTATATCTATGTGTTTACTGCGTGCATGATACATGGGATTCTTCGCTAAGTGTTGTGCGCTAAGATTGTCGCCATGGATCACGATTGCCGTACCCACTTCCTTGTAGCCTATTTCGATTATCAGTCTACGCAAATGAATTGCCTCTTTTACCGCCGTCGAGAGCGCTATATATTCAGATTCAGTAGAACTTAAAGCTACACAGTGTTGCTTTCTGATTTCCAGGTGCGCCAGCCAAAAAGAAAACATAGCCCGTGTACGATCTACGATCGGTCTTGTCGCCCCCCCAATCTGCGTCCGCATAGCCCTCCAGTGCTTGCCCAGTTGCCTTGTAGTGTAACTTCTTGTTTATAGTCGCTGCCAAATACCGCAGAACGTGCTTTACACCCGCAAAATGTTCACTGTGAGGATCTGTAGTTCGCTGCGCCAGCTTTGCAACAGTATGTAAGATATCCGGCCTGGTTGTTAGAGCCAGCCACATCAACGCGCCAACTGCCGACTGGTATTGGGTAGAGTCAACCCTTGCACACGACTCATTGTCACATGCCACCTGAAAACCAGCATCAGGCGGCGTAGCTGCACTTTTGCACCTTTCTATGCCATACTGCTTCAGTAGATCTTTGATGTACTGTGCTTGGCCAACAGCTATGTCACCACGGTCGCCATTTCGCTCAACAAGCATCCCCAAGAACAGTTGTAAGGGGCCCTTGTCCACGCAGTCAAACTTCTCGCATATTTCAGCTTTGATACGAATCAAGTCCTTCTTCGATTGGGTAGCTATAATGATATCATCTACGTAAACGAGAATTAAATTGAAATTACAATTCCCCATCTGCTTATACAAGCATGGTTCGTTGGCACAAGCCACAAACCCCATATCTCGTAACACGCCGTCTAGCTTGCAATTCCATTCCCTTCCTGACTGTTTCAGTCCGTATATAGCTTTTTTCAATTTAAGAACTTGGTTCGGATGCTCTTTACAAACAAAACCGTCGGGCTGCTTCATATAAACTGTATCACTAAGCTCGCTGTTAAGGTAAGCTGTAGTCACATCCATTTGGTGCAAATATAACTTCATCTCTACAGCCAACGCCAAAACCAAACGAATTGTCTCGAAGCGGCACACTGGTGAAAATGTTTCTTTATAATTGACACCCCACTTTTGGGAACATCCTTTGGCTACAAGACGGGATTTGTAGCGCTCTACATTTCCGTCCTTGTCTCGTTTTAAAGTGTATACCCATTTACACCCAACAACAGGTTGACCGTCTGGTAAGTCTGTCATTGACCAAGTACCATTTGCGATCAATGAATTATACTCATCGACCATCGATTCTTGCCACTTCGATGTCTGCGCGCTATTTATCGCCTCATCATACGTTTGCGGAACTGCAATCTGGTTTACTTCAGCCATCGAATTTAAAATGTTGTACGCCTTTTTTGGTCGACCAGGTTTGCCCGTGCGAATGAGCTTAGGCCTGCCACGCCCAACTTTTTCGTCGGCTTCCTCTGCACTTAAAAAGCCATCAGAATCTTCTGCACTACACTCACTCATTTGCTCTCTGCTGTCAATTATCATTCCCGGATTGGTGTCTGCTCCCACTGGAAACTCAAACGATGCCACGTCACTGGTTGATTGCACTGGAAGCTTTGATTCATCGAAGATAACGTCTCGCTTTTCAACCACCACATGCTTCTCTGCATCATACAGCCGGTATGCCTTTGACGTCCTCGAGTAACCAACCATTCGATATTCTTTGCCTTTGGCTTGAAACTTTTTAAGATGTGTTTTATCTAAGGCTACTGCCAAAGCACCAAACACTTTTAAATGTTTTACAACCGGTGCCTTCCCACACCAAGCCTCATAAGGAGTCATGTTCTCCAATGCTTTAGTGGGTGATCGGTTTCTCAGGTAAACAGCAGTTGCAACAGCTTCTGCCCACAATGTCTCACATAAACCTGAATGCACAAGCATACTCCTTGCAGCCTCAACAATTGTGCGGTTCGCCCTTTCGGCGACTCCGTTTTGTTGAGGTGTATATGGTACTGTAAGCTGCCTTTTTATGCCACGCTCTTCAAAATATTTATTAAAATCACTGTTTAAAAATTCTCGTCCATTGTCGCTACGCACTGCCTTAATTTTGTGCCCCGTTTGGCGTTCGACCATATTACTAAATTCCACGAATTTTGTAAACACCTCATCTTTCGACTTTATAAAGTACACAAATATTTTTCTTGACATATCGTCAATAAATGTCAGGAAATATTTAGCACCACCGATAGATCGTTTTTCGAAAGGTCCGCACACATCTGTGTGTATCAAATTTAACAGCATCAATGAACGACTTTCGCTTTTCTTTGGGAACATTTGCGTTTTTATTTTGCTTTTCATACACGTTATGCACGACATATTTTCTGGGAATTTAACGTTATCTACACCACGAATCAAATTGTTTTTCACTGCCAGCCTTAGGCTATCGTAGTTCAAATGGCCATATCTGTAATGCCATAGCACTGCATCACATTGTGCAAAACCAAAACATTTATTGCATTCTTCTTCGAAAACAAAAAGCTTGTTCGTTTTTTTCACTTTCATAATCAACTTTCCGTTTTTTCTTATTTCTGCAAAGTTATCGTCGAATTTGATTACGCACCCATTTTCAGCTGCTCGGCTCACTGACACAAAATTACCCCTCATTGTCGGCACATAAAGAACATCGCGAAGAGTCAAATCACACAAATCGGTTTTTAAAGTTACTTCCCCTTTGCCTTCAGCAAAAATGAAGTTTTCCCCTGCTAGTTCGATCTTTTCTTTGTACTCGTCGAACTTCGAAAACAGTTCGCGCCTACAACACATGTGCGCCGTCGCACCGCTGTCTAAGCACCACTTCTGCTTATCGAACACACACGAATCGGCCGCTGCCAAAAGCGTAAATGACTGTTGTGATCTCGCTTCCACCTTCGCACTGTTTCCCGCATTGCATTTCGCGGCGAAATGCCCTTGTGCACCACATTTGAAACACGCACCGTCGTTTTTTCTTTTGTTCTTATTTTTTCTGTTCGCACTACCGTTATGATGATTGTTGTTGCTTGCCGCCTTTGCGGCAAACGCGTGATTTTCGCTGCTATTCTTTGCATCCAGAACATTCGATATGTTACCATTCCTCCTCACGCCCTCTTCTAGGAGTTTGACCTTTAGAATGTCAAATGTTGGTAAATTATCCCGTGTTTCCATCGCGATTACGAAATTGTCGAAGCTTTCTGGCAAGCTGGACAATAATACGATGACAAGCAGCTCATCCTTCAAATTGATGCCCACTTCAGCCAACTGATCCACCGTCGCTAGGAACTCATTCAGATATTGGGTGACGTTGTCTCCCGCACTCATTCTCAAACTGAGCAATTTCTTGTAGAGCGATACTTTCCGGACTGGTCCACTGGGCTGGTGAACTTCCTTCAACTTCGCCCACGCTTCCACAGCAGTTTCACAACTTTTAATATAATTTAGTTGCGAGGGCTTCACCGACAGCACGATCATAGCCAAAGCCTTTTGGTTTAAGGCGATCCACTTTTCTGCAACCGCAGCGTCTTTGTCTCCACTTGGTGCAGCATCCGATATGACGCACCACAGGTCCGCGTGCACTAATACACTTCGCATCTGAACGCACCAGACTGCGAAATTGTTTTCGTCCAATTTTTCAATCTGGTAGATCGAACTCATTTTGGACACCGGACTTACAAAACGCGATTCGACAAACGATGGGCTAGGCGATGAACTGCGCGATGACCTGGGCGTTGACCTGGGCCCATAACCTATTAGAGGTCCTCGATTGATGAGAAAAACGCGGCCTTCTTGTAAGGAGTTCACAAAGCTTCTGTTCTTTATTTCACTGTTTCTTGTTAGTTACAAAGTTCAAAATGGATGTATGGATAAAACAGGGTTGCACAAATTCGCATTGTATAATATAAGTGTCTGGTCATAGATATTTCTAACAGGTTGTATTCTTCGATTCTCGATTTCCACCGCTTTAGCTTCGCGTTGTAATTCCTATTACCCAATGCAAACGTTAGCGGCTGGTGATCTGTGAAGATGTTGACCTTTTTTGCTCCATAAAGATAAGAACGAAGGCTATCCAATGCCCACACTATGGCTAACATTTCCTTTTCGTTAGCTGCGTACGCTTCCTCTGTTTTGTTTAGGGACCTGGAGACGTAGGCTATCGGTTTATCCTGATTATCCTGCTCCTGGGACAAGACGGCGCCTATCGCCACGTTAGAAGCGTCGGTAGTTAGGTTAAAGGGTTTGTTGAAGTCGGGAAAGGCTAGCACTTCGGATGACGTCAGCAGTTCCTTCAGATTGGAAAACGCCCGGAGAGCAGCCTCGTCAAGCACCTTTGTTCTTGATGTTGTAGATTTTTCTTAATTTTTGCACTTTTGTCTTCGATTTTTTTCCACTTATTGTCTTTGCACTTTTTTCTGATTCCGTAGTTTTCTTTTTTATTTTTAATAACACAAATTTACTAAAATCAAGATTGTAGTTTGTTGGTCTGGCGTCCACCCGAGCGACATTCCTTTATTTCTGATCTACTGCTTCGGGAGCGTCGTGGTTGCCGCGTTTGGAAGCTGACGTTTATGCTTGTCAGCGACCTACTAATGGCACGACTAACTCCACCGTACGGTATCCTGGTCGCAGAGGTTCTCCGCTAAGCGGAATGACATGTCGTCTAACCATGACCGAGGATCTGTACATAAGCTGGAGGGCCTGATTAGCAGGATCTCAGCCAGCAGGTGGTTATAGCCTGGAGGGTCCCGTAGGATTCGCAAGGCGGATCAGCTTGTTAATTTTTATCAATTTATTTGTTCAATCCTGACTGGAGGGTCCCGTAGGAATCGCAGCCGGTATAATTGTTATATCCTGGAGGGTCCCGTAGGAATCGCAGGATTATTTGATTAGTTAAACTTAGAATTGTTTGCTCAACCTGACTGGAGGGTCCCGTATGAATCGCAGTCAGGTCCCTGCTCGGGCGCCAGTTAAGGACGCCGCCAGGTGGCCGCCAAAAAAATGAGCGCGAGGAACTCCCTCGGGGAGCTCGTCGCGCTGGTAAATCAAACGCCAAACTTACTTTTAATCCATTTATTCAGTTTAAGCTCCCAAAACCAACTGCCCCTTATTCTAATCAATAACTTAATACTAAGCCTCGGCATTGTTGCCGGTAACGTTGATTCAGCAGCGGCGCTGCCGACGGTAAGCGTGGAGAATTGGCGACGGTAAACGTGGAGTCAGCAGAATTGGCGATGGTAAACGTGGAGTCAACAGAATTGGGCAACGCAAGCAGTTTCGGGTTGCAAGGTGCTTCGGTTGCATTTTGAGTTGGTGGGAAAGTGCGCACGTTGCAGTGCCGCGTGATGCGTGCCGTAACGGGTGCACCGGCTGTGTAAACTTGCATTTCTGTTGTCCGTTGCAGTTTGTGATAATGAATGTCAAAACAAGTTCTATTGTTTTGATGTTGTTTACTTGAAAAATGTTTACTATAGTGTACGTGACCTGGAGTGATAAAAGGAACAGGTACAAAATGAGACTATGTATGTCGTTAACTCGCGGGCAGCAACGAGCGAATGGTGTGATCACACGATTGCGTGAACGAGCGTGCGCAAGCGAATGCGTGAGCGTTCGTCCCGATGTGCTTGTTTCGATGTTTGTCTCATCCCCCACAAACTTTACATTATTGAATGTACCTAAACGTACATTCAATAATGTAATATGTGTATATTACATTATCTATATTATTTTAATAGGCGTGGCTGTAACATGTAACCTCTATTTTTTGCCCATAAACGGCGGTGACCCAGAGTACGAGTAGCAGTATTATTATCTGTAAAATAAAATGTCAGTTTTTTTAATTGTCGTAGCTGTCGTTCGTAGTGGTTTGGTATTAAAACTTGCGTTTCTGTTGTGCCATATAGTACTTTGTATTTCTTTTATTGCTTGTGATTATCACGTAATCCCCTTCTTCCCTGTAATTTTTCAGTTTTTTTATTTGGTTTTATTCTTTGTTATTTCCCTGTTATGGACAACGTTTTGAAGCAACGAGTAGTCATGATCCCTGGTTTTCTTGAGGATTTCTACTCTATTTTCTTTATGTTTTTAAAAATTACTTGATACATTTTGAATGTCTTCCCTTGTCATGTTGTTTTGAATAACATCTATGGGTTTGAAATTAGTTGTGGATCAAGTTCCTCCGAGGATTCTTCTGCTTCTAGAATCCTCAAGTGTTCGTTAAACGTACCGTGAAGTCTTTCGATGTCAGAGTTTCCGGTTTTAATACCTGCAGTGGTTGCATGAGATTCAATTGAGTTTTCCTCGAGGAATAACTTTACAAAGTAACGCAGAATGCATCTTTCGTTATCATGAATTAATTTCTTCAGCCACCGTGATTTGGACTCGAGTTGTTGAGAATTTCGGCAATCCTGTGAGCAACAAACGGCTTGTATTTGCGCTGCGTCGAACGGATCCACTGCAGCACCCTTCTGGAGTCGCTCCAGTAGATCGTACTACCTATATCATCCGGCAGGCATTCCTTGATCGACTGCTTTAAGCGGCAACCGAGAATCGCACCTTGCAATTCCATGCGCGGAATCGACAGTCCTTTAGGCGGGGCGCAGCGAGTTTTGGCGGCGACAAATGGCACGTCGATAACTTTGAGCTTCTGGACGCGCAGGTAGGCCACAGCCGCGTAAGCAGTGTCGCTGGCGTCGACGAAGACATGTAGCTGGACTTCACCGGCTTCTGGCAATAGTTGTGACAAACATCTGCTGACGGCAAGGTCCTTGACTCTCTGGAAACGTCTCCACCATGCCCACCATTGCTGACAAAGATGACTTGGCAGCGGCTGGTCCCACGCAATCTGCGCCTTCCACACTGCCTGGAGTAGCAACTTGGCGAAAACAGTGTAATTGGCTAAGATACCGAACGGGTCGTAAATTGACATGACCATCCCCAACGTTTCACGCTTTGTTGGTGGTCGCTGGCACTTCAACACGTCTGGTGCAATTTTGTGGAATCTGAAGCGGAATTCGAAAACATCAGCAGTGGTGTTCCAATACATACCCAAGACTTTATCGGGCTCGTCACGTCTTTCCATCCGCAACACGTCCGTCTTCGCAGGCTCTTCATGGTTCAACCTCTCTTGCAACGTCTTGCAATTGGACACAAGCCCACGCAGCTTTAATCCTGCGGCGGCGTTTATCCTTACGGCTTGGCGGCAAATATCCTCAGCTCTCCTTTCTTTGCTAAAACTTATCACCAGGTCGTCCACGTAGCGCAGCTCTTTATTACTTGGTTTCTTCAAACCTTGGATATTGTATTGTAATATTTTGATCATTTGTCTATTGTCTGATTAATGAAAGATCTAAGTTGTTTTGAAATCTGTTAATATTAATTCTAATGTCATTCAGGTTATTTTGTTGTTATTTTCCTGTTCGATTCTTCTCCTAGTATCTGCTCATTGGCCAAGAAAATTCTGGCCTATTATTGCTGAATAAATTTTGCTATTGAAATTGACCACCTTCCAAGAGAAGGTGCCTGAGAAATTAAATTCTCTAGGAAAAGGTGTAACTATCTTGTGTGTCACTTGATTAAGGCCGTTCAATGTTTTGTACCAAAGGGGATTATGGAGTTTTTGAATGGGGAACACATTCTCAAATGCGTTTGGCTTAACTATACTAGTCTCGGATCCTGTGTCAATTAAACACTTTATCCTTTTGTTTCCTATTGTCAAAATTATTATGAGACTGATTATGAGGCGGTGTTAAAAAATATACTTCCTCATATTGGTCAGATTCGGTCTCCTCTACTGTACCTATATCCATAGGAGGGGGACCTCTTGTTTGGCCTGAAGCTTGTGGGTCAACACTCATATAAGATGTTTTTGTTTGCGAAGAACTATTATCTTTTCTTTTGAAATTTTGTCTGTCTGTTTGATAGTTTTTCTTAAAATTATTTTTAAATTGACTCGCCATTGATGGGTTTTGACTGTTCTGTGAATGGTTCGTATTAGGTCTCTGTTGTGTAGAAAAACTTTGATTAGGATTCGTAAAATTTTTTGGTTTGGAAAAGTCAATTGCAAGTCTGTCTGTCTGTTGCAAATCTGTCTGTCTCTGTGGTTTGTTATAAGAATCGCTAAATCCTTGTTTTTGATGAGGATTATTTTTATTTACAAATTTCTTATGGGCATATGAGATTGCTCTACTGTCATCTAGTAGTTTCAATCTTGTGTATTTCATAATTATATCATTTAAATTTTCGTTTTGATTTATATGGGCTCGAATTGGGCCGTCTATCTTTTCTAATAAAATATCAACTAGGTCCCTATCTACATTTTCTGGTCTGTAGATACCAGGTTTACATGGGTCTGATAAATATATATCATTGATGTCGAATTTACAATTCTCAAAAATTTTAAATAATTCTCTCAGATTGCTTACTTTAACGGTGCGGCAGAAGTTGAAAATTTCCGCATATGTTTTCCTTGGGCTGAATTGTTGATGGATTTTTGCTTACATTTCTTCCCACGATGCATCATTTTGCAACTCTCTAACTCTCCGGCCAGCATTGCCTTGGATTTTTTCGTCAACTACGATTCTAAGGCAGAACTTCTCCCGGCCAACATTTGCTGCACATAGCGCCAAATTTGCCTCCACAGCATTAATGAAGGCCCTGGCGTTGTGATTTTCGGATAGAGGCTTTAACCCTCTAGTTCCCAAGACGGCCTGTAGACATCCTAAGCTTAAAAAAATTCTGTAAATTACACCTTATGATTTTTTTAGCTGATTTTACACGTATGGAAAGTGGAATCTCCATTTTATAAAATAAATGTTGTCAGATGACGCTGGCACATGCACAACGGCAGTAGTTGTAAGACAAAGTTGAAGTTTCGTGAGAAAGTAAGCAAATAATTACACTGTGCAAGTCCAAAATTTAGACATGGGGGGGACCTACTGGGTGAGTTTCCGATAGGTATACTGAGTTGAGATCCACCAGCCGTTTGGTAAGATTGGCTCTAGTTTATGAGAAATCCGACTTTGAAGTTTGGTATATGTTAATTATTATATTATATTAATTATATGAGTGTTAATTATAATTAAATGACACTCATACGCCACGTTGCGCTGCGCTCAAAAATGCACATATCGCAATTACACAGTTTAAATGTATTTTTTTTGGATTGGTGTCTTAAGCAAATGTTTTGGTCGTTAAAATATCTACAAACTTGCCGAAGACAGTAAAGCGATATTCGGAACGATTTAGGACCTACTTAAGCGACAAACTTGACGACAATTACCAAACTTCAAAGTCGGATTTCTCATAAACTAGAGCCAATCTTACCAAACGGCTGGTGGATCTCAACTCAGTATACCTATAGAAAACTCACCCAGTAGGTCCCCCCCATGTCTAAATTTTTGAGGGCAAATTTCACGCACAGTGTAATTAATGTAGAGTTAGTTGGTTTTTAGCAGCAATAAAGTCAAGTCGAGGAGTTGTCTCCTCGACTATTTAAAAAAAAAAAAATTCAGTGTTAAACTGGCGCCCGAGCAGGGAACAACGCGTCACGAAGTAGAACTAAGCCTGAAAATCAAAAAGTAAGGCTCCGCGAGTGACCCCGTAAAAATAAGCCTGAAAATCAAAATTAAGGCTAAGTGTTGCGCTGCGCTCAAAAATGCACATATCGCAATTACACAGTTTAAATGTATTTTTTTTGGATTGGTGTCTTAAGCAAATGTTTTGGTCGTTAAAATATCTACAAACTTGCCGAAGACAGTAAAGCGATATTCGGTACTGCGATGTTTGGCTGCACCTGCTACTTGTGTGCGATGTGCTGACTTATCTATTATGTCATGTACGACGATGTTTCGCTGCATCTGTTATTTGTGTATGCAATGTGCTAACTTGCATACCTAACAAATATTTTCGAAGTCTGTACTTGAAATGCATAGAACTTGGATTATCGTAAAGGCCGCCCTTTGATCGCATGGCTCCGAAGAAGTGCTCCACAATGTCTTGATTTAGGCGATATGTTGCCAAGTATGCAAGTCCGTACTTGTCGTGAAGATGCTCATGTAACTGTCTCAATGACTTGATGCTCATTAAAATTCCTTTCTGGAATGGTAATAGCGCCCTTCGGTTAGGCACTATCGGTTGTTGGTTGAGCTTTGTCATTTCCGCTAGCACGTTCAACTGAACCTCTAAGTTCTGGCCAAATGGTTTCTGCAAAGGGTTCTGACCGCAGAAGAGCTTGCTGTTGAAGACGTCGAACCAGTTATTCACCAGCTCAATTAATTGAGCTGTCTCGCAGGGGTTGTATAAAGGCAAGCCAGTCGCATAACAATGAAGTGTAGCGCTCGCAGTGCTATGCGAAAAGAGTTGCGCTGCCAACTTCACCTTTTGCCGGCCTGAATGGTGAGTTGTCAAGTGCTCTTCCGTTAGCTTGTGTGTTATTGACACGTCAGATATTGATGAATAGTTCATTACCTCCTTAATGGTTTGAACAGTAATGACTTTTCCATCAACAACAAGACCACTAACGAGGAAGTGATTTCGGAAGAGCTTTAAAAGATGCGGCGCATCCGCGAAGACGAAGACTTTGTCGTCGTTGTTTGATTGGTTCCGAAACCACGTTTGTTCTTTATTAGGGAGAGGTGGGAAGGAAAAAAGAAAATTAATGAGTTAAAGGTTGAAAGCCATACCCGTCGATATGCTTCCCCCCATGTCTGAAACAATCGCAACTACCGGGTAGCCTGCTTCGTTAAGCTCAAGGATTAAAGCGTCCAGAATTGCTTTCGTCATCTTGCAGTCGAAGTCATAAAATACTGGCTGCTTCCAAGACTTTTTTATTTCTCGAGCTATAACCACTTGCACATAACTGCTTGGCTTTTTGACGCTGTCCGTTAGCGGGTCGTGTTCGTACACGGACCCACTTTCATCACGTCAAAAGCAAGCACACACATCCGGTCGATCAGTGGCGCATCTTTATTGCTCTGCATTGTACGAATGATGAAATGCAGGATTCCCTCTCTACACTGAAGTTTCTGTGCCTATTTTGTGATCGTCGATTCACATGGCAGGGGAAATCCTTTGCGGTATAAATGATTATACGCCCTGGGGCCAGCTGAGTGCAGCGTAATAGCCCAAGAAACGTCTTCGTGCGCCCAGTGCATTTTTGTTGAGGGTCGCACAAGTTTCTTGAGTTGGCCTTCAGTGAAAATGGCAGTGAGAGCCTTCCGAAGGGAGCTAAGTTCCTCAACTTGCGCTGTCAGCTTCGCGTTTTGTGACTGCAGCAACTTGATTGTTTTGCGCAATTGTGAGTTTTCTGACTGCAGCACACTTTCATTGTGTGGACTACAATAATAATATATAAATAAAAAACCACTACATTACGCGTTTTTGTCGTATTCACTCGGTTTGCGTTGAGACGTCTTGCGTGCAAGCTTCAGTACGCTCGTCCCAAGTAGTAAGGAATTCTACTGCCATTGGGACAGCGTCTTTTGCTAGACGGCGTCTCTTCTCGCTTGGATCAGTCGTCGTTAAGTCGTTAGCTTGAGCTCGAAGTGAAGTGCGCTCCACATGACTCGCTCCATAACGCAATTGATTGATGCGGTACGTGGAAAAGGGGTACCTTTTCCTCCGTCCAAGTGCGGTGGCACAAACTGCAGCTCGATTTCGGCATAGTTCAAATATTCAAATTAAAATAATCAAATTCAAAGTTAAAATATTATAAAAGTTGATATAGTTCAGCTGCGCACGGTTCAAATATATTTTAAAAGTAACTGTAAACATGTTATATCAACGGTGTTGATCTCTTTATGTTTCTGAAATAAAGTAGTATTCTTCGATACGTTTTTTTTTTTCTTAGAACAAAAATCGTACTTTTGCCATGAAACAACATTGTTTCTTCAAGGCAGCATGAACTGTCATAATCAAAAAAACTGTCATTAGGTTACTCCACCTGTATAATTCCACCATGATGCTGGGCTACTCTAATCTGCAACGCGCCAAACATGACGTGTTGGAATAGACAATATGGCACCTGGCGCTCAAACAGGTTGTTCTCACGAACTGCCATCTTCCAGAATTCCTCTAGGATTGTAATGTAGCCGGAATAATCGAGATTATGACTCGCGGTCGCCTTAATTGGTACCGTACCAGAAATTGCGCCTGTGTAGAGTACTTCGTCCTTGGGAGGAGTCTCGGTAGTTGTTGGTTTAGGCGGTGGACCTCACGGCTTGTAGCGCGGGTTACGGTTTTGAGGTTGCCGTTGCTGCTGTGATGGTTGTGGTGGTGGTTGCTGTGACTGATAGCGTTGTTGGGCCTGGCCATACCTCTCTTCTATCGCAACTTCTCCTTTGATAAACTTTGATGAACTTTGATAATCCCTCCATCTGCGATTGTTCCGATTTTGGGAGGGTTGATGTTGTTGGGTTTGTGTGTTTACGGGTATTCCACGTTGATTATTGTTATTATTATACGCCATTTCGACTTTTTATTGTTGTTGATCAAATTTCGACAATTAGACAATTTCGATTGTCTAAGCCTATAAGCAGGGTCGGCTTAACGTGCGTATAGTTGGCGACCGGCAGCGTTGACAAGTGCTGATAGTCCTCCTTGCGGAATGTTTGAGTGGGTAGGTCCAAATTGGTTACCGTTCGCACGGCCACGTTGAAGGTCGTATTTTCGGCAGCAATTGTAACGACACCCTTCCTCGACTTCTCTGTGATGGTTCTGCTCCCGTACAATTGTAGCGTCAGCGGCGTCGTTTGTCCCCTCAAACCCAAAGCGTTGGCGACGGCCTCTTGCAACAGCGATACGGATGAGCCCTCATCCACCATGGCGTAGACTTCAAGTCTCCCAGCAGGACCGGACAACACCACTGGAAAAATTTTGAAAAAGTACCTCGGTTGTCTGTGGTGACGACAGCTATCCTCATGGAGAACGTGGTGGTGCAAACGTTGGGAATTATTTACACCACATGCCCGTCGCTTCCTGCACTTTGCTAAATTGCGTTCCTTCCTCAAACATGCAAAACAAAGACGATGGCGCTTGATTGTGTCCCACCTCTCCTTGCTGCTGACAGCATCGAACTGCCGGCATTCGGTGAGCCAGTGGTCAGCTCGCAGTACTCACATGAAGGGCTGGCTGATTGATTCTCCTGGGCATGTAGCACTCTGCGCCCGGATGTAGTTGGGACTGGCTGTCGGCTTACGTTGTTGCTGAAACGTGTTTGGCTGGCACGCGGCATCAGGCTAACCACTCTGGCGAGGTCACCAACCCAGTCCGCCAGATGTTCCACCGTCGGGTACGGTAGAATGCTAGCCGCATACTTCGACCAGTCGTATTGTTTCGATGGCGGTAACTTCACGACTAGCTGCTAGAGGAGACTAAAATTCACTAGCAGGTGGTGACAGCCCGCTGACTTAAACAGCACCACGATGTTTCTTAAATGGTTCGCGAAGGTCAGCACCTGCTCCAGCCGACCCAATCTTTTCTAGCTGCGAGCGCACCAACAATTCGGGTCTTCCGAAGTTAAATTTCAGTTCATCAATGGCCTTCGGAACATCATCTGGAAAAATTAAAAGTGAAGCGCTTCTCCCTGCAGCGCTTTATACAGGCGTATCAAGTTCTGCTTGTTGTTGTTGCCGCACTCGTTCGTCGAATCGCGAAAAATAACGGCCAGTCTTGCCGTCGAACTGTGGCAGCGGGTACAGTCGCGCTGCGGCGTTTTCTACATACGGCGTCGGCGCCGGTAACGGTCTCGGCGGCAGTTGTGACATAGGCTGCAGCGTCGAACATGTCGACTCGTGTATATGCACACCGTTATGTAACGGTTGATTGCTTACGGCTTTCAAACTGAACTTTACAATTTTGTCTTAGCCTAAAGTCGCCTAATTCTAACGTCGTTCCCTTTTTGTTGCACATTCGGCAGCTGGAGCAATTCGATCCTCTGTTGAGTGCGGCGGACGCTGTGTTGGCATTAGCGTGGGACCGAAACAACGCTTGCACCTGTACCTGCTGTTTGTCAAACGCTTTGTCGGCGAAAAGCGTGTGACCGGCGAAGCTCGTAATTTTGGCCGCGCTAACTTGCCTACCAGGTCCCTGTCTACATTCTCTGGTCTGTAGATACCTGTAGATAAAATTTTCAAAAATATTAAATAATTCTTTCAGGTTTCTTACTTTTACCGCCCGGCAAAGGTTGCAAATTTCCGCATAAGTTCTTCTTGGGCTAAATTCTTGTAGAATTTTCGACTTCATTACCTCCCACGAAGCACCGCTTTGTAGTTCCCCCACGCTTCGACCAGCGTTGCCTTGGATTTTTTTCGTCTGCCACAATTCTGAGGCAAAACTATATGACACTGACGGTCCCTCCACATAGCACCAGATTTGTATCGACAGTGTTTATAAATGAATTGAATTGTGATTCTCCGAAAGGGCTTCAAGCGCCGAAATTGCTCAATGACGCCCTTGGCCGTCATGTTGAATTGGTATCCTTCCTGTTGGTAGACCACTGGCTGAGTGGCAACAGTGTTCGTGCATCAGTTTATAAAAATGTATAACAGCGATGTACGTAGTTGCAACTTACTCAAATTAATTTATATCTATTGTCGTGTTTTTCTTTGATATGACTAATGAATTCTGTCCGAGACCATAATAAGAATTATTCGTCACAAAATACGCATTTTATGGAATACGTCTTTTTGTCTTGAGAAGTTATGCTTTTGGAACCACAGCAGAGGTTTTCAAAGTTTTAGGGCCTAGTATTAAGACATTATAATGTCTGCACTCTACACACTTATATAGTAGGTCCCGGTTTTTTTTGCGGGTTATAATCGCTTGAGTTTGTCCTCTTTAATATGCCACTTCGAGAAGTGCTTGGCACACACTAGAGGTGGCACTCAGGATTCTCCTTAAAGTTGCTTCCCAATAACAGCGTTCTTCAACTGCACTAAGAACACAAAACATGGATTTTTATTTTATTTATTTATAAAGGAAAAGAGCAACACTTGCACAGAACATAGAACAAAATATTTTAAATTATGTTTTACAGATAAATTTCTTTAATGTGAGAATGTAGAGAGAACATAAATGGCAGCTATCAAAATACGAGGTGTGACAATTAAGTAATGAGACTGATTTTATTGCCGCGCTTGTGGTAAACCTGCGACCTTGAAATCCCCTTCCCCGGCATCCTTTGCGTCGCGATTAAATTTTGCGCCAGATTGGGCGAAACAGCTTCGGAAACGTACGCTAAAATTGTAAAAGTACATGGTGATAGTGCTCTTAGTCGTGCCCAGGTGTTTCAATGGCATAAAGAGTTTAAGGAGGGGCGTGAAAGCGTGGAAGACGAGGATCCTTCATCACGACAACGCGCCGTGCCACACCGCCCTCAGCGTGTCCCAGTATTTGGCCTCTAAAGGGATCGCCGTGTTGCCCGATTACCCTGTGACCTTTTTTGTTCCCTAGAACAAAATCGGTGGTCAAGGAACCCATTTTGAGTCGATTACGGACATCCAGGCGGCCGTGACGAGGGTTCTCGCGGACATCCCAGTCGAAGCGTTCCGGAAATGTTATGAAGCATGGAAAACGCGCTGGAATCGTTGTATAGCTGCCCAAGGGGACTACTTTGAAGGGGATGGCAGAGTTGTAGAATAATTTTTAAATATACGGTTTTTATGGAATCAGTCTCATTACTTAATTGTCACACCACGTAAGAGTACGTAAACAAATAGACGTCGCCTATCGGGATGACTTTATTATTTGACTATGGTGCTGATTATCTGCTCGTTTTGTTACTTCTCACTTTCTTTGCTAACAACATTCAACATTTTACTTTGTTGTGTTGCAATAACAAAATGTTCTCCGATGTCTGGAATTATTTAAAATTATCACAAATCAGCTGCCAGTTGCCCATTTCCCTAAATTCCCCAGTGGAATCACAAAACAATGCCAAACAAGAGTTTATCTTCAATCGAACGATTTTTAATATGAATATAATTTAAATGTGAACATAATATGGAAAATTCAAACGCTTTTCAGTCACCTTTAGGGGGTTCTATAGCCCAGTCCGGGAAGTCAGATGGATCTGGGTAGATGAGACGGTGCACTGTTTGGCCATTGATCAAAATCAGAACCACCGTGGAGATGCTGGGGAAAATGCCACCCATAATCTGTTGAATGTAAAGTGGGCATTATTAGTCATTACGTGCACATTCTAGCCAGTGTCACACACATACTAGATATTTTGTTCTCATGGCGGAGTATTCGGCTACAATAGCATTGGGCGGCGTGCTGACCGGCAGCAGGAAGGCCACGCTGCAGGCGAGGCCCGCCGGAAAAACCAAGTACAGAGGGTGCGTTTTGGTCGCGATTGCCTGAAAGTGGTTTGCCAAAGTGGTTTATGTGATTGTTGTGGTTGCGTTTATTGCGGTGCACGCCGTTCTTACCGTTTCATTCAGCACAGGAATTATAATATTGCAAATGGCAACGTTGGAGCTGAAGGCGGTGAGGAATGCTGCGAAAATTACGGCTACAGCTTGAACTAGAAACGCTGGAAACATCTTGAGAAATCCCAAATTACTGCCCAACTTCTCTGCCAAGCCACTGTCCGTGATGGCAGTAGACAAAGCGAATCCGCCACCTGCATTGAACAACACGGCTATTTATTTATCTATGTACCTATTGGAGCGATGCTTGTGTACGAAATGTTGAAATGTATCGAAGCGATTGCACGATAAAACGAGCTTTGTTATGATTTAATGACCGTACTTCGCAAATGACGTTTTGCACCGTCCGTAAAAATGTATTGCCCTAACATGTAAAATTGAAATCAGTAGTTTTCGAACAGCAAGTACCGTAACTGCCGTGTATTATCTTTAATTTCTAAGTGAGCTAAAGATCTAAGTATGAAATTCGATCTGGGGAGCAACTCTTAACGTTATAAGTTCAAACAAAACTAGTGTTAAATGAAGAAAATCTCTAAAACCGTTGATTAATGTTAACAAAAACTTTGATATTTAAGGTGAATGAACTTATCGTCACATTTAAAAATATGACTATTAGTTTACTAAGTTAATGCCGCATTCGTAAATTCGTATGTGTTTGTTTGTACCATATTCTTTGTCACTACATTTATGGTTGAATGAATAAACAAATATAGGGGAAATTATTCATTTTTGCATGATATAATTTTTTATTGCCGACGGCGAATATGGAAAACATGAATATGTTTCTCATTGCATTCAAGTCATTATAAAATCGGTGCAAAGAAAGATATCAACAGTTTCTTAGGTTCGTGGCATTCGTACGCCCCTGCTTAGGGTCGATAACTATTCAGAGAACTGTCAAAGAGAGAAATCTACACATCAAACTATTATTGCCATTGTTATGATTATAGATTGGTTGCGCCAAAAATGTGATGTTTGAGCAGTCTGTACAAATATTGATTGGAAACATCAGTCTGCGAGTCACACTTAATGAAACGCAATTAGGCGGCCGCGGCCGTCGAGCAATTGTTGAATTATTGAAATGTAAACGGAATCGGCAGACAGAAGTTGTCTCCCATGAAGCCAATTATAAGTTAAAAATTATAATAGATTCATATACCACAAAGTTTTAATTTTAAGTTTGAATTATAAGTTTTATCATAATTATTGTAATAATAAATAAATACGGCAGTGTTTACCCTCTACGATGCATTATTATTTCTTACATGGTAAAGGTAATTCAAAACTGATCACGCAGAACTCTTACTAATTACTTTACAGTTGTTTACTAATCACAGTTGGACTCTTGCTTCATAGGACTTACATCTTGCTTTTGATTTATGTCAACCTTCTGCTTTGCCGATTTTTCTTCAAAGCCATGTGCGAATATATCTGGATGTCGTTTCAAAATTATGCAAAATTCTGTGATTTCGATGGTTCAATGTGTTGCTCGGGCCCGTATCACACCACGAAAAAACACATAAGCCAACTTTCCTGCTACGGGTTTGCATACAAAATCATACATCATTGCTCTGTGGGCCCTATGGCAAATGTCCTCGGGACGACCACTTAACCTACCTGCCTTTTGCTATGCGAAACTTAATGTGCGACTGATAGTTTACAAAATTCTATGGAAACTTTGGGTAGCAAAAATTGCAAAAATTTCATGGGCGCCCAGTGACGCAGACATCGTACTAGCTATGTATGTACATATGTATGTATGTTTGTAAGAAAACGCGTTTCGCGAACATTTCGAAAATTATGTTGAAATAAATTATAGTCGATTTGATATATAAATTGGCAACAACCTCGATCTTACCTATCAGAAAAATGAGACCCCATGACATATTGTCGTGTATGAATTTCCAAGAAAGCAATGAGGGCGTTTCTTTATTGGTGAAAGGGCCTGGTAATAGAACGAAAACCAATTGCTGCGATCATGCTACTAGGTAAGAACCAAAAGCTTACCAGATCCACAGAAGTATTTCAGAAAAGTATAGTTGACAGGGAAGAGGAACAACAAAAGTACCCCCACCACGACCGGCAGAGAATCGGTGACTTGTCTGGAATGTTCAATGTATGCATGTAACGGATTTAAAGGAAAGAGATATGAATAGGACAAGATTGCAATTCTTACCTGGGTTCCAAAAGCTTAGCCCAACCATTCATGAATCCTGGTCTTCGGAAAAATAGTAGTGTGACCATAATTGTGAAAATTATAAGAGTTTGAAATTCCTGCATTGACATTCCTCCGAGCTCTTCATATTTTTGCTCTAGCACTTTTTGCGTAGCTTCAATCGCTTGTGCAGCGGCTGCAAGTTCCTTTCCCTCCCGGCTATTAGGCCGGCACAGTCCCATGTGTGTTATCTCCAAGCACAAGTACAACAAAACTATGTCTACGAGAATCCAAGTGGCCGAGTAAAGAACGAAATCGGCAAAATCCAGGTTATCGGTGGCATTGGGGAAGCGGCTGTAATGTGAATCCAAAAACTATATAAACTCGCCAGTACATACATACTCATACGTGCATACTGCATTAAGCAAGCAACTCTACAAACTGGTAAGTGAATTGTGAAGCGAAAGCACAGGTGTGTACATACATACACATGCATATATGTACACATATGCACACATTATTTCTCCGTGCAGTAATTAAAGCATGGACAGGTAGGTCAAAGTTATTGAACAACAAATATTACTGGCATGTCGGCTGTATGTACTTTTATAGATGTGCACTTTTCTCTATAGTTAGGGAGGCTTCTGCAACGAAATACTTTAGGGCGTAACGCCACGCTATGATTTTGGCAAATCGATTTATATTGTTTTTCCTCACACAATATTTTAGGGTAAACAAAATATCGAAGAGGTTCTTTAAACAATATGTGATGAGGTTAATTTCTCGATTTTGCCACTAATTACTTGACCAAGAATCCTTTAGTTTTTTTCAAAACTGCACCATTTCTATAGAATTTCCCTAAAACTATTAAAAAAAACATAGATTATAAAATATTTATTTGTTAACCCTTTCGCTATTTTGTTGCCATATGGCAACATGCTACTTTGTGGGCGTCTGCATCCTCTATGGTTGCAAGAATACATTTTTTTGTTGGTCTTTAGAATAGTTTGAAGTTTTAGGAAAAATACGAAATTAATCAGCCCAATCACGTTGCTCGACGGAAATCGTCGCCCGAGTATTCCTCCCGCCCGACGGAAAACATTTTTCAATCACGTTACTCGACGACAGGGAAAAATTCAGAAAAAGCCGGCAACATTGTTCCTCTCATTTTCGGCTGAACTGACAGCTGTTCGAAAGAGTGAAAAACGGTGGCGGAATTACTTTCTATATTCTGCGCCTTTATGCAAATAAATGTTTTTTTATTAAAATAACTGAAATTGATGACAATTACTTTGTTTTTTAATTGCATTTTTAAATAAGATGCTGGTGAAGTTGTTTACCATCATTTTTGTACTAGTTGTGACTCATTTCAAATCAGTTTCGCACCCCTATTTGTTTGCGCCTTAATACCCGTGTACCCTGCTTTTGTTTTGTTTACATTTGTGCAAATATTTTGTGATTTGTTTATTTGCGCCTCCGTCAGCACCAATATTTCGGTTAGTGTTTTTAATTCTTAAAAACATGGACAGCATTTATGCTTTTATTGCTGCGGGAACAGGCGGAGGGCCACCAAAGTCGGTAGGGCTAACCGACGTTGAAGAAGCTGTGGTGCAATTGACAGGCTTAAGAACCACGGTAGTTGGAATAGAGGAAGGAAGAAGTTTTGGTGCCTCTTCCAGCTTCCAACAGCCTGCTGCATCATCTCAACTTCATGTAGATGGTAAAATCCATTATACATTTCAAAATACATTTGCTTGCACTTTTTTATCTGTAGATGAAGCTAACTTGAATTTGTCCGACCGTGTGGAGCGTCGTCCAGCTAAACGTAGGCAAAAATCGGCGACGGAACTGCTTCGTGAGCAAGTAGAAGGACAACGGCAATTATATCGTGCTATTCGAAACAATCATCGCCGCCAAAATCAAAACTTAGCTGCTATGCAAAGAAGCCTTTTACGCATAGCGAAACAGCTCGAGGATGACGGGAAGGAGAGGCGGCGGCACATATTTGTAGCTAGAGAGGATAAAATTGGAGGAGTTAAAAATTAAAAAAAGGATGCTGGAGTTACAAAGTAATTTGTAATGTTAATTAAAACTATTTTTTATTAAAACGAGTTTCTTTGATTCTTATTGCATTTTACATTTCTTTTATCTAAAAATATCAAAGATTCGTTTGCTTTTTCACTGGCTCACTTTCAAAATCAAAAGTGAGTAAATTTGACAGAAAACTTGCTCCCGATGAGTAACGTGATTGCTTTTTCCCCCATAATATTCCCGTCGGGAATTTCGAATTTCCGTCGAGTAACGTGATTGCTTTTCGGAGTGAGCTCACTGAAATGCTTTCCGACGAGCACTCGTCGAGTAACGTGATTGGGCTGAATAAACTGAATATTTAAGTTTAAAGAAGAGAAGTATACACTTTTTTAATGGTATATAGTGACATAGTAAAAGAAGAAGAAGCAGAAAAATTCAGAGAACTTTTTATTTTGACGTTTTCTTTCAATTTAGACACTTTTTTTAATTTTGGCTGAAGTAAATGAAGAAATATTCAAATTTTCGTTATGCGTAAAAAGTTTTATGTTTAAGTAATTATTACAGCCACAACGATGTGGTTGCTCTCATAGAAAAACACTCTAAAATACAGGGTCCGAGTACAAAAATTAAAAAAATTTCTTATGAAATGTTGCTAATATAACCACATAGAAGCCCAAGACGTAAAATTTAAAATTTTAACTTTCCCCAGTAAAAACCTGTAGCGAAAGGGTTAAAGGTCTTACACTTTACAAAAACTCCATGCTGAAAAAGGCGACTTCAAATATTGGCTCTATCGCTACCGGTACCGATCATTTCAATAATCCGTTTCCTTTTTCCGTAACCCAAGAGGCCCAAGTCAAAATTAGACCTTTTTTCGGCCACTAGCGTTATGTTACCCTTCAATCGATTATGTTCCGTCATGTACTTTTTAGAGCTATACAACTATCGATAGTATCAATGGTTTTATTGTGACCCCACTTTCGATGGTCACATCGATACGATCGGATTTTTGTGATGAGGCGGCAATCCCCCCAAAATGCTCTATGTTGGCGTTGTTGCATGAGTGCATGTGGGTTCGAGTAGAAACTACTTGACGGATTGGTCTGAAATTTAGACACAATGGCTGGTATGTACATACATAAATATGTAGTATATTAGTATAGATTTTGTTTTAACACTATTTTCCGGATATGCGATATGACACAATGTTGTGTATGCTACTTACGTCTCGTAGATCCCTTTGAAGGCCATGTTCGTTGCGGTTCCGATCGGAGTAGCACAGCCGCCAATTGTAGCTCCATAGGCAATTCCCAGGTAATAAGCTATTGCAATTTTGGATGGATGTTTCCTCCTAAAAAAAAAACCTTTTTATATAAAATATTGCGTACTTTATTTTTGAAAATTATAGCTCTGACACTTTTAACCTTCTGCCTGTCCCTTGGGGTCTATTTGACCCAAGGCGGAATTAAAAAAAACGGTTGAGCGGTTTTGTGCGCTCGTCTACTTGTGTTATTTAGTGTTAATCGCGCTTTCAAGCTTTTCCTGAGTATTTTGGTGAGTGTATGTAAACTTCATTCTATATTCATCTTACCCGGTTTCACTTGGCGCCTCCTCACTTTCGTCCATATATAACCTGATGACATTTTGCTACAAATAAAAAATTTATTTCATTTGTAGTTTGTATTCATAAACACATATAAACACATACACATAAACGATTTACATACACTGCGCGACACTTGATAAACCTCCCGATTTGTTCTGGAAACATTCTTTTTTAAATGCCTACATATGTAGTGAAAGATTGTCCGGAATTGTTTAAAAAAGGATTTTGATTGTTTTAGGTATTATAGCCTATTTCCACTGAGCGCTTCACTGCAGTTAAGGGCTCTGTTAAATTTGAGAACTGTCAAGCGTTTCCACCGAAACTGAGTTAACTCCAACAGCTGGTTTTTGTTTACATTTTTAGTTGGTGAAGCCAAATTCTGCATTTATTTCTGGGCAGCCACAGCTTGCCCATCGCCGCCATCTCCTTGAATACGTATGTATGGTTTCCTGTAGCCCCTCTACTGCAAGAAAACCAATTCGCTTTCCTTCTCAACAGTCTAGGAATGTCTGCGTTTTCATATTTGTGAAAATTTATTTCATTTGTCAATGTTTATTTCATTTATGAAAGTTGTCAGCTGATTGATACCAGAGATGTTTGAATTTTTAATGTCAAGAGGGTTCATGAGAAGTTCCACGTTTTTTATTTTCTCTTTCAGCATTTATTATTGGCAAATAATAGAAGTTTTGACTTTGATTATGACAGACGATATGTATTTTTTCGAAAAATTCAGTAAAAAGTAATTGTCTAAGCAAAAAATCTACCACACCGAACGCAATTCAAATCCCTTCTTTCGTTTGTGTTCGTACGGCTCTTGCAGCGCCTGAAAGCATGCTATCAAAATTTGCACATTTGTCAGTATTGCTCCAGCTTTTAACATAACATATTCTGTTAGACGTCTGTAAACGGCAAAACTTAAGTTAACTCAGGCTTAAGTTAACTCAGTTTTGAAAGTGAGTTAACTCACTTTTATACAAAAACAATTGCATGGGAATTAGAGCATTTAAATGCGATGTTAAATGCATTTAAGCGTTAAATGCATTTAAGGCCCGGTGGAAATAGGCTATTAGTCTTGAGTTGAGTTGATTAGTCTCAGTTGCTACGAATTACTTCAAAAAGTTTTTATAAGCACACGAGTGCTGCTCAGATTGCTTGAACGAACACTACGACATTACTCTGCCTACAGAAGATTAACGACAGCGAGACAAATACTGATCAGATCTCCGCAATTCATGAAAATAAAATTGAAACACGTCAAAACGTTTTTGATCAGAAAAGATAACGGATTAGCACTTTCCGCGCCAATTCATAGGGGCCCGCGCGAATCCCCAACGGGCAAGACAATGTCGTGCACATGGAGCCCTTGGAAAATGCCCTTTGTTTCTCTAATTGTAGTTGCTTTGACAGTGTGCCCCTTGCGAATTGTGCCATAGTTTTCAGTGTTTTTAAAAAACCATTGAAGACCTCGAAAACCCTGATTGATTTTGCGTGCAACTTCACTTTTTCCGCGACCCACTATTATAAAAAGACACTGAAATTAAGTGTAACTATATAAATAATAGTTACAAATAATGCACTGATAGTTATCCTACACTTACATTCGCCTCTTCTTCTTTCAAATTTCTTCTGTTATCAAATTGGTGAGGGTAGTCAAATGTTGCGCTTGCATAAGTTAAAACGATAGTGATGATTTATATATTTCACTACGTAGAGAAAATACATCAGCATTTATGGCCCGAATACAATCATGACGACAGCGACATGGCCATACAACTTCAAGATCTCGTCGACTTCGAGCGCCGCCGTGTAATCAACTACGAGACTACAATGAAAGCGGCAGCAACATCATCACAATCATATTTTTAAGCTCTTAAACACAAATTTTAAAGTACTTACATACTCCCTTTTTTAAGCTTCAATTTAAAACAAATGGCAATGTGTAAAAAATTTGATAAATATTTGAAAAAAAATTCTAAAATGTGTAATTGTTGTTCAAAGCACACCGAAAAAGTCAGAAAAATTCCATTAAAAATATCTGTTTTGAAGCAATGATGTTAATTGGTTTGGTTTTGTCGTATTGTGATGCAGTCGTGTCGCTGCGGATGTGTTCGGGGCATTAAGCTTTTCTTTCAATAATATAAAAATTAATTTTTCAAGAATAAAATCGAGTGAGTGTATTAAAGTGTCTTGCAGTGTTTATATAGTGCATACATATTTAGGTATTAGATCTAGGAAAACCAAAAACAGAAAAACTAATAATAATAATAATTGACTGGCAAGACAGCCCAATTACGAGACTAAGGACTAGCTACCCGCAACCGTCCATGTTGTGCGTGCAAATTTTTACAAAGTTGGAAGGGACCTACAGTTTTATGCCGATTCCGAACGGCGAGCTGGGAGCTTTTTCATAGGCAATTTTACTCTCAGAGGTTTGCCATTTCCTGCTGAAAGGACAGCTGCCGAAAGAAAAATTGTTGTTTTTCTCTTTTTTTCGGTGTTAGCAGCAACGGAGTCTTGAACCTGGGTTCGAGCGCCGCATTTGACTCGCGGCCCAACGCACTAGCCAGCTGAGCTACGGCGGCTGCCGTAGAAAAACTGCATAAACTAAAAAGTTGACAAATAACCGTTAAACCGAACCAACAAACTATTTACTATATCAAATAATGTACTCAAATATTCTGAAAAATAGTTGGAATCGAGTTCTTAACACCGTGTTTTTATTATCGTAATTCACGGCTCATTCTTGATGTATGCAAATCATGTGCAAATTAGGTAATTTCGCTTTGGAAAATCTTACAATGAAAAATTCGTCGAAATTAAGTAGTTTATCACAAACTGCCATCTTTTTTTTAGTTTTGCGCTTGAAGCATTCAGTGAGCCTGTGTACTGGTTGCAGGTCGATGCCAGAAGGTAACGAAGTTCCTCTATTTTTAAATGAACGAATCGGGTGACTGTTTTTCATTCAGTAAGCAATGGCAACCATTTGAGGAGTAAGAGTATAGTATATTTGTATGTGTGCATGTACATGTGCATCGAACGACGTGGGCTTGCTTCAAAAAATTATGAAAGTTGGTAAAAAAGCGAAAGGCAGATGTACTTTAGGTACTTTAAAAATCATGAAAATGGCTAGAATTATGATCGTTTCCCAAGGTCTAATTTTGCTGTTGTTAACTTACCGCATCAAGTTCCTGCAGTATTCCACGTACTATGGGACACATCATGGCCGTCGTTGCTGAATTACTTATCCACATCGACAAAAACATTGAAATGACGATTACTCCAAAGTGTATGCTGCAAAGTTAAGAATCTTATGAATTTACAATTGTTATTTGCATTATTTTCGTTTTGGATTTTATAGTCCATCGATTATAAAGCAGCATAGTCCGAGAACATATCTCCTAAACTTACACCACACTGTCGACATTCGGTCATTGCTCTGGCAAATTTTTAGAATTAAATAAAACGCGAAATTTTTTTCTTAGTGCTTTCTTATCTTAAAAAAGGATTAAGTAAGCAACTATGTTTTGAACTATTTCGAAAACTGCACCAACAGAGTAGACGTAGACGTCAACATGGGTTGATCCCAGTGTCCCGTGTTTTTTAGTTGACTTCAATTTCCTTGGAAACGATTAGTTACCAAGGTAGGTAGGTAGGTTGTAGTGGATGCCTCTGCATGAGACACAGGCCTCTATATGGGCCCATTGTGATACCACAAATTGTACCCGTTTGAAATGTGTATGCAACACTGTTTTTTTTCAACATGTATTACAACACACATTTCAAACGGATTGGAGGAGGGAGCGAGGGGACCTACAGTTTAACGCCGAATCCGAACGGCGGTTTTTTTTGCAATTTTCCTTTCACACTTGGAGGTTTGCCATTGCCTACCAAGAGCGCACTTGTGCGATTCTTGTAATTCTCATCTGCTTCATGTGGATAGCGATAGAAGTAGACGAGTTTTTCACCAGCCCGAGCTAGCATTCGAACCTACGGCATCGGTATGAGAAGCCAGCACGGTTCCCGCTGGTCTATCGTGGCCGGCAAATACCAAATCAACTATTAATAGTCGTAAGACTTCTGGTTTTTCAAATATTTGTTTTTGTTAAGAATTACTATGACCAATGATGGGAGTAATATACTATGTTATGTAATACTAGCAGGGCCCCGCGGCTTGACACGCAAATTTGGAGTCAATAGGCCTATTAATTCATGTGTTTCCACTGTTACTCTTAACCAACTCTTAACCCGTCGTTGATCCCGTCAGATTTTGATGTTTTTGATGTTTTGATGTTGAAAATAAAAACATTAACCCAGTGTTGATCCCATTAGATGTTGATTCTCGATAAAGTGAAAAATACGTGTGGAATTATTTGTGATTTGGACTATTTTGGCCAAGTTTGAAAACAATTTAATCACGGAATTTTTGAAATTCGGGGTCTAAAGGGGCAAAACATGGGTTAAAGTGTTGTATGAAGAAACTTGATTTATTGCGCTCATTAACTTTAAACTTGCGTGCAAAGCCGCTGGGCTCTGCTAGTATGTTGTACCTATAACTAAGTCGCATTCTAAAGTAATATGTCCCAGCACTGACTTTGACAGCTTGAGGTGTAGAGCAATGGGTGTTTGAAGAAATTTACAGTCAATAGCAAGCGGGTAAGGGAGTGCAGCAAATAGCAGGCCTAGAGACATGCTTTGAAAACCCGCACCGAGGGTCAGGGACACATGGCCGCGGGCACATATCCGGACCCGAGTTAAAACCTCTCCGGTTCCTTCCGTCAGGGATACTTTTAACCGATTGCGACAATGGGCTAACGAAAACAAGGTATATAGTACAAAATAAACCAGTTGAAATGGACGATACGTTGTTATGACTTACAAAAGGGACAGTTTTTATACAAAGGGTGGAAGAACTTGGCTTTTGATTGTAATCCAAAATTGAAGATGTCTTTACATACCGTCGTGGACCGCAACCGATTACTAAAATTGCTTTCAGCGCTAATCGTTGGTGAAGCTCACAGTACTCAAGGCTGAGAGCGACAATGAGACCGCCAACAAACAGCACCACCGGATCTTTAAAGTATTGTCGGCACGTGATATCAGATTCCTAAAAATACATATCTCAATTATTACCACACGCCATACGGTGTTCACGTTTCATTACCATTATCCCCATCACGGGCATCATAATTATCGGAATCATTCCCGTTATGTAGAGTGGCATTGCTTCAGTAATCCAAAACACGCACATAATGAGCACCACGTAGAGGCACCAGAAAGCCTAGAAACACGTGCGTATAAGTTGAACAATACATGCCGATATGGTACCAGCTAACCCTGTCTTGGATGTCGTCTCCTAAGAACATTACGGGCAGAAGGAGGGTGGGTGTCAAAAACGTGACCAGGCCCTTCCAGTGGAAAGCGAAGAACTCCTTGCAACGAGCACCACAAGTATCGCTTTTGTTACAATCGGAAAAAATAAACAAATTAATGATATGATATGCCACAACTTGTAGTAATTGTTTAATTTACTTTTCCTCCATAGCTACCAATGCGTTTCTGCAAGTTAACTATTCGAATCGTGCTGTCAGACAAATTACAAAAAAATTGTTTGAACAGACTTTGCGATTGATAAGTTTCTCTAAGGGAAAACGTTTCTTCGTCGCAAAGTGTGATCGCAAACAAAACAATTCGAAAACTTGTTCATTTGTCTCTTCCTAGTGCAAAGCCATCTGTTATTTAGTACAATAGATCTATTGTCAAGGTGCGGAAGGCAGGTCAGGAGCCCGCCACCTGTCACTCCTGCTGAAACCAGTGCAAGTGGTCATTTCGCAATTACACACTCGCTTTGCAGACAACGCCGCAGCCTGGTAATTGACAACAAATCAAATACCTCGTTCGAATTTTCGAGGGTCTTTCCAGATTTTAATAAAGTGTAGATATGAGGTAGCTGGGGGTGTCACTGGGCTACACTGACTTTGGCGCATCGCGTTTCAGGTGTTTATAATCATTACATTCAGATAATCATTACTGACGGATAAGACGGTTTACAAGGCCATCGAGAACGTCCACATTGCTAGGAGGCTTGGCTTTGCATTGTCGCAAATGAAGACCTACCATTTCTTAGGTTCCTAAAAAAAAAGCAGATTAGTCGTGATGTCGCAGATTTCAAAGACTATAAATAAGAGGTAAGAATGATTACTTGAAAGAGCCTTTCCACATACTGCACTTTCTTGCAACTAATTAGATAAAAACTCCGAAACGAGGGTAATATCTAACACTTCCCGGACCGCGCTCCAGGAATGCAGACAGTTGCGAGCCCGGCATCTACTTCGTCCATCTCTAAGGTAAAATACTGGGGGGGGGGGGTCGTTTTCATCGACCACCGCCACAATAATGTGGCCAATTTTGCAGCATGTTGCTTCTTAGAAGCAGGGTGGGTGGTCTTCTCTTTCGACAATTGACGTTTTGTAGAGGTGATGGGTTTCGAGGAAGATGTCTTTCCCTCTAGCCTTCAAGAAGCCGCAGGTTAGTTGGCGGAACCGTTCGGATCACATTTTTGCTGGTGAAAGGTTTGGTGTCCAGAACCTTAGCAGGATTCTGAGCTCTTACGTGCTTGCGTGGAGATTATGTTTTATGAGCGATTATATACCACGCGTCTGTATTCTTTTTTTAGTGATTTCATACCTGTATCGTGAGGCCACCCGATCGGTAAGCCACACTGTGCCGAGATCGCAACACCGCCTGAGTCAAAATCACGCTCCGTGGACAAGCCCGACACATGACCTCACAGTGGCCAAACATGTAATTCCGTGTGCACCAGTTATTTTCTTTATACGCATGTCGATTTCCACTACTTGACAGGTCATGGCTGTTTCAAAGCGTACCTATACCACTTCGGCCACAAAGCTAACTCATACTGCACCATGTGCATTGGTGAGGTTTAGAATGCGGAACACGTACTCCTTCGATGATCTCAGTACGAGACACAGCGACAGGCGCTGTAATCAATATTAGGTAGCCATATTAGTGAGCAGGACCTTTTTCAGCAAATGCTCGAAACGGTGGAGAAGTGGGACGCGGTAGGGCCAAGGGCCCAGTAGCAGCTACGGCTGCTTCCTTGCAGTTCCCAGCAACAAAGCATTGAAGTTATTCTGTTAACATATAAAAAACAAGTATGATTACTTAAAGAACTCTACGCAGAACCAAGGTTGAGTCGTGTGGTTGCACAATAGGGCTGAAATGCATGCATCTATCTGCCTTTTTTTGGTCTCAACTGAGCTATGAACCGACAGGTTAAGTGCGAAGGAAATTGAAAAGAAGCATGTCAATGGCTAAAACAGTGTTCGGACCGGCAAATGCAAAATTGTAGTGACAGCTGCAACAAAGCGAAGCAAAAACATAATTTGCGTAGTGAATTTTAGAATTTGGTCAGGCGAAAATGTGTATGCAAAATAAAAAACACACAGGGGTTTGTCCACCTCAAAATCTGCGAGCAAAAAAACAAGGAGCAAAAATTAACAAATTTAGGTTAAAAGTAATCAACTGCGGCAACCATGATTACGAAACGTACAAAACAAACAAACTCTTTTTTGTAATCGTTTTTTAAAATTGGTGCTGTCAAACCATTCCTTGCACATTCAGCTTCGGAAAAAAATCGTAATAGATTGCATCTCAAGCAGAGTGACGAAGTAGATTTAAAAATTGTGTGTGAAGCGTGGCAAAATTACTATGATCGTAGCAAAGTCCAAACACTGGGCTAAAGTCTTTGAAGGATTCAAATTCCAGTTCAAATGAATCGAAACAGAATTTTAAAAAATCCACAAAAAGCTGTCGATTTGGGTTTTTGAAATGGTTGCGGGAAAACTAGGCTAAGATGTAAGTACATGTACAAATTCGATTCTTTTATTCTGTATTAACGTTTTCACCACTTTTCGAACTGGCGATGTTGTACTTATATGCACACAGCCACTTTCGAACCTGCATCCATGTGCATATGCACATGTGTTGGGATTTGTGTGCGGCGAGAGTTGTCAGTTTCACTCGCAAGGTGTATAAGCGGTGAGAGAGTCTGCAACTGAGAGTGCAAAACGCATGCGTCACATACAACAACGCAGTGACGTTATAACACCAACCGACAAAACTTCACATCCATAATTGCTACTTTTCCCCTCTGTGCACTGAACTTTTATTCATAAGAGGGCACAACTATTTCTTCCTCCTGGAGAAAGAAGATTGTTTAAATGATCAAGTTTAAAAACAATTAATAGCCAAGGATATTTGCAGAATCACTATCACTATATTTTTGAAACATTTCTAACAATAAAGCTAGTGAGCTTGGACCCCGACTCAACATAAACCATATAAAGAGAATATTTCTTTCTTTCGGCAGCTGAGAATTGTTAAAACACTGTTTTACAAAGTTTTATGCAACCAAATTAAAACTATACACGCATATGTATTGTACATATTTATCTTCTCATTAAGCCTCATCAAGTCAAAAGGCCGATAGATTAGTAGTTTCTATATGTCAAAGTGTTTCGATTGAATGTGAATTTTTGTAGAATTGTGTAGCATTTTTATGAGCGCGTCTCTTCTCTCGCCTGCGACTTGCGACCGTGGCGCTGCAGTATGCGAGTCGTTGTGTAGTGTGTGTGCGGGTTGGAGTTTATGCTTACCTGAAGCGTTCGCAGAGTGCATGGACCAGTTTGAGCTGTCTGAGCCGCTCTGAGTAAGCCATAACGAAGCGGCGTTGTAGCATATCTGTGCTGCGGCGAAGGTACATTGGCCGTTGAGGTGGTTGCACTGGCGCGCCTGACATGAGGGGAGCGGCAGCGAACCAGCACTAAGTGCCTGTTCTAGCCAAGGATGAACACGCAATATCTGTGCACACTCGCAGCGTGACTGTTGCTGTGGCTTTAGCTTTGGTTGTGGAAGTGTAAGAGGGTGGCTGACATGTTCTATGCGCATGTTTTCGTTCTCCATTTCTGTGTCGGTGGTTGACGGTGGCTGCTGCCATTCCACATGCTACTTGTGCCTCTCAAAACTGGATTTGAACAAGAGGTAGTCGCGCTATTAACACTGTGTTTAGACTGCTGCTGTTGCTGTCGGGAAATTATTGTAAGGTTGTCTACTTACTCGGCGTCTCTCAAAACTGGACGGCCGATTGGCTCTCACCTACTTGCAATGCTTCGGCCGCCCCGTTCGCCTCGTCGCCCTGGCGCGCGACTCAGCAAGCGACACGGTTTGTTTGCACTGTTTCTGGGTGTCTGCAGTGCCGTCGGCTGTTAGCTGGTTGAGCAGTAGTCGGCCGAGTGCTCCAGCTTTACTCGGAGTATTGGTAACTGGTGATGGCTGTCGGCTGGCGGCTTACGGTCCAAAAGCGCAAATTGCCATTTTTGTTCAAGTTCGATATTTCGTTGTGACGCCGTGCTTAAGAAAATACAAATAAGCTGCGGAAAACACACAAGTACGTGCCGAGTGTGTGGCCAGTTTCTCGGAAAGAGCCATAACGCCGTGCTGAACAGTCCATGCCGCCACCACATTTCAGTCAGTGTTGAAGGATGAATATTTATATAAAGCTGCGAGTTTTAATTCTATACACTCGTAATGCGACGGTTATTGATTTTATGCTACCGAGCCGAGGGGAGTAAGGAAATCGTGGTGAATTCGGTATCGAAAAGAAAACGTCGTCGTTTCCAGACGTAATTGTGGTGTTCGGTATTTGTGGTCCGTGGTCTATGCCAAGTTATTGCGATAGAAATTTTTATTCACGTGCGCGCACTTCCCATTTACGTTTTCCGCGTCGCAATCCCATTGCAGACGCATTGCGAATGGCCCCGGAGTCAATATAGCATTTGTGTGCATTGTAAAGTTGTCGACCAGGACGCGGTTTATATAATCAACAGTCTAACCACTGCACAGTCGGGTCAATTCGGTGCGTGCTACCTTCACTTTGCTGGCTAGGTAGGTGATTATGTGGAGAAGTCATACAAACTTGACTCGAATCGCGCCCCAAACCAGCGGCAGCGGAATTTGGTTGTAGAGCCAGTCGGTTTTCATTATGAATGCGGCGTCCTGCGACGTTTTCTGCATTGACCGTCGGCCATACCTCTGGATGTGGTGGCCTGCCAGTAAATGAACATTGCACACACACTTCAATCCATACATACATGCATATATACTATATGTATGCACATACAAGTTGGCGTGTACGAGATTTGTGCTCCGGCTCTTGCGATTGTACTGACGCCAACGTTCTTTTCCTTGTTATTGATTTTGTTTGTGGGGTATATACCTGGAAGTGGCGGCTTTTCCACGTTTAACAGGTATATTTCGCCTCAATATAATTTAAAACACCACGATTGCATTGCCAACTGGCAGTTATCAGTGCTATGGATATTGCTTACTCTGCAACAAATTAAAGAAAAATTACACTGGTTTTGCATATTTACATGCAAATAAATACATAGAGTCGCGCACATGATAGCGTTTCTCCGGTATTTGCTTTGGTATCGATATCAACGCCAAGGAATATTTCTCAAGGACTTTGAATTCGAACTCCAGCACAATAAATATGAACATGAAAAGAGCAATTAGCAATCAAATTGTTTTCTTTAAAATCAGTAAACTTTCCTCTCGCAATTACTGATGTATGCATGTATGTATTGGATTTAGTATATAAAAAGTCACTTTGAGAACATGAATATTTGCAGGATTCATGCTTCGGTCCGCTGTCGTCTGTCGTACTGGTCATGAACATGAAGTTGCTGTTCTTTATCACATTTACTCAGCTGGCCATAACAAACCCATTGTCGGATTTTAGACTGCTTCAGTATTACTCCCCGCCGCCTTTGTTTTGCGCGCGCTTTGTTCCTAGGGCAGACCAAGAAATGGCAACCACATTGAATACATGTTTTTTTGGAGCTTTATCACTGGATGTTGATTTTCTGTGCTCAACCACACTTATCATATTATATTTAGCGTTGAAAATACAAGTCACATACTACACAAAAACTTATTAGTTGAGTGAGTAATGTGATTTTGTCATTCTGGCGTCCAATTCTGCTTAAATAACTTCATAATTCGTCCAATATTGTTAAGATGTTGCTGTCTGAAGATTTGCCTACAGACAGGTGCAAGGCTAACAAGTGATTAGATTTTTACATGTGCCAGTGTAAAATGCTTCAGAAGAGCAGTTGCAATTGTTTCAAGCGACCATTGAGCCTAAATATAACGAGCCAGTCTCGTGACATATCCGTGAAGTGAACACAAATCCAACTAAATATTTCCATAAACAGTTATACATACTATAAGTGTACATGAAAGTGCTGCATAGTTACAGAGAAATCGGCATAATATTGCAATTGCCAATTAATTGTATTAAAGCAGTAAAAATAATTGAAACATCGAATCGGCCGGCTTCATCGAAAACAATACATTGACATAAAATTACAATCCTGTTTGTTATTTCCCGTAGAATCTGTCCCGATTGAATGATGGCTTAATACCTCGAGTTGAAATAATAATATGCATCCGTTTAATGAGAGTATTAGTAAGAGTCGCGATGAACTTGACAGAGTGACTGAATTATCGCTTTCGCACCATGTCCTGCCACAACCGCGAGCACATCACGCCAGCAGTCCCAATGTATTTCAGGGCCAACCGGAGGACTTTCGTAGAAGGTAAATTTTTACTATTATTAACTTATTGTGCTGGACAAGGTGCCCCCCGAATTACACATTATTTCAAAACGCGTATACTTACTATATATATTTATCTTAGATCAATACACATACTTACTTATACCAAATTAAATTGTAACCAGCATTTCATCTACGAATGTTAATGTAAAGCAGTAAGCCAGATACTATCGTCACCCTCGGTGGGAAAATGCTTGACATCACTTCGTGCGTAGAAAGGGGACAGAGACAAGATGTATTGTCAAACATGGGACACCTAAATTATATCTATCAATAATATGCATCACACCTGGGGCTTAGACTTGCCTACATAAAAAGTTATCATCCGATACAAGCAATTAAGTAATGTACCAAACTTTTCTTTTGTATTGTGTTGAGTGGGCGAAAACGTCCCATTGTCATTTTTCCATACGAAATGAGTATGCGGCGCTGCTGCAGGCCGAAATTAAGTGGCTAAATTTTTCAAGTGCAGTCTATATATAGTATTCTGATGATGCTCCAATAGTACTGAAGGCCGGAACTCGCTAACTTAATCCTTTAGTAATTAAAATCTGTAGGATTTGGGTATCTGTACTAAGTGTAATACTATACATAGTGAAGTACCATACCTCGTCGTTCCTGTATACTGTCATGAATGTTGTTTCCTTTCTCATTCATTTGAACTGTGTATGGTCATTGAATGGCATACACACGGAAAAACGTTTCCAAGCACAGACGTAAGTTTGTTACGCGATCTATGCGAACTCACTAAACTTGACGAGTGCAGAGAGTGCAGAATGCGAGGCTTTGTACCCAAGTTTAAAATCAATGAAGCCAAAATATCAAGTATTAACCCTTTGTTGATCCCGTCAGATTTTTATGAAAAAATACTTAACGAATTCTTTCACATTTGAAGTACTTTTACTAAGTTTGAAGTCAAAAGGCGTAAAAATCATGTTTCTTCTTACAAACTTGTAACCCTTGGTTGGCCCCGTTAGATTTCGATTTTCAAAAAAATGAAAAACACTTGTCGAATTCTTTCTCACTAAAAGTACTTTCACTAATTTTGAAGTCAATACAAAAGTCTCCATACAAACACTTAACCCGTTGTTGACCCCGTCAGATTTCAATTTTCGAAAAAATGAAAAACACGCATCGAATTATTTCACATTTGTAGTACTTTCACCAAGTTTGAAGTCAAAAGGCATAGAAAATCATGTTTCTTTCTACAAACTTTTAACCCTTGGTTCATCCCTTTAAGTTTTGATTTTCAAAAAAATGAGAAACACGTGTAAAATTATTTTTAATTTCAAGTGTTTCCATCAACTTTGAAATAAATAAGCCAATCGGCTCAGGGTTTTTTCGTTGTCTTTTCGTGTACGAACCTTAACCCTTGGTTCACCTGGGTAAATTTTGATTTTTGAAAAATTGAAAAATACTTGTCGAATTATTTTAGATTTGGAGTATGTTCACCAAGTTCGAAATCTATAGGCCTTTTACATCAAGTTTCTTCATACAACACCTTAACCCATGTTTTGCCCCTTTAAACCCCGAATTTCAAAAAATCCCGTCTTAACGAAGGTTCATTTTTCAATTTGTATCTACAGTTTAAATTTCATGTTTGTAGCTTTAGCCGTTTGAGCTGTGCCGTTTCAGTCAGTCAGTCAGGACAAACAATTATATGTATCTCTATATTATATGTATCTCTCTAAAGACATGTTGTGATCGTGTCCTTGTTTAGAATGCACAGCGAGACTGTTACGCCGCGTCGCTTGACTTCAATTATGCAAATAGTTATACTCGTGGGGATATTTCGTCTTATCAAATTTCGTTATCGGCCACGACAGGGAAGTACCAAAGAGCCCTTAGCACTGTCAAATACAAAAAAATACAATAACGTACATATTTCTAACAACTCTATATTTTTTATTGGACAAGTTCATTCAGAAGGTGTATTTTGTGTGCAAAAGCAATGCAATGGAAGCGGCCGGTGGCGGACAAAGCTTATATGCCGCCCGAGGCAAATCGCCAGAGTGCCGCCCCTCAATGCGATCGGCCTAAATTCAATTTTTTTATACAGATCGATCGATATTCAAAATGATAATGAACATGTGGAAATATTTATATGAATGCAACTTAAAGACAATATCGTTCTGCAGGGGCGTAGGGGTTTTAAAAAAATGGTTTGTTAATTTAGTACTACTTGCTTTTTAAAGTAAACTGAACTTTTCAAAGAGGGCATTTTGTGGTGGTGCTGCCAATATGTGACTTGGTGCATTGGAAAATTCATGAAATTTGGTTCAATGTAGGCGAAGTTATTGTGTCCGAAGTAAAAGTATGTTTTTGTCTGTATGGTTTTGTTTTGTCACAAAATTCGATGCTAATTTGCAAAGAGCAAATATTAAGTTTTGCTTTCAAGTTGATAAACTTTAACCGAAACAGTTCAATTGATGAACTAAGTTTATGGTGATGATCGTAAATCCGCGATCACCGCAGATTCCATCAAATCTTGGCGGCAATTCATCACAGATCAGCCAAAATCGACTTGAATTTGGATTTCGCTTTCCTTGTACCCACCCGGGTGATCTTTTTAATATTTATGTTCAATATCTGCCAGAGTATTTATCCAATGTAGTTATGATTTCGACTTACTGAACAAATTCGAAAGTAGTTTTCAATAACATAACCAAATATTTGTTTGGAGATATTAATCATATTTTTTTATTTTACCAAATATTTTAAATAAAACTCACACAACATTTTTTTTTACGTACCTCAGTATGTGTTCAATAAACCCTTTGGAAAGAAATCTTCTAATATTTTCCATAGTCGCAAAATAAATCGCTAGTCTCGGACTATCACCAGAGGAAAATACTAAATACTGAGGTATGGAAAATATTATTTGTTATTATTTAGTTATTGAGAGTTTTATTCAAAATAGCGGCGGGAGCGCCTGGCGTCATCCGGGTGGGTATTGGTCAAGGACGAATACAAAAATCTTTGGTAAGGCGAAAGTTAAGCATCTCAATAACATCAATTTATCGCATTTTAACTGAACTTTTGGCTATCTAATCGATAGACACTTGTGACTGATTTTTTGACTAACCATCAACCACTCTTCGTTTTCACTTGATGCGGCATCGTGCGACTTTCACCTTAAAAAAAATGCATTATCCGATGAAACAAAGGCATTTTGAGGACGTACATCCAGGAAGGACATCCATGTCCTTCAAGATGTCGACGCCGGCCATCTAAAACACTGATTAGACATGCTTTTAGATCATGCTGTACTGAGCTTGAAGGGGACTAATTAAAAAAAACCATATCGGTTTTACCAAAAAAAATTTGTATTATTCTTTAGAATGTTTAAAGATGAAAAGACCTTTTTGCTAATGTGAGAACGTACATACCATGCACAGTGATTGAAAATTTTAAATAATTATAGGCCATGGCAAGGGGTTCCTTTTTAAATATTTGCACATTTTGCCGCCCTAGGCATTTCCTCATAAGCCTCGTGCTTTGACCGCCACCGGAAGCAGCTGTTGTTCTGTTAGTGAGCAGCATTCTAAGAACCGGTATTCGCCGAGTTATTGCAATATTTCAACGATTTGACAGACCCTCATAGATAAATGTCTAAGTGTGTTAATTGATAGGGACAAGGCGGTCCTTTCGGGAGTTAACATGATTTATTTATTTATTTATTTATTCATTTATTCGGTCTACAGAAAAAGTTCTTACAGACTAATTAAAAATAGTAAACAGGTTAAGCTTAAATCTAGAGAAAGAGGAGTTAAAATCTATGATGCTGCTATACTTGTTGCACAGGTGTATGCATCTAGAAATTGGCTCATTAAATGCATAATTTGTTTTGCGAATAGCGCTGATGAAAAGACGGTTATTCCGCAAGGTTCGTTGGGGAATAAACGGATTTAAAAGATTTGCTAATTCAGCACAATGTATTTTGCCATTCGTGACTTTGTATGCGAAAACTAACGAGTAGTAAATTCTTCTATCGCATAATGACTGAAGCCCGAGCAATTTACGTCTGCCGATATAGGATGGTAAACCATCAGGCCAGTGCAGCTTGCGCAGAGCGATTCTCGTAAATACTTTTTGTACACGTTCGATTTTATTTGAGTGAACCTCGTAATATGGGTTCCAAATTAATGAGCAGTACTCCAGGCGGCTTCTTACCAGCGCCGTGTAGAGAGACTTTAAAGTCTGAGGATCTTTAAAGTCCGCCGTATTTCTTCTAATAAAACCAATCATTACAAAAGATTTTGAGACTATATAGTCAACATGCTTTGAAAATGAAATGATCAATGAACTTTGATCTAAGCAAATTGGTTGAGCAGCTGAGCTCCCTAAGGGCGATTGTTTCTCTTCTTCTACAATCAATTTGATTGAGTAAAAACTATAAAAAGATGAATAGTAGTTGATACATATTAGTGGACTTCACTCTTCGTAGCATTTTAGGTGTAAAGTAGCTATCGTAGCAATCCGTCGCTACAACTGCGAAAATTCAAAATTGCTACGATAGCAACTTTACATCTAAAATGCTACAAAGAGTGAGTACCGCTATTATATTTACACAAATACGAGCTGTTACGTAGGACAGCTTACATATATATTTTATTTATCTATTACATGTGTACACCTAATTCTGTTTTTACATGGTCTTTTTTTACACGGTTTTGATTTAACACGGTTTGAAAATAAAAAAATTTAAGTTTTTTACACGATTTTATTCCATTTAGCACGATTCAAAATCTTTTGGGCTTACATTTTTTTTTAAATTTAATTATTGCGAAATATGTTCATATCACAAATTTAGGGAAATCCCCTTTTTGTGGATACAAGCAAATTTACTTGTCAGACAATATAGCTGTTTTACATAATTGTTTTTAGTTCCTGAACTTGTCATACATTTCATTTACATTACTTTTAAGCTTAGAGTGCATATCTTTTTTTTCTTTAATAACTATGCTTGTGTAAATACACATTATATATGTGATTTAATAAAATAAACATGAATACTTGTTCTTAAAAATCCTTGTTTTTCACTAATTTTAATAGGTTTTAGAGATAAGGAACCAATCACCTATTTTTGCATGCGATCAATGTCTTTTTTACACGGTTTTTTTACACGGTTTTTCCTGAAACCAATCTACCGTGTAAAAACAGAATTAGGTGTACTGAATATAGACATATTAATTTGATTTTAATATTGTGCGCCTTCTCCACCTGATAAAGTTCGGGATACGCTCTTGACTAAACCGATGCGCATACATACATACATACATATGTATGTATTTATGTATGTAATATATTGTGTACTTAAACTTCCAATTATTATAAGAATAAACATACGCAGGTATGCATGTATGTATGTATTTAACCATCTAAGCAAGTGCAACGATACAGAATGTTATTATCGTACACTCAGGGCTTTCAAACATTCTAATGGAGCCCACTTAAATTGTGTGACGCTGTGAAAAATAGCAAAGCGCTCTAATAGCAAAATAACAAAACTAGTTTGGCATAGGTGTCTGCATCGGGGCCAGCAACGCGCGAAGCTCACGCTGAACTTCGCACCTGGCTACATTGGCGCGAACTAACACAAACGCCAGTGCGAAATTTACGAGCGCCAGAGCCACTGCTACAACCACAACCACAACCACCAATGCATCGGCAACTCTCATCTCGCAATCAGCAAACAATCGCTCTGGCTCCGCGGGCCCCAGTTCCCACATTGAAAGTCAGTCTACGAAGCTCAATCGAATCGACGGGTCGAGATGAACGTTCAGTTTCGTTGCGTTTCGTTCCATTTCACGCGTTATCATTCGTTGTTGTGGCAGAATTAATTGCGCATGCAATGTGAATTTCTGAATTTGTGACGTTGTCGTGCGTCTCCTTATAGCTAAAAAAACATATTAAGAATAACAGCAAAACAAATTAACCGAGAGAAGAAAGAGCAAATCTCGAGAAAAAAGCAAAACAAGGCAACAAAATAAAACTAAGAGTTAAATCGGACTTCACGCTTCACATAAACACAGTCCACAGTGCCACTGTTAAATTTACTTTGTAATACATCTGTATGCAATGCAAAGTATATAGCAATATGTATTGTATAATTTATATGCGTTGATAGGTATCTTGTACATAAAAACATGTGTTAAAACATACACAGGTACCTAGGTACACCTACATACATATGTCGGTATGTATGTAGACAGCTTGACGTCATGGACATTTTTACCAACAGAAAAGGTAGCAAAACAGAAGAAATCAACTGAGCTTTGGCACAAACAACGGACCATATCACGAATTCTGCTAATAGTTTTCGCCAAGCATAGCTCAGATAACGCACCGACAACGGCATCGGCGCCGATAGCCGCACCAACGTTAACACACGCGAGCAGTGCTGAGTCTGTGTGCACGTCTGCATACTCACCCAAACACACACGCATGCACCTATAAACATACACATATAAACATCAACCACACAAACATACGTCAATACCTGTGAGCTTGTACGGAAAAATTCCGCGTTCCTACTTGAAATCAACGATCTATTAACAGCAAATCGCTCTTCAGCACAGAGCGAGCCTTTGTGAGCAGTGGTGAATACTCGCAAGCGCCAGCGTGGCTGCTTGGCCAAAACTACATAACACATGCGAAGCATGCAAATTTACACACCACCCGCACCTGCGTACCACAGCAAGCTGGAGCTCCAGTTATTTCCGCACCGCGAGTAGCCCCCATCTAATTGGAAAACGTTCGCACTCTCCGCAATCTCTCTGCTACGCGTACCTGCAGCCTTAGTCGAAGTCTTACATCTCAAGCAAACATGGTTTTCTACATCTCATTCTTCGGGAAAAGCATCGAGCCGCCTGACAAACTGAATACAGAAAAAAGGTAAACTCCAGTCACATAGAAAACCTTACACATGGCAAGAGGTGCACCAATTCTTCGGCCTTTTTGCGAACACATAGAGCCAGGTGCTCTAACCAAACGCATTAACCAAGAAGTAATCAGTGTCGGTTGTAATTTAATTAAACGAATTTCACCACTTGAGCATCGGTCGACGCACGGTTCGATCTATTACTCTATCTGTATGAATGTATGTATGTATAAATGTTAAAATAGTACATTTTAACATTTATACACACACACATAGGGGGAGGCTCTGCCACAATCAAGTTTCAGGAAAATGACTGTATTTAATTAACATCAGAGCACATTTCGCTGAGTGAATTTGGTGAACGTGGTTTGTCGGAGACAATAAAAAACTAAAGTTTTACTGCTAGTAGTTGGGGTTTTTCCTCCTTGAGGCAGCGACACATAAACAGTAAACAGGATTTTCTTATAAATAGGTATTTTTAGTGAGGGTATAGGTATACTTATGCGCAAATACTATACTTCCGTCAGAATAGTAGCCCTTCAATGATATTCTGCCGAAATTGTATGAAATTTGAACGAATCGAAGTGGAGTTGTCGGTACCAAAATGAACAAATGGGTAATAAGTTTTATTATAAACTTGGTTGTACTTTTACCGAACAAAGTTCACGATGCTGATTGTTTATGACGTGGCGGAGTTCATGATTAGTATGCACGATTTTAGACAATATTGATATTCGCTCCACTGGTTTGGTGCAGAGTATCGCGCAAAAGAAGTTGGCGTTTGTTGCATGATAATCGACGCTTGTGAGCATTTTTTTGTCAACTGTTAGCCACTACGCGTATTCGCTGATTCAGCACAGTGTAACATTTTCGGAAAAATGCATTTGCCAATGAAACAAAAGCGTTTTTGGGATGTATACTACAAAAGACTTGCAACATTCTGAAGGATATTCCGACGACATACTTTTAGAGATGATCGCTGTACTTATTCTGTAATGTTTTCAATAAAATATATCAGGTTTGTCAAAAACTTTTTGCCGCAATTTTTAAGAAGTGCTGTTTATTAAAGTACCCCATTAAGTGTGCCTGCATATCAGTTAGTATTGTAAAAGTCTGATATTCAACAGTCTAATTTCGTTTTATTCATACAACATAATATGCCTTACCAGGACTTCTTGATGTTCCATTAATCGGATAAACGGATTAACCATATAGCAATTCATTTAACTACGAACTTCGAGATATTCGACTAATCTATCACCCTCGGCTTTTCCCCTCTGGCAAACGTTTTTACTTACTTCATTTACTGTTCACTCTGGCAAACAATTTTGTATCCGACATATTGGTCACTTAAAAAATTATATGCATTTATGTAGTTTAAGAGGTTTATAAATGGACAATTCCATGGTATTGTTATTATTATTTTAGACATTCTCAATAGTTTTACTATTGGAATTCACCCATCTCGGACTGTGTCAAGAGATTGGGCTCACTATTGTGTGCGTTTGGTTCTATATTTTATTCAAGAATTTCCTTGTCATATTGCATGTTTTCAGGATCACCGCCTTCTGGATTTTGTGGTGTGTTGTTTCATCTATGTTGAGTATTTTAAGGTTTTGTGTGAATGTCTTGTGAAGTATTCCCGTAGCTGAGATAATGAACGGCACGATTTTGACTGTGTTTTGTTTCCATATGCGTTTGATTTCGTATGCTCCCTCCCCCCTTGAATAGCACGTACTTTGAATCGCAGCTACTTTAAGTACATTTTGTCAACTTCACCACTGGGTGATTTTAAGGCTTTCAATAGCCCTTGACATCAAGTTTTCCAGATACCCTCATTTAGCCGGTTCGTAACTTTAGTGAAGCGAATGATATCCGACAACTCGAGTTCCAATGGCTCATCCTTCATTAAAGTCATCTTGCCATAGCAGATGTGCCTGGCTTGTCCGAAACTGGGCATTCACTGATGCAGTGAGTAGCATGCAGTGAGTCTCATCATCCTCGAGACACATGTTGCCGAGATAGCCAGGACACGTTCCGCAATCCGGTTGACGTACTCGTTAAGCGAAATAAATGCCCGGAGGATCCCCACAATGGTTTTCAAATCACGTTTGCTCAGCCTCAGCAAGTAATTAGTTCTGCTTCCACTGCCTACACCCCTATATCCGGTACCAGTAGTCGTAGTGTTTCTGTTACCGATCAAGACCGAGAAAGACCCCCATTGCAGCTGTAAGAGTGCCTCTGGTGGCGCCACCAAACGCTTTACAGCAAAACAAATAGCATACAAATTAATACATCATTGCTGCCATTTTTATTCGTGTACATTAAAAAATTTCAATGAAAAATACAGATCTTCCACAAAACTATTTTTTTAATATCTCGCTTTACTCTATGAAGAAAGGATTTTTGTTTTTAACTTTTACTGATCAAATATTCGTAGAATAGTCGTTTTAATGACTTCGAAACATGTATCAAAATATGAGATCTGAAGCTACGTTGCAAAATTAGACATAATTATCGCTATAGTAAATCAGATAAAGATTAAGTAAGTTAGTAGTTTCTAGCAACCTTAATTATGTTAACATTCATGTGACATTTTTATGATAAATAGTTCCATATTTTTGCTATCACTTGGCTCTACTATCACTAAAGAAAAAGTTATTGATTCATGTCTCAACTCTGCGGAAATGTCGAAATATATCTTTCGAACTGTCAAATCGTTTTTGTGTAGCTGAACTAATCCGATTTGAATTAAGGCCATGCACCAAACAAAATAAAAGATATTTCGTGGATTCATACATTCATCTACACACAATTCGAACTGATATGAACAAATGCAAAGAAAGTCACTCGGGTGACTTATTCTTCACATGTAAGTGGAACTAAAAAACAGAGATTTGGTGATATCTTATCTGAGGCAATATGCACCATTCGCCTCCACCAACTTCTGCATCACTATCGTTCGTCGCTGTCAGAGCCAGCACCTATACCTAAACCCATCGAACGAGAAATCGCACACATGTCTATGCCCAATTACATGTACGATTACAGCATACATACATACTACTGTGTCCAAAAAATAAGGTGACATTTGAATTATCGATTATCGTGGTGTTGTGCATTATGAATTCCTTCCGCCGGGCCAAACAGTCAACAAGGAATATTATTTGAACGTTATGCGTCGTTTGCGTAACGCTATCCGCTAAAAAGGCCGGAATTGTGGAAAGACAATTCTTGGTTTTTACACCACGATAATGCATCCCATACTGCACTCGTAATTCGTGATCATTTCGCCAAAAACTCAACCCATATCGTTCCGCAACCACCGTATTCACCTGATCTGGCGCCGTGCGACTTCTGGCTGTTCAGCAAGCTCAAAAGACCGCTCCGGGGACACCGTTTTGATACGATAGAGGAGATTCAAGCCGCAGCGAAGACGGAACTGAAGGCCATCCCGGAAAGTGACTACAATCAGTGTTTCGAAGATTGGAAAATCCGTTGGCATAAGTGCATTGCATCGGGAGGGGATAACTTTGAAGGGGATGAAATTGATTTGGAAGAATAAATAAGGAATTTTCAAAATAAATACAATGTCACCTTATTTTTTGGACACAGTAGTACATATAAGTTAGTAGAAAGAAACACATATGCAGGTGGATAAATTTACATATAGAAAAGACCCATAATTGCCATCGGCTAATCAGTGCTATCAACTCTAAAACGTCTTACGGAAATTGTGAGTTCTCAGCACATTGTGCGGAACAAGCTTCTGTTTATTGCTTAATTTTGTAATTGTAATTGTTTAATTTTAATTCTAGTCTAAGAAATTTAATACTGATTGAGGTGTTATTAAAAGACTCGATCTTACAACACTTAATGTACTTATTTTAATAAATGAAATGAAATGAAACATAAATCCCAACACTCGCTCGGAGCCGTAGCCAAAAACTATAAGCAAACTTGGTCTTCATGTTTGAAACCATTTACAACAAAACCAAAAGATCTGACATGCCCTGAATGCAGCTGAGCGAAAAACTTTCCTAGCCAGTCAAAGTGGGCAACAATTTCACCAATCCATAAGACTAAACATGCGATGTCTCTTAAAAAAGACGACTTTTAATTTTTTTCGAAAAATACTCAAGTATCCGCCAATATCGATTTTTCCCCTTTCAAAGTAATCCCCATTGGCACTTGTGCCAGCGCTTTTTCCAATCCTCGAGGCACTTCTTATATGCGCTTTTTGGTATCGCCTTGAGCCCTTCCAGAGATGCGGTCTTTATCTCCTCAATCCTGGCAAATATCCGTCCTTTTAGGGGATATGGGTGGCACAAGCCAAGATATCTGAGCAAAAAATTTTTTCGATAACAACTAACCCTCAAGCACACCAAAATACGTCTAATCTTTATTTCTGTCAAAACAAACTAAATATACAAAATGGCTAATGATGTCAACATACGTTGAGTACTTGTGTACTAACAACAACAAAATCTAAAATTGAATGCACATAGTGAAATTTGAAAAGTCACCTGAACAGATCCCGTATATATGTAGGGTGTTTCAATAAAAGTGCACGATTTATGTAATATGTTATCAATAATTTGAAGAAGCTGGGTCGATTACTTATGGACAGTAAGCCCCTTGTGCATCGACGTCGGTCTCTGAAAAACATTGCTACTGTAAACGATAGTATGGCCGAAAACCCGGCAACATCGATTTTGCATCGTTGACAACATCTTCAAATTTCGCGAAGGACGACGCAGCGAATTTTTGCAAAAGACCTCCGCCTTCAGCCGTACAAGATTTAGCTTACCTAGGAGCTCAAACCAGCAGACCATGCATAGCAAAGTGAAGTGAATGTTGGTTTTTCGAAACAAATCATCTGAATGGGTTCGTCAACAAACAATATTGTCAAATTTGGGGTTACAAAATTTCGCACGAGATCTGTGAGAAACAAATCCATCTGCAACGAGCCACTCTCGGGTGCGGACTTTGGTCAGGCGGCGTGCTTGGGCCTTACTATTTTAACCACCAAAATCGTGCGATTTGATTCTTTTGGGTTTTGTGAAGTCTCTGGTTCACAAACAATTCCTGACGGTATTAATAATGGCTCGGATAGAGCCCATCTTTGTCAAAATGTCATCGAAAATCGAAAAAGAACATGGGCCTGCCATCAGAGCCGGGCCGGTTTGCCAGATATTTTATTCCATACTTATCAATCATACTTATTTTGGAAGAACAAAGGCAATATTGGTTTTTGTACTGATTTTTTCTTAACCCTTAACCCTTCTGTGGGCACCCGGTTCTGGCCAGATCATATTGAACTTTGGATCGACTTTTAGTAATGTTTTAGTTAAGCTATCGAGCTCATATTTCATAATATCCTCAACTGATTCTAAACACAAAAACCAAAACTGTGGTCTGGCCAGACCATGGTGTATTTTCATACAAATTTGCTAGTTAGTTACAATTGTTTTTGTTGTTTCCCACGTAATTATTGTCAGAATGGCTTAAACATATTTTTTCGTTTGTTCCTTATTCCGTCCTTTACGGAGCATAGGGCTCCAACTAGGCTTTTCCATTCGACTCGATTTGAAACCTTTTTTCGTGCCATCCCATGTAATCGTGTCATAAGTTAGTTGGCGCAAAATCTACCTGGTCCAAGTGTTTTTCAACCGTCTTGACTTTTATTTTCTTTTGGGTTAGTAAATTAGAATTTTTGTGGAAAATAATGTCTGAACATATTCAAAATTAATAATTATCCATTGTATTCAGGGTTATATCCCTGTTTTGGTGTTCAATTACACTCCTGAAGTGAAGGAAGAATTTGTGGTCTTGTCGTTCTATTTTTTAATCAATTGGATTGGGTGTTTTCTGTAGCAGAAATGGAAGGAAGGGAATGCAATTTTGAGGATGACGTGGACATTGTTTTTAAACTTCGATGCTGGATGTTGGTTAAGTCAGAAAGGACGATTTCTCTGAAAAAATAGTCTAACCAATAGCTTCTAGAACAGCAAAATTAAGATATTAATTCGTTTGCTGCTTGAGGTAATAATAACGATGCTGCAATTATCTTTTAGACCCTGAAGAAAACGAGGCTTCTGATACTGATGGAAAAATTGTCGTTTAGGTAGTTCAACGAAGACGATATCTGCTTGAAGGGAGTGTTTTTCCTTTGGGATAGATAGAACTAAGTGGTCAATAGAAGATCTATTTTCTTATTTATAGCCAATAATTGCCACTATTCTGAATGAATCAGGTACCTTTTCGACTTCAAAGCAGAACTGTCAACAGTGAATCCAGGAATAATAATAAATATCTCAAAATGCGATTTGTACGTATTCAATGTAAAATTTGAATGTGTTTGAGTCATGGTACTGCATTATATCATTGCAACAACTGCATTGGTCAAGCAGTTGAAGAAGATCCATAAACATGGTATTTTACATTTATATATTTTTTTATTTTCTGAAACTCGCTACTTATTTAATTATTCAAGTATATTTTTACCGTTTTACCTAAATAAAATGTAAGCAAGCAAGATACATTATTGTATTCACACTATCTGGTTTTTTATATTAACTACAATCCTCGACTATCCTCTTTTTTGCACCATGGTCTGGGCAGACAATGGGAGTTTCAACTATGAGGTTTTAAGTGGGTGCCCACAGAAGAAATAAAGCAAATAATAAATTTTCCAAAATTCGATATTGTTACATTAAATTAGATAAATGAATTTATCCACCAGGGGCACCACCCCTGGGGACGCCTCTGCTTGTATGTAATAAATGTATTATACGCGGCTACCCAGCGTCGCTCCATTTCATTGCAAAAAGCGTTGAAGGAAACATCAGCATCAGCAGAGCTTGACCGCTCTGAGTAAGCCTTAACTCATCAAAGTATTTCCCCCAAACATCCCGATTCTAAGCAGCCGTCCACCAATTCGGGGTTAGTGGTTAATGCGTTAGATGGATGCATACATTGCAAACAAATTGTTTATACGAAAGCTTACGGCTCGATAATCGCCCTAAGACTTAGTTCTTTGTCATCATCATGCAAAATTATCTTCTTAATATTTTATTTGTAGTGGTATAGTATAATTTTAACAAAACCGTTTTAAGAACCTCTCTCATGGAGCACAATGAATGAATGAATACCATAATAATTGATCATTTGAAAACACATTAATAATATTTACATATATGCGTGGTTCAAAATACGTTTCTTATGTGCAAATCACTTCAATAACAATTGCAATTTGTAATATTTACATATTTGTTATAATTTAAAATGAATTGAAATTACACTAAAGTTTTGCTAATCTACGAATATATAAATTAACCTTTTCCTTCAAATATTCAGAAATTGCCTTTGCTGGGGTACGAATTGGTAACAACATTACAACTTTATATTGTTATTATTTTTACCTTTCACTATCTTGCAGTATTATGTAGATTAAAGGTCATGTTACAAAAAAGTTACAAGTTAAAATCAAAATATAATGGTCAAGAGTGGGTTAAGTTTTGTACATGGGTTGACTATGACCTAATAGGCCTATTGACTTCGAAATTTGTTGAAACATTTGAAATGGACAATAATTAGGCACGTGTTCTGCGCTTTTTTGAAAATCAAAATCTGTCGGTGTCAGCATTGGGTTAACAGTTTGTATTGAGAAATGATATGGAAAAATATGGTGAAAGCACTTGATACTAAAAATAATTAGACAAGTATTTTTAATTTGTTTAGGAAAATCTGACTGGCTCAACAAAGGGTTAATCTGACCGTGATTTATTAGGCTCATTGGCATTGATATTTTCAGTATTCGAAATCAATATCTGTATAAATATTTACTTTTGAATATTAATTTTTTTCAATTGGCTATATTCATTGAGTAAGTACTTGGGCCTCTTGGAGGGAAAGATCGTTGTTCCGTTCAGGTTTACACGTCGATCTAATAAAGGAAACAAGTGCGAATATTAGAATCAAGTTTTGGCTTTAACTTGGACCGAATTTAAATATTGTTTACTATTGTTGGTCGGTTTGCTGTGAAAATAAGTTTCCAATCTAAAACGGCACGTCAGTACTTGTAAAATGAATTTATGTATGTTTATAGTAATAAAACACTAATGTTAAATACTTATTGCCTATCTTTAATAAATTGCTATGCAAATGCAAATAGTTGTTATACCGCTATTGTTGTTGTTTTTAGCTTGGCCTGCATTCAAGATGAGTTGAACCACATGAGACTAACAGCCACAGACCTACCCTACAAAAGCAATGGCGACCTCGAAAAGCAAAATGTAGCTGAAGTTACCGACAGCAGTTCGGATAACACGTGTCAGCATCGGTGGACTCCGACGCACGGCTATAGGGATAAGGGGATAGGAGTAATGCACAGTCTGCTCGGATGTATGAAGCCAATTTTATCGTTTATGACCAAAACTGGAGTGATCGAAATTAAAGACTCAAAAGATGGTGGCTGGGAAATTCCATTCGAATGCATTACTGACCTAGAGTGGCTGGGAAGTGGAGCTCAAGGTGCAGTTTTCAGTGGAAAACTGAACAACGAAATTTTGGCAGTGAAGAAGGTGAAAGAATTGAAAGAAACCGACATAAAACACCTGCGGAAATTGGATCACCAGAATATAATTAAGTTCAAGTGAGTTCTGGACGATTTTTCAAATGTTTCCTAATGCACTTTCAATAGCGAATCCTTCATTTTCAGAGGCGTTTGTACACAATCTCCTGTTTTTTGTATTATCATGGAATTCTGTCCATATGGACCCCTACAAAACATTCTGAAGGAAGAGAAAGTCATGTTGCCGTCCCGATTGGTGTCGTGGTCCAAACAAATAGCACACGGCATGCAATACTTACATTCTCATAAGATTATACACAGGGATTTGAAGAGTCCAAAGTTAGTTACGCAAACACTGAGAAGTAGATACCTATATACATACATACTTATGTACGAACAGGGGCGTAGCCAAGTGGTGGGTCTGCTAAAATCCTCCTACAACCAACAAATAATGAACATGACCAATTATAAGAAAAAAAGTCACTCATGTTGGAAAAATATGGATGCTGCGTTTTGGACAAACTTACAATAAACAAAAATTCTAAAAATATGATACAAAAAACTTTAACACTATAATGGATAATTGTTAATTGTTTGAGAACAAACGTTGTTGGGCTGTTTTCTGATTCTAATTCTTCTGCGGCACTGTGTCCTTCAATTAATTCAAATACTTACCAGTTTTACAAAACTGAATATTTACCACACATTTTTTAATACTTTAAAAGAATGAACATTTTTTAAATGTGACCTCTCCTTGGCGAAGTTCTGATTACGCACCTGATACATACATATGTACGTATGTATGCAGTGACGCATACAGGATTTAAGTTTGAGTGTGAGTTCCGTACACAACTTTTGAGCCTCAAAACCATTTGGAATCATATTTGCCACTCACAATTTTTATAACAAACAGATATTTGATAGGGGTCGAACCCTTAGCCTCCCTTGCGTGCGCCACTGTATGTATATAGTGTGTTGGTTAACATACATATTTGAAAATTGAAAACATCCCACCAAAAAACTTACTAACATTTTAACCCTTTTTCCGACAGCATTCTGATTGGTACAAATGAAATCGTTAAAATCAGTGACTTTGGCACAAGTAAGGAATGGAATGAGATCAGCACGAAGATGAGTTTTGCTGGAACGGTTGCGTGGATGGCGCCCGAGGTTATTCGCAATGAGCCATGCTCGGAAAAGGTCGACATCTGGTCGTACGGAGTTGTGCTGTGGGAGATGTTGACATGTGAAATACCGTATAAAGACGTAGATTCATCCGCTATCATTTGGGGCGTGGGCAATAACTCACTCAAGCTTCCAATTCCTACCAGCTGTCCGGACGGTTTCAAGCTGCTAGTGAAATTGTGTTGGAATACGAAGCCGCGCAACCGACCATCCTTCGGCCAAATCCTAACCCATTTAGAGATAGCAGGTCCCGAGTTATTACGGAAAACCGATAAGCTTTACTTTGAAGCGCAGCAGTCGTGGAAAGAGGAGGTTCGGTCACACCTTAAGGAAATAACACAAAATGGTACGAGCATACACAAGTACGAGCAGGACCTTATCAGACGACGCACCGCCGAATGGCAGCATGCGCAAGACATTCGTATGGTATACGAAGACAAGCTGGAGAAGACCAACCGACTGTATTTAGAGCTTAGCGAATGTATGTCGCAGTTGCAGGAGAAAGAAAAGGAGATCGCAATGTAAGTCCGGGTCCATAGGGGTCTTTGGGTTGCATTTGAAAATTGCCGCGGTTTCAGCAGCTGAATATCCAGCTATGATAGTACCGCACTGGCTTTTTATACCAGAGGCTCTAAATTCGATTCCTACTTCGGGCTGGTTAAACAATAGTCTCCTTCTGAGACTTATAAAGAGACTTATGAGATGAGAATTATAAACAACGAACAAGTGCGCCCGTTTTCTTTACACTCCAAGTGTGAAAGAAAAACTGCCAACCGCCGTTCGGAGTCGGCTTTAAACTGTAGGTTTCCTCCACTTCCCCCATCCGTTGCAGTGAAATGTGTGTTGCAACACATGTTAAAAAAACAATGTTGCATACACATTTCAAACGTATGAGATTTGTGGTATCACAACGCGCCAGATATAGGCCTCATACAGAGGCAACCACCATAACCTCCTTATCTACCTACCAGCATTACATGTGTCCACTTGTACCTATTGCAGGCGAGAAAAGAAATTACCTGGCTACAAGCCAACTAGACGGCTGGGCAGCACACTACGAAAAATACAGTATTATCGTCGAAGATTCAATCCGCCTGTGGCAGTCCCCGGCACCGCTCAGCAACAGTCTTCAACACCTGACCCCGAAACCACTCCTGAGGTAATACCGCTCCATTAGTGCGCAACAGTAACTAATCCACTGTATTTGCAGAGTCCAGTAAAATGTATGCTTTACGCACAGCTGGACAACTTCAGTCAACCCAAATCATATTGTGTAACGACGCAAAAGCCAAAGAAAACTCGACACAGACGCGTTGGATCCGGCACATTTGCAGCAACCCCAAAATACAGCCCGAGCCGAGACCGTCGCTACCAGAGCGAACCTGAGAACCGGAAGGTGAAACTAGTTGATACCGAAACGCAAACAGACGCCATGGATATTAGCGAGGCAGATATGAGCCCTAACGCCTGCTGCGCAACACGCGACTTCTCAATGAGTATATCCCCGTATACAGCGGTGACGCCGCAGAACGTACCTCAGTCACATCAGTTTCCAAGGCAATCAGCGGAGCCCCAGATAGCTTCACCACAAAGCCAACTACACGTGCAACCTCACCAGCAGCTGCACCAGCAGGCCAGGCAACCACCTTCTCCAGCCCAAACCCCCACAAGTCCGAATGGCAACTGTATGACTAGAAGCGATTTGACGCTTCAAGGCTCCTGCTCAAGTCCCGATCAACTAATTGATGACGTCATAAATAGCAACGAGCGGCTGGGCATATCGGACTATTGCAGTGACAATGAGAACCTCGAGAGACTAGGCAGAAAGGTCATAGAATTAATCAATGAAAACCGCCAGTGTCGGCAGAGTTCGGGCACCAGCAGTGATGCCGCGGCAGCTACCCACACGCAGCACTTGCAAGCCGATAACGGGAATGCGAATTCGGCTGACTGCACTAATGACTTCTGCGCCAATGCATTGCCCGATGGAAGCAGTTGTAAAGATGCGGAAACGGAACACAAAAAAATCAGCAGGGGTGCGAGCTTGCGGCGCAAGCATGCGCACGTGGACAGAACAAGTCAAGGTCACTGCCAGTCCAATGCAAATGGGGAATCAAATGAGGATTTCTGCGACGACAGCTGGTCTGATGAGGAGGGCGAGGACACTGATTACAATCCCGCATTAAGAAGAAGAAGGTGAGCACTGTTCAACTAAGGGAGTCATAGTAAAAGTATGGTCAACTGTTGCCTTCCTCTATATCTGGTCACAGTGGCGCTCCCCCCAAACACAAAAATTGCTGATACAAAATATGGTTTCGAATGGTATTCGGCTCAAAAGTTGTACGCAATACTCCCGCCAAAATGAAATCCTGTGTGCGCCACTGTCTGGTTACATGAAAGAGTAGCTCAAGTCGAAAATTGAAGCTTGACGCATGATACAATTGTATCATGGTTTAACGACTATGTGGTTTGACTTTTGCATTTGGCAGCTCTTTTGTGCTCTTAGCAGGCAATTAAAAATCTTTGAAAATTAGTGCGTATTAAAAAGTATCTTCCTGTCTCTGGCTGGAATCAACATTCAGCTGTATCCGCCCCCATTCATGTACATATAAAGTCGTAAGCGCAAGATATGTATGTACATAAATGTGGGAAGACGAAGATGAGATACTTAAAAAAATGTATATGTATGTTTGTCCAAGTTTAATCATTTTGATATTTCTCTTCTTGCAGCATTGGACGGTTGCCGATTGGCCGCGGTATGCGGACTCGTCGTTGCTATAAGGTTCCAAACGCACCGAAAGTTGCCATTCACAAGCGAAATACGGTTATTGTGTCGGACGAAGAAAACACGTCTGAATACAGTCACTCACCATCCAGCCAACACTCTACACTCGAAAGCAATCCGGATGAAGCGCTCAGCAAGATTAAATCAACATCGACTAAGACAGCTGCCACAACAGACTCGGACGAGTCCTTGAGCAGCGACGCCGACTCTAGCGGCGAGTCAGATGAAGTTCCAACACAACGACACAGCAACAACTATCACGACATTGCTGAAACTAAAACGAAGTACGGCCCTACGAGGACAAGCGCAACATCCAGTAACTCGCCGTCCAGCGCAACGACCACAACGGCCAGAAGAGGCGATATTATTTCGATACCGATATCCAACGGTGATGGCGCGGTGAATATGGTTTAAGAGCAGCCCTCGTCAGGGACCCGCCGCACGCATCTTCCCGTGCCCATTGTTTACTGTCAGTGTATTCAAGTAAACAACTTTAGAACACGAAGTCATTCACGCAGCAACCCACTTAACCGCACACTGTCTCGAAACTTGCAAACTGTTCATTGTTCGAAAGCGGTCACCGCATAGTGTTGTCTTTTATTTGGTAGTTAATTTACTGGGCTTTGGCAAAGTACTCTGGGCATGCGTCCGAAAGTCGGCTGTCCGTACAGCGTGATTTCCCAGTGTCAGGTCGTCCGGCAAACTCTTATTACGGATTTGAATATCTGTACCCCTACCCAATTGTGCAAGGGCTACTAGCCAAATTAAATTTTCCGGAACCGCTCGGTAAAGCCTCCTGCCAGCAAAACCAAAGTATAAAATATAAAATTCCGTCAAATTGTGTTCCAGTTCGATCCATACTCACATATTGTGCAATTTCATTCGGTGGACGCTACCGCGGTGGCAGAACATTTTACTCTTGCGTGCATGTCCTGTGGGCGATACTTAAGGTTGTCACTATTTCACTCATTGGGTTTGTAAGTTTCACATGCAGACTCGATTGCCAAAGCTTCTATTGACGAAGCATTCAGCTAGTGAGTTTGCCCGGAAAACAAAGGCACAGTGAGCTTTGAAACTTGCCACACAATCAAAGCATCTTAGACTAGTTAAGTGCGTCTTAATTTTTACATCGACTATAGACCGGCAAATTCACCTCATCAAACGCATCGCAGGAGCCAGTACAATGCGCGTATCGGAGGTCTGCGTGCTTCCAGTCGAGCTAGGCCATACTTACATATTAGGTACATACATATAAAGTATATATACTGAGTGTTTTGTTGTAAGCTATTGTATTATACCTACATATTTATGATTATCTCAATTGTAATTAACTTAGGCGAGAGCATTTCATATGCGATTGTGTGGTTATTGTTTATAATGGCTCATTATGATTTCCTGCAATGCGGAATTTGTGATCTGCAAAATTGTGCGTGCAGCGCACATTTATTATATATGATGTACTTATTATCGTATGTATATGTATTACATATTATGTGTACTTCAAATTGAATTTACTCATGACACAACTCATATATATATATGTATGCATGTATGTTCACTCACAACATATGCATGTATGTACTCATATGTATTCATGTGTACTTAGAATAATTAGTTGCAGAGGTATTAACATAGGAATTGTATTTAATTAGTTTTATTTGACGTGATAGTTACGTTCTCGTTCGATAGCATCATAGTTGCCACTGGTATTCACACACATACGCGTACATACATATGTACATACAATAGTTTAAGTTATGTCTAAGTTCACCGCTAGCCCTATAACTCTGCGTTTAGTTCGGTTTAGCGATTTACTTTGAGATTTATGTCATAATTTGCGGTAAAGTAACGTACATCTGTCCATGCGCTACGACGATACGATTCAACTTCCAGCGCAGCAACTGGCTAAAAGCGAATGTATGAGCGCGTACACCCGTTGAGGCGTGCGATTGGCAACTGGCGACTGATTGAAGGTACAACCAGGATTGGCATCGGCTTGCTTCCATAGTAGCAAGCTGGATAAAGATTTGCACAAATTATGCTTCAGTGCCTTAATGCAAGTAACGATTTATGTTGCAGACAAACGCATACAAACACTTGTAGTTCTTACAAATACATACATACATAAATCAGAAAAAATACAGTTTTAATGATAAACCATAATGGGGGTATCGCTGTGGAAGGCAGTCGACTGATGGAGTTATTAGAATATGATACTCGTATATGTGTGGCAGAGTGCAGAAATACAATTTCATGAATTCGAGGTGAGTACTGTCGGAAAGATGCTAACAGGCATGAAACGACCCAATCCTAATAGTTACTCCCCTAAATACTTAACAAGCTCGGCTATTTTTCACCATACGTAGTCATTCGGGAATTTGAATATCCCAAGGAGAAGACCCATTGCGATAATACCACAAACCGTTATTGTGCACTTAGAAAAACATTTACCAAAGCAAGGAAAGCTTATACACTCTAAAAATTACGTTTAAATCACAATGAACGATGGCAGTCAAAGTCCGACCTCTTCTAAATCGTTTTTCTGATCGAAGAAAAACCTTAGTCGAGCATTGTACATTCAAACGCATGAACTTATTAACTACAGGTGGATGGCAAGTTTCATGGAAATGATCGTTTTGCCTACTCAGCAATAATTTGCCGCTGAGCTACATCGAATATAATAAAATATATTTGGTTGTTCTATGTAGATAGGTATGTGTATAGATTTTTTTATATTTACTTCAGAATATAAAATATGTAAACAGAGTAAGAAAATATATCTGCAAGGTATACATATATACAATAAACATTTTCTCTGTTTCCATTTTTTCCTCTTCTATTTGTACATGTCGAATATGTTTTTGAATTTGAAATTCTATCTACACACTAAACATTAACAATATTGCCTGCATATTTCGTCGACAATATTCTTTCGACTCCTCTTCAGATTCGTCCGTATTTGCTGTGAGTCGATTACATAACTAATAACGTCGTGTAAGTTTTCGAAGTACAACAGGCCAGCCGTACCACAATTAAGGTCCAAGTGCCGGAATCGGTTGACATTGCACGTGCAACCGTCGAAGAGGAAATAGATTTTCATAGTCCCGTTGCACCCACGAAATACGACATAGTTTCCCCATGGTGTCATTGTAAGTATGCGGTCTGCGCACTTGAAACCAGCGCGCAGCAACTTGCAAATGCTCTCATAAGTTCCGCTCTCGGAGCCTACAACAGCCATATCGTGGGCCACCCTCGAGTATCCGGGGTAGTGATTGGGTTTGCATGTTAGCCTGCCGGGGCATTTTAGTTTACCATCGTCATCACCTTCATCTTCATCGTCACCTTCGTGTCCACCAGTGCCACCAAAACCACCAGTGCCACCAGTTCCACCAAAGCCACCAGTTCCACCAAAGCCACCAGTGCCACCAAAACCACCAGTTCCACCAAAGCCACCAGTGCCACCAAAGCCACCAGTGCCACCAGTCCCTCCCGTTACTCCACTTGTATGGCCAGCAACGGGTTTGTCCTTATCCTTGTCCTTATCTTTATCCTTTTCCTTGTCCTTATCCTTGTCCTTATCCTTATCCTTATCCTTGTCCTTGTCCTTGTCCTTATCTTTGTCCTTTAATTTGTCCTTATCTTTTTCTTTATCCTTGTCCTTGTCCTTATCTTTGTCCTTTAATTTGTCCTTATCTTTTTCTTTATCCTTGTCCTTGTCCTTATCCTTATCTTTGTCCTTTAATTTGTCCTTATCTTTTTCTTTATCCTTGTCCTTGTCCTTATCCTTATCTTTGTCCTTTAATTTGTCCTTATCTTTTTCTTTATCCTTGTCCTTATCCTTATCCTTGTCCTTATCCTTGTCCTTATTCTTTTCTTTGTCCTTATCCTTGTCCTTGTCCTTATCCTTGTCTTTATCCTTGTCCTTGTCCTTATTCTTATCTTTGTCCTTGTCTTTATCCTTGTCCTTATCAACCTCTGACTTCTCCTTTTCTTTGTCTTTCTTTTCCTTTTCATCCTTCTCCTTTTTTTTGTCTTTATCTTTGTCCTTGTCCTTACCCTTGTCCTTGTCCTTAACCTTGTCCTTGTCCTTACCCTTGTCCTTGTCCTTACCCTTACCCTTGTCCTTATCCTTATTCTTTTCCTTCAGTTTGTCTTTATCTTTGTCCTTTTTGTCTTTATTTTTGTCCTTTTTGTCTTTTTTGTCCTTTTTCTTATCCTTATCCTTATTTTTGTCTTTATTTTCCTTATTCTTGTCCTTATCTTTCTTTTTATCTTTTTTCTTGTCCTTGTCCTTGTCCTTTTTGTTCTTATCCTTGTCCTTTCCTTTATCCTTCTTATGCTTGTCCTTGTTCTTATCCTTCTCGGCCTTTGTCTTATCCTTATCTTTCTTATCCTTTTTGCCTTTATCTTTTTTGCCTTTTTTACCCTTCTCACTATCTTTGAGCTTGTCTTTAGATTTATCTCTTTTGCCTTTTCCTGTCTTATCTTTGTCCTTTTTATCTTTATGTTTATCTTTGCCTCCGGTTCCTCCACCACCACCTTTTCCTCCCTTCTTCTTTTTTTTGCCTTTTGTATGGCCGTCGCCGTCACCACTGGAAGATGACTCGTATTCTCCAAGATCCTCCATGCCTCCCTCTTCCTCTTCCAATTCTTCTGATTCTTCTGTCTCGCTCTTATCATCCTTGAAATCGAGTTCGGGGAAGGGACCAAAATCGTCTTGATCTAATTCTTCTTCACCAATATCTAGTTTGCACTTAGTCTCGTCGTCGGTGAAACAAAGAGTCTCATTTAATGACCTCACTTCCATATTTTGGTCTATGTCTTCTTCCTCCTCTGGAATGCCCTCTGTCTTGGACAAGAAGTCGATTTTGTTGATCTTCAATACGTGCACGGCAAACTTAGATGTTCGGTTGTATTCCAAGAGTATTTTAGTGAAGACCTTAAAGAATACGTCCAGTGACCGAAACATTCTTAATGTCGCATTTTTTTCGCTGTCGCCTAGCTCTGCTGCCAACCCTTCGATTCGATGACGGTATGGATCGAAAAGATAGATGAAGTTATTCTTTTTCAAAACCCCATATATTTGCTGGTCTATCTGAACAAGCAAATTGTTGTCGCCGATAGCAAAACTCGACTCTATGGCCACTTCGAGCTCACTTTGTTTGTAGTTCGGCACACATTTCCATGTGCCCGTGTATCTGCGCGGCGTCAACGTGTACCGAGTTTGGAACTGCGCAATTTTCAAGCGATTCGGGAACCGCTCCACATCAATCGGGTCCTTGCTGTGTTTGCATTCTTCCCAACAGCATACACACACATTAATGCCGAAGCAAATAATCTTCTCCAGAACCTTTTGACTCCATGTGCCCGGATGATCAATCTTCGCTGCTAATAGGCCGGCAACTCCTACTGGCAATGCACTGCGAGTACGTAGCGGGTCGGTGCTGAGGCGGCTGAGGTACACAAAGGACTTCAGAACAGCGTAATCGTCGCTGACAATTTCATATTGTTTTTCTCGTTTGACGAATTCACGTTTAGTAATCTTGCCATCCGGACCGACCAGTTTTACAACTCGGAGTTCGCGCAAAAGGAGCTTATCGCCTATTTTCAGATCGCTCAAGTTCCCTATCAAATGTATTACATTGTCCAAAGTCTTCAGACAGATCAACATCCCAATGCCCTTCTCGCGATCCGCCGTAAAATCGTTTGCTCTCCGACCGTAATAGTCCAATACGAAATACACCCCACGGGCTTTCCACACTAGCAGATACCAAGTTGACAGTTTCGCAAGACAATATTTATGGTAACGAAAAAATCCTCTTAAAGCCGGCCTGAGTACATCCATTCTCATCTCATCTGGCGGCGCATCACCCACCTTCGCCGAGGGAGCCAGCGAATACTTTTCAGTCAGTTCAATCTGAAATGAACATCCTCCCAAGTCGAACGATCGCTTTACCTTAGCCTCCAAATCAGAGTAGACTTCCGGCGGCGACGATACTTCCTCTCGGTCGTTTTTGGAGTCACTGATCAGCATTTGGCCTTCCCTTAGAAGATTGTCAACCACTTCCGTGTTCCACTCGTTTTCGGGAGTCAAGTAGATCTTTGCGAACGCTTTCAAGAACGTGGCATATCGATGTGCGTGTATCTCGTTTTTTGCATCAACGGTCCTGACGACAATAGTCGATTTTATAACACCGACGGGCGACCCCAACGTATTCAAGTTCTGAGATCGCTTGCCTGCAAGTATGCAAGTAGGATAATACGTATCATCAATGTGCAGAGATTCGATATATGCGAAGTACGCGGCGACTCGACCCGCTTATTTCCATGCGCAATCGCCAGAAAACTTAAATAGAAATCTTTATTATATCCCCCGAAAGCCAATATTGGAACTACTGGAAGCCCGAACTACTTCGAGCCTTGACGTGAACTGCCACGCAATGCGAGTTTTTTTTGCAACCGGTTCGTGATCGCACGCGTACGGAAAACTTATTGTTCAGCTACTCACGCGGACTCGGTAGACAGGAATTCGGATTGGGCTCGGGGATATCGGCATCGTGGATGCCAAAAATTGTACACGCTTTCGGCGAACAGATCATCTCGTCTCTAGGATCATATTCGCGACTCCTAAAAAATTACAAGTGGTTTCAACGACGAAATTGACAATTTATTATCAGTGGGCGTCAAATTCTCCTCACTTGGAAGGGCATCCGGCTTCCTGGGCCGGCGGCCTGGGCGAAGCACAGCATGGATTCGGCATATAGTCATTTCCTTCAAGTTGATTGTCCGGATTCATATTTTACACGAATTTTTGAATTTTGTTATTTTATATCTAGCGATTTTATGTTTTTTTTAATATTTACGTACGTAACTCAATGAAATTTATTTTTAAGTTGTTGACAACTTAAAAACGGGTTGTTTGAATTCAATCGATCTCTTTGTCAAGTGTCATACGATCAATAAACTAAATACATATTATACATGAAACACACATCTAAATTGCGATATCGTCGCTTTATGCATACAAAAGTTTGAACACTGGTATAAGGTATCCTGCGCGTTGCGTGGCTTAGGGTTAGCTCTCTAAAGCCCTCGTAAGCTCCGAATGAAGCATCGAATCGCCGGAGACTGCCTCATTGCACAAAGAGGGCCAACTCCAAATGATACATTTTTGGATGCACTCTCCATGCTTCGCATTAAATATGATATTGGTTATCTAATCATCAAAATACAACTATAGCATTTTAAAAAAGTTCGAGAAGACTTACTCTTATTCATTTCCTAGGCACGACGCTTTTTCCCCCCCACGCCCAATACGTCCTAGAAATCGGGACTGAAGAAACCCGGCTATTCCACAAAAATATTAGTTCTTTTTATCGATAATTCTTGTATTAGCTTTTAATTTTAAATTACTCACAAACAGCTTCCGAAACAGTGTATTAATTATAATAGTTGCAATATGAAATACACATGACCTTGAAAACGGAAAAATGTAACAATTATAAACGAGGCGAAAGTACAAAATAACTTAATTAGAAACAGAAGTGCAGTATGTACGAGGTTTTCCGTTTCCGCTTGAAAAATCTTCAGTGAAAGATTTAGGTACAAAATACTTTTCGGCGGCCTATGTTCTAACATTCCATGGCCAATGAGTTTGAGTTTTCGTTCAGTGCAGTGACGCCGTTTTCGATCGGCATTGCCAAACTATTGTCGTCCATTATAGCTTCTGGCGAATTTATCGCATTGCGGTCGTGACCTGAGGCTCCGCTAGAGTTGGCAGTAACCAAAGCTGTCGAGCAAGGGTCGTTCTGCATGTTTCCGTCACCATCATCCATAGCGTGTGCCTGAAGTTGTCCATTGCCATTCGCCATCCCATTTGAAGGTGTGTCGTCCCAATTAATTTTGAAGCGGGTAACTCGTGGCTTGGTTGCGAGTATGTTGCGCGTTAGTTTATCGAACAGCGGCTTCGGCGGGGGGTTTTCTCGCATCTCGGGATCCGCGTAGTCGTTGTTGATGAAATAGCCTACGCGCACAAACTCTTGCCCGCGATAGGAGCATGTGAGCAACACGATTGTCACCCCCACCGCGTCTTGTTCCGGAATTTTCGTGACATCAGGTGGGTCTGCCTGGAAGACAAATATGTGTCTGCCCTCAGGCACCGGGCCCACGTATATAGTGTCCAACACCTGGTCGTATTCCTCAGACTCAGCCGAGCCCACATATATCATTTTCCACTCAAGATCCTCTTTTAGCTCCTCAATGCACTCGAATGTCAACTCAAATTGAAACGGATTGAAGAAACTGCTCGGATTGTCCAGGACGACCACGTTAGTGATGTGTACTTTTGCCATTTTTCTTGGTAGCACAGAAGAGCGTCACAACTACAGCTACTAACCGCAAACCTGCACCACTGCAATGATATTTTCTGGCAAATATTCGAAGGCAATTCTTTTGCTTTTTGAAATTATAAAGATTCTTCTCCGTTTTTTTTGTTTTAAGAGAAATAAATTAACAACCAGAAGTCAGCTCGTGAAACAGAAAATGACATTTCCAATAGCTGCTTTCTTTCCCGCCAAACAAATTCCACTGGAAAGAGGGCTACCGTCATCAGCACATTACTTTTGAAAGTTGCCACACCATATTTTAAAATATGAATGAAAAATTTAAAAAAAGTTTATGTCTCGATTGTAATAGATACAATGTCTCTATTATTTTTATGTAAATTATACCGTGGTTTGAGGGTTTGCTAATGCCTTGTGCAAGTTACACCGAATGTCCCGGAATACTATTTCGAATTTCGCTATAACATTTTTTGAGTGCTATAACATTCATTGAAAAATGCATTTTTTTTAATGCATGTAAAGAGCGACGTCACACTAGGCACTATCAAGTTAAACAAGCATATATTAAATTGCCCTTAAAGTATAGCATATTTTGTTCATTTACTCCGGCATTTCTTTTAAGTGGCCTTTACTTTTTAGAGAAAATATTTAAATTATATGAAAAATGACTAAAGCGGCCTTTTGACGGTCATTTTTGTTTGCAAACATGTTCGGTGTGATGAGAAGAATGAGCGTAAGAAATTCGTGTTCGTCACACAAGTTCGATGGTTTTCAAAAATGTTTGATTTTTCTGTCGGTGTAACGAAGATGTTTTACCATGCGGAGGCCGAATCATGCACATAGAGCATTTTTTCAGTCTAATAGCAGACAGCGAAAAGTGATGATGGCGTCGCGAACTAATAAAGATTTGTGGAAAGAATTTGTCGAACTATATCGCAACCACCCGGAAATTAAAAGCAAGGAGTATATAAATAAAAATTACACTTCTCGACACAAAAATCGCACCTAAAAATGAAAGTGTTTTCTAGACTAACTTTGGTCCGCTAAACGCGAAACTGAAAATCAAACAAATTTTTTAAGAAGCGTTTTTTAAAAATCTTCGAAAACCCAGTTTTTTCCTGTTGTTTCAGTTATGAGCATATATCTCGTACACAAATCATCCGATTAACACGAGCTGTCCGTCGTTCAGAAGATAATACCCCAACCTTTTTAGTGATATATAGATTTCATCAATTACACTGTGCAAGTCCAAAATTTAGACATGGGGGGACCTACTGGGTGAGTTTCCTATAGGTATACTGAGTTGAGATCCACCAGCCGTTTGGTAAGATTGGCTCTAGTTTATGAGAAATCCGACTTTGAAGTTTGGTAATTTTCGTCAAATTTGTCGCTTAAGTAGGTCCTAAATCGTTCCGAATATCGCTTTACTGTCTTCGGCAAGTTTGTAGATATTTTAACGACCAACACATTTGCTTAAGACACCAATCCAAAAAAAATACATTTAAACTGTGTAATTGCGATATGTGCATTTTTGAGCGCAGCGCAACGTGGCGTATGAGTGTCATTTAATTATAATTAACACTCATACGCCACGTTGCGCTGCGCTCAAAAATGCAGATATCGCAATTACACAGTTTAAATGTATTTTTTTTGGATTGGTGTCTTAAGCAAATGTGTTGGTCGTTAAAATATCTACAAACTTGCCGAAGACAGTAAAGCGATATTCGGAACGATTTAGGACCTACTTAAGCGACAAATTTGACGAAAATTACCAAACTTCAAAGTCGGATTTCTCATAAACTAGAGCCAATCTTACCAAACGGCTGGTGGATCTCAACTCAGTATACCTATAGAAAACTCACCCAGTAGGTCCCCCCCATGTCTAAATTTTTGAGGGCAAATTTCACGCACAGTGTTATTAGTGCTGCAAGTAATACGCGTGTCATGTTACTTTGTCGAAAATTAACAGACAACTGAAGTATGCACACATGTTCGATCGTATGAACGCTACAAATTTTTTGCGCATCACGCAATGTTAGCATACAAAAATTACCGTCTAAAAGCCGCTTAACCCAGTAGTTCCCAAGTTTTTAATCTTGTTAAAAAAATTACCAGTGATAGTTTTGTGGTGGAGAAGTAATGTTTGTTTGTTGTTGTTGTTGTTTTTTACTTAATTTAAATTTTAAATTTTTTTTAATATGTGTAAACATTAATAACGGGTAACAGTTTCAGTTCATACGCGTAATAGACAATAAATAAAAAGGGGTGGGGGTAAGGCGAGGGGTAGTGTGTCGTGGGGTAGTTTATACACTGCTTTTGGGGGTGTATAAACTAGGCAAACTAAAAAAATCGGTATAGATATATATAAATTGCGGTGCTTATTTTTTTTTAATGCCTTGTTATCTTTTCACACAGATATATAAATCTACTCCATGAAATAAAGGACTAGAGGAGACTAGTTCTCTCATCTACTCCCGCGGACTACGCCTTAGTATCAATTTTTGCAATGACATGATCTTTTTTACATTGCGGTGTATCAAAATTTCGGTTCAAATAGAAAAATAATGCTTAAATAGCGAAAAAATATCATCAATGACTATTACTTATTTACGCTTTTCATCCCAAGCAGGCCTACAGACACTCTAGGGTTTGGGTTATGTAGGAGGAGTGTCACAATATTTTTCCGGGATTTTTTTTAATTTTCTCAAAGAACACACTAACAGCTACTCACCAATAATTTTTTTAGTTTTATTGAGGCTCACAATTTATTTAAAACTATTTTTGTTTCTCACACAATTTCAAAAATAATTATTTGTTTACTTTCTCACGAAACTTCAACTTTGTCTTACAATTACTGCCGTTGTGCATGTGGCAGCGTTAACTGACTACATTTATTTTATAAAATGGAGATTCCCCTTTCCATACGTGTAAAATCAGCTAGAAAAATCATAAGGTGTAATTTACAGAATTTTTTTAAGCTTAGGATGTCTACAGGCCTTCTTGGGAACTAGAGGGTTAAGGCCACTGTAGCTTATCCTCCTGCTACGTTTCTCTACGTTGACTATTTATACAATAAAATTTAACGAATGGTAACACAATGTTCATAAATTTCTTTCACTACTCACTTTTTCTCATTTCATGTCACAACGTATTTCAACCAAATACGAAATAAAATCTAGTGGTATGACAATTTTATTGAAAACAAATTGATTAAACTAAGATAAGGATATATGTACATTCATTTAATTGACTGACATCACGTAAGAGAAATACAAATAATAAGCTCTCATTAATATAAAGCATTATAGAGAATTAATCAGGGACAGCAAAACAGAAAAACAGAATAAGTATTGCGCAAATGTGTCATGGCAACTTCAATCGGTTTACTGGTATTGGGAAGTTTATTTATTTTTAGGAGGCGCTTGCACTGTGAGACCTGTGACATCATCATTTCGGTCTCAGGAAAAGACTTGTGTAAACGCTCCAATTGTTGGTAGGTCAAATATGTGTACGTGAAATTAAAAATGTTTGATTCAATTTTCAATGTTCAATTTATTCAGTCTAATGGTACAGAAAACCTTACAGACTAAGAAAACAGACAGAAGAAAAGGACGACTTACTGAGAAATCAATTAAATGCTTAGAACTAAGATAACACAGTGCTACAGTGATTTTGCACTTTTCAAGTGACCTAATAAACGTTGTTGGTATTATTGAGTACATCATGAAAATATGTTTCAAAATTGTCTAACACCCCCAAATTTTCAAGTTATTGTTAAAAAACCGTTTTTTGTGTACTCCGCGCACTCAAACAATTGTAACTCCGTCATTTTTTTACCGATTTTCGATTTCTCAATGGTGTTGGAAACTAGAAGAATTGAGCTTTTAAAATATCCATACTTGTTCATACTTTCTACGAAAAAATTAGGGCATTTTCTAAAAGTTATCTAGGATTTACCCTATTTTTTCACGTTTTTTCAAGTTTGACGTCTTTTTTATGTAACATATCGTTAAAAACAATCAATTTTGTACAATTATTCTGGAAGTACATTCTATCTGCAATAAAAAAAGTCATGGCTCATCAAAATTGGTTGAAAACTGTTAAAGTTACAACGCTTTTTGTAAACAAGAAAATTTAACTCTCATCATGAAATCAATGTCGTGCCATGTCAGGATTGTACATATAATTTCAGTATATCATAACCATCATATTAATCATGATGATCGTTTCTGAGTGTCCTAGTATTATTTATGTTGTAAATAATTTATCATTACAATTAATTTGGAATAGTTTTTCGTGATTTATTAAACAATTTGGACAATATATATAAGGAGGGAAAAATAATTGATTTCCAATTTCTGTAGTAAGAATGTTATATTATTTGATGCACTTATTACATGTACAACTTTGAATTTTATGAGTCGTTAAAAATGTTTGCTTGATCTCCTACGTTTATAGACCGCATCTTTAGTTTCACGTTTAAGAGACCAGCAGTAGTAAGCCAGCATTCTGATCTGACTCTTGCCAACAAAACGCGTTTCAATTGATGATATTTCCTGGTGAAATCGTTCTCCTTGTTCATCGCTTAGTTTTCCAAGATTTTCGGGGAAGAAATCCAAATGGGAATGCAAAAAATGGACTTTGATTGACATTCTGCATCCCATTTCCCCATAAGCCTTTAAAAACTCATTTACTATTTCAACGTAGTTACCACTCTTGTTGTTTCCCAGAAAGTTTTCACATAAAGAAATGAAGCCCGTCCATGCCTTTTGCTCTACTGTGTTTAATTTTTCGAAAAATTTTTTGTCGGAAAAAATTTTCCGTATTTGCGGACCAACAAAAACACCTGTAAAGTCAACGTAAAGGATCTTTTCCTCGGCTGTCCCATTCGCACAGATAACAAGGAAATTTTGTGTATCCTCCTTGCATTCCGAATAGAATCGTCAGGACTTTTAAATCAGAAACTATTTGCCATTGATGCTTTTCGTAATTGATGGAATGTAAAATTTTCTTCATTGTTGCATAAGTTTCTTTCATATCAGTAGCGTATGCAATTGGAACTGATGGAAACTGGTTCTCGTTGTGTAATAGCACAGCTTTCAAACCTAATAAATTGATAGATCAAAGGGGAAATTCACATATATGAACTTTTTTTTCAGTTGTAGAGACATATTCGATAAAATACTCACTCTTGCACGAACCGTCCAAAAATAAACGCCACTCTTCTGGTTGGTGTTCGTGATTAAAACAAACAAAGAGTTCATCTACATCTGAACAATAAACAAGCTTATTGTTAATGTCGTCAGATTGGAAAACGTTTTCAAATGATGATAAGTTGCTATCCCTCGGGAATGTAGCCTTGAAGTCATTTTCGATAATGTTCCACTGTTTTAATCTGGCGCCCAAAATTTCTGTTTGCCTCGATGACAGTCCCAAATCACGCACAAGATCACGATAATCTTCATTTGACGCTAAATGACGTTCTGTCGTTGAAATTCCAGTTGGAACAAATTCCTCGTCAATTTCTGCGCCGTCAGAATTTTCTTCATTGGATTCTAATGAATTTTTGATTTCAATATTTGCGTGATTGATATTCGTTTTTTCTCCCTTGATTGGTGGAGATACAGTTAGCACATTGGCATATTTTATACGATCCCGGGTTTTGTAGTGGTGACCAACGGTGTTTGTTTGGCAGAAATAGCAATCATCTTGCTTATGGAAAATTTGACGATGCCAAACCATTGGGGTTGAAAATGGCAATGGTTGTTTGTTGCATTTTCCAGTTTTCCATTTTTTGAGTGCGCTGGAGCATGCTACACAGGCATATTCTGGTTCATACCAAACACTTTTATCATAATCGTGGTCGAAGAAATGGTTAAAAGCTTCTTTCACAGCTTTATTCGTTTCTAATTTTACACGATGTTGCTTGTCAACAAACAACCCACAGATGTAACAAAACTTGTTACGATTATCACACATTGTATTAAAAAATATAAGAACGATAAACCTTTGCACGAACGACTACAACCACTGACTAATGTAATTGTACTCAAACTGCAGTAGCCTAGGTTTCGTCTCCTCCTGACATGGCACGACATTGATTTCATGATGAGAGTTAAATTTTCTTGTTTACAAAAAGCGTTGTAACTTTAACAGTTTTCAACCAATTTTGATGAGCCATGACTTTTTTTATTGCAGATAGAATGTACTTCCAGAATAATTGTACAAAATTGATTGTTTTTAACGATATGTTACATAAAAAAGACGTCAAACTTGAAAAAACGTGAAAAAATAGGGTAAATCCTAGATAACTTTTAGAAAATGCCCTAATTTTTTCGTAGAAAGTATGAACAAGTATGGATATTTTAAAAGCTCAATTCTTCTAGTTTCCAACACCATTGAGAAATCGAAAATCGGTAAAAAAAATGACGGAGTTACAATTGTTTGAGTTCGCGGAGTACACAAAAAACGGTTTTTTAACAATAACTTGAAAATTTGGGGGTGTTAGACAATTTTGAAACATATTTTCATGATGTACTCAATAATACCAACAACGTTTACTCGGTCACTTGAAAAGTGCTTTTAATTTTTTTGATTTTGTAGCACTGTGTAATTAAACTTAATAAGTGCCACACTGATTGGCTCTATTTTTGCATAGTTAGCCCTGACGCCATCGCCATTTTACGTACATGTGTGCGAGTGTGAACGCTTCAGCGACAAGCTTCATATTTTTTTAAATTTTAATTTAAACTTAAATAGACTTCGGGGTAGGGGGATATCTTCGCAAATAAATGAATTTAAACGGTGCTTTTTAAAGGCGAAGAATTTGAAAAGATAATCGTTTACATATTCATGAAATTGTTTTGACAATTATATTATGATATATTATTTTATGACAGTTAGATTTTAATATGACTCCATTTGAATTCATTACATTCGAATATGCTGTAGAAAAGATGCGGTAAAATTTATAAAATATAACTAAATAATATAGCTGGCCACATACAGCATATTCCTTTACTCTTTTCTTTTCCTCTGTTTATTTTCCTGTCGTATCAAAATTTATTTCATCGTAATGGCTGTCACGAATTCTTCCGCCATTGCCCATCGATGTTTTATCTACATCAAATCGACGAAAATGATGTGTGTCACAAATGGAAATGAATGTAAAGGCAGCGAGATCTCGCTCGAGTTTCTGGCCTTCACACATACTTGTCACGCATATCTCATAATGTAAACGCAACGTTTACATGAAAATTATGAGGGATTTTGATATTACCAGACTTTTCCACAAATAAACAAAATGTCGGGTTTAAGACTCTGGCAACGCAGCTGCTTGACTGTGAAGGTAGCAGCAGCTGACTCGTGAAAATTGTTTCTGTTTTTGTTATCCCTGCATCTAAGGATTTCTAAGCGATTTGCTCATAGATTAGTGATCGAGAGTTAAAATGATTCATTTAACCGGACACAACAACAATGCCCGTGAAATTATACAAAACACATTCTCGCCCTTGGTAGGCGTGCTGAGCAGTTCTCTGGCAAGCGAAGCGTGCCACCGCAACAACCTTTCGTTCGTTGAAATGCTCCAGCCCTTTGCTAAACTGCTCAATGATGGTGAGTGTGTGCGGAGCGAAACCATTCCACGCGAAGAGCGATTGAAATCATGGTGTCGTTGGGTGTTTTTTATTACAGCGCATTTTCGCGATGTGTCTGGAACAAGCGTGTCCATTAAAGGGTTGCGCCTGAATTTTTGCGATGTGGATTGGCGACCGCCGCAAACCGTACTCGCACGGAGAATGCTCAATGAAGCGGTCACGAACGCACATAACGAAAAAACTAAATTTATTACTGTTGGTAAACTGGAGCTGGAGCTGCCAACAGCTGAGCCGTGGTTTGAGCATTGGCGCGAAACGTTCCTGACAGTGCAGTTTCCCTCGGATCATGAGTTCACGCGTCATTTCCTGAGCTGTCTGATCGTGCTGTCCAGCGGAGATCCGAATATCGTCGAAACCGCTCACAAACTTACGCAAAGAGTTCAGCAAATGCAGAGTATGACACCGCAGAAGCTACCCAAGTGGCTTCAGCCCAACAATGTGCTTAACAGTTACGTGGTTCTGCACGAGGGGTGCCAGGGCGACTTATCTAAGTGAGTAAAAAGGGAAAGTTAATAGTTTATTCTGACGCTTTCACGCAGGGCACAGCAAGGGTATGAGCTGTTGAAGTCCACATTCGGTGACAGCAAATGCTTCTTGCTGCAACTTAACTCCTTGGACGGAACAGTGTCAGGTGAAATACCTGACTATTGGACTCCGTTTATAAAACGTCAGCCGAAACCGGTATGTACAGTGCACTGAAAACTGCACGAAATGCCAACGCAATTGTACGTTTTTCGCTTATTTTCCATTAGGATGCTCAAGCAGATCAGTTAAGTGGGCCGAAGACTCCCCAGGATATGATGTCAGTGATCTCAATGCCAACCATACAAATGTCGGCGCTGTCCGATGCAATAGCAGCCGGCGCTGAGAACTTGGATGTTTCCATACTGCATCCGCTCAGTCCGGTGCAAGAAAACGCCATGGAGGCAATTGTCAGTATCTACATTTGATTGTAGTAACTAAACTCATTAAACTTGCTCGCTCGGTTATTTGTAGACCTCGAAGTTCTCCATCAGCAGCGAGAGCCTAGCGTCACAAACCATAAATCCGAACGTGTGGTCTAGCGAGCTGGACGCAGATACAGCATCTCATGGTAGTTGTCTAAATGCTATGGATGTGGAGAATCTACGACACTTTGTCCAAGACTACAGTGTACGCGCGCTGATACCCTATGTAGAGCATTTGGTAGCAATGCTCGCGGAAGCGGTAAGCCCCCAGCATTAAACAATTTGTCTAGATCTACATTTTTACCTCAGCATAATTAAACAACAAAAGTACTAATTTGCTGCATTATTAATTTAATTTAATCGACAGATCACAAATAAAAAGGGCGTCAGCAAGTCACTGCTAAGTGCCACTAAACGATGGTTTGTCACCAGTAAGCCGGGCACAGGCACCAGTAATCAAAATGCCGTGATGTACGTCCACAATTTTAATGCAGAGACTGCCTACAAGTTAATCGTTTCTCCTTTGTAGTTACACTCACGAATCAGCAGAACTGCAAACTCGCAAATTGGGAGACCTCTATTTCATGTTTGGCCACTACAATTTAGCTTTTCAGGTATAAATTTGTGCTTGTTGCCAGTGAAAAAAGCGTGTGTTAATTAACATGTTCTTCATCAGGCTTATCACCAGGCTAAGAGGGATTTTAATGCAGACTCCGCTTGGCAGTATTACGCCGGAGCTCTCGAAATGGCCGCCATTTCTGCCTTTATGTTAGGCACCGCCAATCGCAAAACGTATGACTACATGGAGGACGCAATTATGTGCTACTTAACGGTTTGCAAGTAATCACCCAGTGATCTTAAGATCTTGCCGGTTGAGGCTATTACACACTCGGTGCACTATCAATTGCAGGTTGCAGCAGTTCGCCACACGAGCCACCTTACTTAGTGTGGAATGCTTGAAGACTGCGCGACTGTACGGCGAGGCTGCAAAGCAACTGATCCGCATGACGAGCGAAGAGTCGGACTTGCGCTCTGCATTGCTGCTGGAGCAAGCTGCCTACTGCTTCTTAGCCTCTAATCCCTCAATGCACCGCAAGTACGCCTTTAATATCGTATTATCGGGAAACCGATTCTCGCGTGCCGGCCAACGCAAACATGCCTACCGTTGTTACCAACAAGCCTATCAGGTATTTCACGCCCGTGGCTGGAGTCTGGCCGAAGACCATATTCAGTATACAATGGCGAAGCAGGCGTACGCATTGAAGAAACTTGAAGATGCCAGCCGCTCGTTCTCGCATCTCCTGCACCCGGACAGCCTCCAGAGCGCTCAGCAGCAGCTCAGTTTTCTAAAAGAATACATTCAGACACAGAATGTAAGTGACCTTCTCACTCGACCAGTTTTCTAATGTTGTGCTTTTCAGGAACTCATTAAACGCAACCCCGAATTGGGCCTGCTCCCCCATGCTCTGCCGCAGGTCATACAAAAATCAATTCGCGTACTGCTGCTGGCCCAGCCGCCAATCGTCAGCCCCCAACATGTAGCCGCCAGTGGCATCAACATAAAGGTACACTGGCTGCTTTAATGACGTTATACGAATCACTGCTGGTGGACTTATCTAACGGTGAATATTATTTGTAGGCAGATTTGTCGGAAGAGCACATTTGGCAGAAAATAGAAGAAATGATCGTGGTTACAGCAGCTGCCAAAAAGGCGTTTGTATTCAAACCCTCACGTTGCCTTTTCACCAAAGAACATCCGGCTACAGAATATCCCTTGGCTGTGCAAGGCGGTAACTTCCTTTAGCACATTACACGTGACATTTATGTCTTTATGCCCATATGCGTTCTTTTCACTGCAGAGCCAATTGAGATAGCAGTTACAATTTTCAACACAGTCAAGTGTAGCATCACACTCAACGGCATAGACATACTTTGGAAGTTAAAGTTGGACAATGGCGAAATGCTCTCCAACGAGTGCTTGTACGAAGACACCGAACAAAGCCCAAGTATTTGTCAAAAAGAAACGATAACGTTTTTATTAGCAATTTTATAAGCAATTACTTCGCTTAGACGATATCTTAAAAGTCCCAAAGTATAAAAGCGCGCCCACATACGTTCTGCAAACCATGTTTATTGTATATACAGTACTTTTCGTTTATAACGAACCCGTTTAAAACGATTTTCCGCCTAAAACGAACCAATTTCAAAAGTACGCGCTGTATGTTGTCGCTTATTACGGACCCCTTTTAAAGCGAACTTTCGGTTAAAACGAACCATTTTGCCCAGTCCCTCGAAGTTCGCTTTAAGCGAAAAGTACTGTATATATAAAATATATGTATATATATATATATCAAATGTGTATATATATGCATTATGCAGTAATTATCTTCTGGATAATTAATTATAATTAATCTGTAAGATAATGACTGCATAATCGGTAGTTGGCTTATTAAGCACGTTAAACTGACAAAACGGCGAATACTTAAATTTCGAAGCCTCGAACAATTTAAGTAAATATATTTAACCAGACCACGAACGGGAACGACTTATTCGATTTTTTCGATCGCGCAAGATATAGTACTGTTAAACTTCGTTGAAAGAAAGAAACCATCCGTTGACATTTTATTGGCATATTATATTGACAACGAGTTTTGAATACTTTTGTTGCAGGCAAAGCAGCAGTTAGTGCCGCCATAAAGACCGTCTGCATTGCATCTGTGGTGTTGGAAGAGCGTTCGGAAAAGACACTGTTCTTTAAAATTACACCAAAACTGACCGGTCTTCTGAGCATAATTGGCATGGTGGGTGAAGTCGTTCTGACCGCCGAGCCCGCGGCTAGTCTTCTGGGTTCACTTCATTTTGAGACGCCACAAATAAAGCCTTCAAGCAAGCAGTCCAACCAGACGATGCTAGACAACAAGCTGGCAATCAAAATTACGCCCTCAGTGCCGTCGTTAGGTGTTAGTTTCTCGGTACTTCCCATAGAGCTGATGGCCGGCGAAATAATTCCTGTGACAATTTCACTGCGCAATTCCGGCATCATATCCATCGGTGACATCTTTCTGGGCTGCGATAACCCCCGCTGGATTACACTCGTCGATAAGGACGCAGAAGTTCCGCTATCGATCTTAAGCTGTGAGTATCGCTGTTTCCCTTACTTGTTTGGGCTGCCCTGCTAATTAGCTGCCATTGTGTTATTGCCGTTCTATAGCTGTAAAAGACCTTTCTAATGAGAAGTTCGTAAAGGACCGCGAGATTCGGCGCCAGCGAGTATTCCGCTTACTGAAAAGCGAGAGTGGCATCAGTCTAAGGCCGCAGGAGGGCACCACGTTGCCGATATACATTCAAGCACCGTTCCAGCAGGGCGAATTCACGTTGCGACTACTTTTCTATTACAACCTGCCGAACGGTAGCAGTACGCACATCAGCTACCGCCTGGTTCGGCACAGCTGGAAGTTTAGAGTACACCAGTGTCTACACAGCGAAGTCACTTGCGTCGTCAGTAACATGTTGTCCGGCGAGCTCGGTCTCAACGTCAGTCTGAAGAACGAAAGCCACAGCCAGCAGTCGGCAGCGAAGGAAGTCTACCTGAACTCGCTGAGTTTATATAGCTCAGATTACAAATTGAATGCCAGCAAAGTTTACTGTAAGTAGAAAGTACCACTGCCACGGATTTCCATCCTTCTAATTGTGTTGTAATGCTTTGCAGTCATGAACCAGATGGAAATCACCGTCGGGCCGAATGAAGGTAAATCATAATTTTTGGGAGTTTAAAACAAACTAAAACGTTTCGTTTCCAGAACGTTGCCTCCAAACCGGCAAATCGATGAGTTTCCAATGCCGTCTGGAAAAGGCTGGCGACGTAGTTATAGCCAATTTACCCATGATCAAAGTGCTCCAAAGTCGCTTGTCATCCCTGAACATAATGCCCACCCGCCAAACTCAGCGCGGTCTCATTCCGCCGCTGGACCAGATGTACGGCTTTTTGGCAAAGCACGAGACCGTATTTTTCAGCACCCACATCAACAGCGACGAGCTGAATAACGTTCTAGCTAGTCAGGACAAACACATAACCGTCGTTCTCCATTGGACAGCTTCTGTGCAAATGTCGACGGATGAGCCTCGTATAGCGTGTGGACAGCATTTCGTTCAGCTGCACAATTTGTACGAAGCCACCAGCTGCCTAGACACACTGCAATTACATCTCAGCAAGGACCTAAACACGCGCAGTATTTGCGGATTCTCGCCGGCTACAAACTGTTTCGAGGGACGACGAGAGAACGATAACGACGACGACGAGGATAGCGGCTACGATCGACAGGACGATGATGATGACATAACTGATTTTTGGGAGCCTAATAGTTACCTGGTTGGCAGAAGATGTCTTCTGGAAGATGAAAGTTTTGTGCAAACTCTCAAATGCTAGAAACAGCCTAGGAACGCATCTGTGTGTGAATGGGCATTTTATTTTTACATTTCACCTTCACTTTACATTGTTTTGTTAATAAAAGAACAATGATGATCATTAGGTGACAGTTTTATTTGGATGCTGTGGCTGCGCCTTGGTGCAGTTTAGTCAACGCTGCCAGTTGACTGACTAGATTGGGATGTATGCGGCCTGAATTGGGTTGGACATGTTAGTTGATTGGTTTTCTCTCCACTTTTGCAGCCTAGGAGCGTCTCCTGCTCATGTAGACCTTGGCAGTTGCGTACAAAACACGAGAGCAAGCATAAATATTGCCTAGAGCGCTGCCCAGCAAGGCGCCGACCACGTTGGGAATTGGATAGACTTGCCAATCTCGGTCCCAGTCCAGTGGGGCCACCACGGAACCGGCCCATGCGCCTACAATGCCGCCCAACGCATTGTACTTGAACAGACCCAGAGCAGTCTCTTCACTTTTAGTTATGAACTCCGGTTTCTCGCAGAAGCACACTTGGAGCGCGCCGCCTCCACCCAGTAGGAACACCGTCGGGGACGCCGTCAGCAACGTCAACAGCATTGCCAGGACGAACGTCTGCTCGTAGTTCTGTAGTACTGGTGCACCGAGAATGATGCACACGAACGCGTACAACAACGTGCATATGAACTGCAACAGCAGGCCGCCAAGCAGTTCACGCGGCGTGAAATAAGCGGCCCGTTTCTGCCGCTGCTTCTGTGTGAGCACACCATCCTCAAGACGGCCGTAGTAGCGCGACAGAATTACCTTCAAAATCTCTCCTGTGAAAACGATTGGTACAATCAACGAGTTCCAGAAATTGCCCACGTTCGCCCAATTGCGCCGGTACTGCATATATGTCATGCACACGAGAATTGTCGCCAAGCTGATGGACAGGTGAAACAACTGATGCTTCGTTTTCTGCTGATCAAACTTTACTGCCATTTTTCCATCAATCCTCAAATGCACTGACTACCGCGGGTTGTTCTTTCCTTTTCCGTTTTGACAAAGGTTCTGATTTACTTCACTACTGCGACTCCAAGCTACCAAAGTTGCTTCCACACAGCTGGTTGCGCCAGGAAAGACCATCGGGTAATTCAGAGAACTTAAAAGCCAGCGTCCCAGTGAGTTAGTTTCCAGAAACGATTTTCGGTTCAAATAGGGTTGCCAATATTCCAAAGCCGTTAAAAAAATTACCAATACTTAAATTTGCTAAAACTTAATATCTTGTTCAAAGGGGTAATTGCGTAAGGGAGTCGGCCTAATGTGCAAATACAAGCCCTAACCACTATTAATTCGTACCCCTACAATTTTTCTCATATTAATTTTTAGTATTACCTTTTAACCATTATTTGTCAAAGGTTCCGTGCAGTATTTATACTCTTTTGAAAGGCTGAAAAATCTACTATTAGAAATAAATTCTTTAATTTTTTTTATTACATAATGTTTTAATTACTAATTTTCGAACAGAACAACTTCAAAAAGTTACAACTTAAAGTGGTCACTAATAATTCGTACGACCGCAAATGAAAGAAAAATTTATATCGGGTTACATCTCCTTTTGATGCGATTACAGCCTGGCATCGACTCTGCATTGAAAAAATAAGTTTCTGACACTTTTCCGGTGTAATAGAGTCGCAAATCTCTTGAATTTTGTTTTCTAGTTCCAAGAGGGTTCGTGGGGGCTCATTCCTCAATCTTCTTTTCATTGCGCTGGTTCATATATCCTTCCTGAACCAGCGCAATGCCTCGCATTTAAAGGGGTATCCCCTGCGCGTTGGCTCGTTTAAAAAAAAAATTAGGGCTCTATTGGACTTAGATCTGGGCTAGATGAAGGCCAGACTAAAACTAAAACTTCAATATTATTGTTGTGGAACCGTTTTTGAAGAATTTATATGTGAAATTGAAAAATTAATATAAGAAAAAGCGTAGGGGTACGAATTAATAGTGGTTAGGGCTTGTATAAATATCGTCGGCTTAGAGTGCAAAGGTACTAAGTCCAAATATAAAATTTTTTTTGGGAGAAACGAAAAAAAATACAAACACACTATTCAACAAACAAGTCTATAGCTTTCTTAAAAATTTGTTGTTTTACAATGATGTGCACATGTTCTAAATCCATAGTTCGCTTATTTAGAATAAAAAGGTGCTAAGATCACTTTTTCAGAAATATTAGGTTTGAGGAAAGACGAAAGAGAGAAAAACCTGCAGTAAAACCCACTTAAGTACCTCACTTAAAAATACAGGCTTTCGAGAAATATCGCTTCTACGGTTCAAAGGGGGTGCTGAATGTTTCGAGAATGAATTACGCTCCAGACAAACAAGTATGTAATGCAATATGCAAAAATGCTATGAGTTATTAAACAATTCACTGAACAATGTGACGACAAAAAAAATTTAGAAACTGGACATACGCAAATGAAAGCTGACAGTATTCATTCTACTATAGAGCGTGCGATGAAAAATCACAAAATACAATATATTGCTATAGGTATGGCCGCTCGAAAGAAGCCTGAACCATCTTATGATGTAGAATATTTGGATCATGTTTTCTTCAAAACTTTTAAGGACTTTGCATTGATAAAAAGCATTCGTTTTTAATGGGTAGAGGACGATGCTAAAGTTACTGATATCCGTGCAATCAAATACACAGCACATAAATGAATGATATTGAAGCATGAACATGATAAGCCTGTATAAATTCCTTTTTTACAAGAAACTACACCTAATTCTGTTTTTACACGTTCTTTTTTTACACGGTTTTGATTTAACACGGTTTCAAAATTAAAAAATTTTTAATTTTTCGTGCTAAATGGAATAGGTAGGTAGGTAGGTGGTAGTGGCAGCTCTCATATGAGAGCTCACTTAGGCCAAACTAGGCCCATTGTGGTACCACAGGATCTCTAACCCCTTCTTTGTTGTTAGGATGTCTCAAACCAGCCCGAACAGGTGATGAAGCGTATTAGGCCCTTGGCGTCAACCTCCGATAAGTCCGCGAGGTTGGCTGTATGGTAAAACCCTAGATGTTCTTTCCGTTTCCTGCAAAGGGCGGGACAAGTACAAAGTAGGTGGAGAATTGTTTCTTCTTCCTCTATGTCTCTGCAGCTTCTGCAGAAGTCGTTGGCCAGGTGGCCCAGCCCTAATCTAATAGCGTGGCTACCAAGGATACAGTGACCAGTGATGACTCCAACCACAACCCTGAGCGTGCCCCTATTGAGGTTTAGCAGACTTTTTGTGCGCTTCCAGTCCAGCTTTGGCCAGATCTGTTGCGCTGTCTTGCCTGTCTCAGAGGCCGCCCATGCGTTGTTAGCGGCTTTTGTCATCGCTTCCTCTATCACCAGCTTGCAGGTACTCAATGGAATACCTAAGCCGGCGAGTTCTGAGGATAGCTCCTTGGTCGTTCCTTGTCTAGCCAGTTCGTCTGCCCTGCAGTTCCCCGGGATATCTCTGTGACCAGGCACCCATATGAGGTGGATTTTAAGCTGCTCAGCCATCTCATCAAGAGATTTGCGGCAGCTGATCACTGTTTTTGAAGTCAGAACATGAGACCCTCGGGCCCTGATAGCCGCTCGGCTGTCAGAGAGAATGCTAATATCTCGCCTAGAGATACTGCCCTCTTTGATCCAATTCAGGGCAGCTCCAATGGCTGAAACCTCTGCTTGGAACACGCTACAGTGGTCCGGCAGTCTAAAGGAGTAATTTATACTGAGTGAGTCTGAAAAGACGCCTCCACCAACCGCTCCGTTTAACTTGGAGCCGTCGGTGTAGATCTGGTGTGAGTTCCCTGTTAAGGATGCTGAGCTTTCCTCCCAGTTGTTCCTATCTGGAATGGTGCTAGTAAACTTTTTGTCAAATTGGAATTGGGGGGGTGAATAATCCAGTTCTCCGAACTCCTTTAAGAGAGTAAGTATCCTGGCATGACCCCTGTTAGACTCTGACCATTGGCCGGAAGCCCGTAGTCTATAGCTTGTTATAGCCGCTACTTTCCTACAGTGTAGATCTAGCGGAATAAGGTGAAGCAGGGCTTCTAAAGCTGAAGTTGGTGTTGTCCTAAGAGCGCCCGTGATGATGACGCAGGCTGACCTTTGAACTTTGCGGAGGTGTTGGAGGAGCGATGTTGTTCCCAAAGCGTTCCACCATACCAGGCACCCATAGGTTAAGATGGGTCGTACGACAGCTGTGTAAACCCAATGGAATAAAATCTTGTAAAAAAATTAAAAAGTTTTTTATTTTCAAACCGTGTTAAATCAAAACCGTGTAAAAAAAGACCGTGTAAAAACAGAATTAGGTGTAATGCCAAAAGTATTAAAAGTTACAATTTAGGTTGTGGTTTTTGTGTACAGAAAAAGTTTTACTTTGTAAAAAGGTGCGAGTGCACAGATTAAAAATAACTGCAGGAAATGTATAAACTCACAAACGTTCAGCACAAAACGGCGGAAAATGTTTTTTTTTAGATTTCCTCATAAGCTCTTCTTTTCTTTAAATACAATTTTGCAATATCACATAAAAAAACGTCATTTTAATTTCTATTTTTGCACCGTTGTTGTCTCTCCTGCAAAATTTGTAAAACTGGACTTACAACCACCTTTTCGCTCTAAGCCGATAAGCGATATGTATTAATAATTGAGTTTGGTTGCTTGGACGTTGTGTTATTGTTGAATGAAAATATACTGTACAATCTAAACATTTAAACTTATAGCTGTGAGCAATCCCTGAGAAAAATCCCGTCTCATGGCATATCTTAATAATAAAACGCTTGCCCACCTACATTCCTAGCACACCGGCACGGTAGCCGTCATCGAATTCAGTTTTTCGAGAGATATAAAGATTACAAAGCGGGCGTGGCGGTGTGTCACATACGAACGCATAGGTTTACAAAATTATCAATACTCATAAGGTACAAAAAATAATTTTGAAATTTCAAATTGAAATCTTAGCACTACCAAGTTTTGATTCGACTTTATACCGCTTCATACATTAAAAAAATACTTTCGAGTTTTAAAACGGGAAAATGGTACAACTTTTCCCATTAAAGGGTAAAAAATGAATGCTATTCCTAGAGGAAAGGAGCAGGGACCGAAAATAACTGTTGTTTTACAATTTCCAACAGTGTTGCCAGATAAGAGAGGTTCTCCCTAGATTTGGGGTTTATTTGTTTGGATTGGGGGGAAATTGTATGACAAATATTTTAGGGGGAAATATTTTACAAACATTTTTAATTTACGCTTTGTTTATAATTTATGATGTTTATAAAACGTCGATGTCGATATCGCAGTCTTTGACTTAAAACTTCTATCTTATTCAAACTGACTCCCTTAAACTAGTTTAAATGAAAAGAGCTTTTTGTTGAACACGACTGTCGACATTGCTTAAAGAGTTTTAGTTTGACATCTGAGTGTTTACAACCGCAGCCGTATTTTGCGAGTTGGCTGGCCATTCTTTAAATCCATAAATCCATAAATTAACAATGTAGTTCTCCCACCCCTGAATAATAAATAGCATTCTCGTTTGGCCAAGATGTATTAATAAGGTGATAGCACTACGGCAACAACAAAAACCTCATGTATTTTATTAGTGCTTTTGAGCATGCTCATTGTCAAAATGAAATCAGAACCCACAGCAAGTGCGCATCAAAAGAAAATCAAATGGAAAAAGTTTAATCAGCTGTGGTGGTGCCACTACCTTATAAATTTGCCTTGCGTTGTGAGCTATGAAAATTGGCGTACGAGAAATTACACTTGTCGTCAAATGTTCTCATTGAACAGGGTCAAGGCGAATTCATACAGGTGATAGCGTAAGGGCAGCAACAAAATTTCAAAGTATTTTGTTTTTGTTTTCTGGATTTAGATTGTCAAAATCAGCCAAAGCTTTCTTTCTTCATTTTTAAACTGTCACAGTTTTACACAAGCATTTTGACAATCTAGACCTTTTCCACCACAAAAAATCAAATCAGCTGATTCAACGAGGTTACCTGTATTAATTCGCCTTGAACAGGGTGGTTTGCTGCAGTTAAAATTTAGGAACAAAGTAGATCGCCAAGGTGTCACAAGCCATAACTATGTGACGCGAAACTGAAAGGGAAAATTATTTTCAGACCGTTTTTTGCAATTTCCGATAGTCACTGGTCACAAGTATCACCAAGTTCAGTTTTTAAAACGAAAACTTGCCAACAGAACAGTTGCAGATGCCTCTTTTTATATTTCATATTTGAAATTTATATTTTAAATAGAACATCGCTAGCAATATTTTTTGTTTTGCCTATTTTATTTTAAATGCTAACGAAAAGGCTGCAAAACAATACTACATACGAACTCCTACTAGCAAAATGCAAGCATGTTCTTTAGGAGGCAAATTGGCCTACGTTAAGAAAGAATTTCGGAGAAGGCTTTCCGTACTTAGTTTACCTCGTTTATTTTATCATGATCGTGTTAAATGGTTAACCATGTTCAATTTCCAAAAATAATTGCATGTGACTTAACACGTTTTCGAACTTGTTGGTTTTGTTCATTTAACTTGTTTAAGCTCATTAAACATTAACTTGTTCATAGGACGTGCGCACCACAGGACTCGCTGCACACGACGTTTGCTTTTGACGCGCAATCTATGACTCCTTTAATGGCTTTATTGGGCTATCGATTTCGGGACTTCAAAATGGGATTTCGTTCTGTGTAACTTTTTAAGCAGGAAATTACAGAAGCTAGTCAACATTTTTATATAAACACATACTTTTTCTGTTAAACTGTCGTTTTTATTATAAAAAACAGTATTTTAAATAAAATAGGTTTTTATTTTAACAAAAGTTGTATGAAAATCTTATAAAAAATATCGCTAATCAATACAAAACCATTCAATTTATGCATCTTTTGTAAGTAACATGCTTACACCAAGTTAAAACTTAGTTTGTAGAGTTCAGAATATCGTTGCATCGAGTTCAAAGTTTACGAAAGTGCTAGAAAAATGCTCAGAAGCCTGTGTTGTTATTAAATGGTTAAATGTCGGACCGACATGCAATCATTTATTTTTGCAAATATTTTTCCCGAAAACCCAGTTCACCATTGAGGGACTGTAAAAACCAAGCACAGAGTGAAGCTTTAAATCCCGGGATCCCGAAGCACCAGCCCCGGGATTTTCGTATTTCTTCAAGACAGAACGAACATATGTGGATATGTTACCATATGTATATGGAAATCCAACCACGCCTTCTTCTGGACATTCCTTGCGCAGTCCACATCGGCGGCCGAACGTACCAAATGTATTTTAATTTAATCTCAGATACTTAGGGATTTACAAAATTTTAACAGCCCTGTCACCGAATCGTTGCAGCCAGCGCTGCATTTGCTTTTTGGAGTTTGTGCCATGTGCAATGCAACTGAAATTGCATTTTGTGGTTTAATTGGGGAAAACAATTTGAGGAATCCCCCACTAATATTTGTGTAATGTCCAAGATTAAGTGTCGACGATCGATTCGAGAGGATCGAAGGAGCTCGGTGTCACCGAATCGAAGTGGCAGTGAAGAGCTGTTTGAAGGCAATGACAGTAGTAGCCAGAGTGAGGAAAGTGCACCTGAATCTCCAGAATCCTCTTTGGTGCTGAGCAAATCTGCCTCGAAAGAATGTTTGCGTCATCAACCACCTACGTATCAACCTGAATCAGCGATTCAGTGGCTGCCTGAATGTCAGACGCAGATTCCTGTGAATTCACACAGCAATGGAATTGTGCGCTGGCCCATCATTATTGTATTGTTAGTGCTTGCATTGGCCATTTATGTGATGTGGCTAAACTCTGAAAACGGGAAACGTTGCTCGTACGATGGCCTGCATGAGCAATACCCGAATCAACCGAAAAGTGATTGGCACAGCCTCACCAGCGGCATAGAGAACGTAAAAAACAAGCGTTCCAAAGGGCCGGCCGTGTACCTGCTCATGCATCAAGGTGCGGAAATTCCGAATCTCGTGCACGACATAGTGGAGCGCACGTCGAATTGCGTAGGTATGCTTCGTCCAGCGAGGTCCCTACTGTACGATATACTTGTTCATTACTGACCTCTTCTAGATGGTGTAAAGAAACCGGCGGTGATGAATAGCAGCGACTTTACGACAGGGGAGACAGGCGATTACGGCAACGCCATTGTGAATTATAAAGAAAAAATTGCAGACCGTCATGTGGTGCTCATCGAAAATTTACATGAGGTATTCGCTCTGCACTTTGAGTCGATAGAACAATAGACTAACGAGTGTGCCATTTATTAAGATCCCTGGTGAGGCGGGTCGTGCCCTGCATACCATCTGCGACACCCACAGCCCCATTGCGCGCCACGTCGTTATATTTCTTACGCTGATGACGCCCCAAAGCAGCGGCGGTAGGTACTAGGTAGGCCTACGGTTGAGTGCGATTCATTGGTTTTTCTTTTAGGAAAGCCGATGGAAGTGGCCGAGCGCAGGCTAAACGACTTGTGGGGCAAACTCAAAAGCAATGAATTGGACCCACTCATAACGCGCGTGACGGATCAGGTAATTCTTCTTCGCAACTGATGGCAGAGACTATAATTTTTAAACATTCAATAATTGCAATTGTGAAACGCTATTAAATCTGTGTGATGAAAATGTAATGCACAAAGGAAGAACAAATGGCTTTTTTTTCGTTTTGCTTGGTGAAAATTCGTATATAATATTTTAATGTGGTTCTACGTACATCGAAAACAATTCATCTTTGAGATAGCCGAGATTCTGGTATTGGAGACAACAATAATTTCCTTCCATCAGTGGCTTATTAGCCGTTAACTTTCCATTACCACAAGAGTGTAAAATTACTAAACACTAGAGCAATTCGAAATTCGTCATTGACGTAGTGAAAAAAATTGAGTAAGTAAAAGTTATAAAACTTATCGTATAATGCGCAGCGGACTTCCTCGACCGTTTCAGCTTACCATTCTCCTATGTCTATGCTTCATATGAAAGCATCTACAATATGAATTTGGTGGACTAGTCCGCGTTTCATAATAATTTTCCAAGTTGCAACTCAACTTCAGTTGAAGTTGAAATGAACAATACCGATAGGAATTCGGCCACCTTCTGATAAATCTTAACAGGAGGCGCGAATAAAAGCTTACTATGAAAACATAGACCACTTAGGCAAATGGCAAATAAACACTGCCAACGACCTCTTCAGCTCAAATCAAGTAAAATCGGTGGTTTTATATGTTTCTAATCAGTTTTATTAGGGTTTTACAATTTTTTTATTTTTTCCAATACGCGTGTGTATGTAGCGATATTTATGATTCAGTTGTACAGACATTTATGGTTTATTGTATAAATGTAAATGTCGGAAATCGTAGTAAAAATGTAAAAAGAAATTAAATAATTAACTGCGAAGTATATTAGCCATGTTGACGCGACCAGTTCCGAACTGAATGTGAGAGGTTCTCACTTCACCTCTGCAGCAATAAAAGCTAACTCACGAACTACGGATGCCGACAGCAGTTCTTTAAACATAATTCTGTGGGGTTCTTGTGTATGTATGTACTTAGGATAATTAAAATACTACAAAACAGTAAATGTTACCGAACGTACGGACAAAGTATATAAAGCGTAAAAACTAAGGAAAATAAATATAGCAAATGAAAATGCTGAATGCATTACGAACGAAGGCGTCCCGAGGGTGCACGGTTCCATCTCCCACTTCTCCGAAGGCGTCAAATTGTCGAACGCTCGTTTAAAGGTGCCAAAGAAAAGCATTCCAGTGCGAATGAACTTTCAACTTAGGCACTCGTTTTATTAAATAAATATTTTATATAATATATGGACAAATATGAGAACATATGTACAATTTATACATACTATATAAAAATTTAATAATAAATACGATCAAGGAGGGAGATTTCTTTATTTTATGGTTTGGTTTCATTTGAATTTCGCGCTTGCCGGACCCGCTTTCACTGCTAGACGCTGCACAAATTGCACTGGAAAATTTAACAGAACTGGACCCGCAATCGACTGCCGGCATCTGCGCTCGATTCTCAATGTAATGCGATTAACGTTTCATTTGAGTTGAAGTGGGAAGTAAAAGTGGAAAACCGGGTATGCCTTTAACATTTTTTGTTTGATGTTATTTGTTTTTTTAACATGAAGTGCTGTTGCTTGCTGTTGTTTTTGTTGTCAGGTGCGGAACTGTCTTACCACTGGGGCATCGGCTTAAGCAGTGCTCTCGGTCGTGGTATTCTGCACCTCATGGCCAACATCCTACACAATGGCGGTGGTTGTGTGGATGGGTTGATGGGATTTGAATGGCGGATGGATGGCATTGTTGGTGATGACGGAGGTGCCGATGAAGGTTTCGGGAGTACAAGTAACAAAACGAAAACAAAATAAATATCAATAAACAAACAAATTAAGAAATAAAGCCTTCAATTGGATAACTGAATGAAATGCGAGTTGTGAATCTGAAGAACTTGCAAATGTAATAAATAATAATAAACAAAAATAGTCTATTCAATAATTCGAATGTTTGTTGGACTTTAATTCTTGATGCGCAATTGCTGAGGTCGAGGTTTAGATTTTAGGGTTTCTAATTTCCTGCTTCGACTACAGTCAAATGATTTTCTTGTTGTAGGCAATGAAATCAAGTTACAACTTTTGTTCCATGCGGCAATATGTTTGTGGGTGTTTTACTTCAGTTTACCTGCGGTTGTTGCTGTTGTTGTTGTGGATCGCCACCAGACGGTCCTCCGTTATTTGGCTTCCTGTTGCGTCGAGGACGACTGTTGCGCGGAGGACCTTGTCCACCATTGCCTGCAAATCGCAATCGAACGAATATGGAAATGTCTACTGAGGGAAAAATTGCCTACCATCGTCGCTGCGTGGATCACGACGACCACCGCCGTTGTTGAAGTTGCGGCGGAAGAAGCGCCTTTGTGGTCCTCCACGGCGCATGGGTTGGCCCTGACCATCGCCGCCCGGCTGCATAGAGTCAGCGTTCTGGTCATGGCCGCCCTCACCTCCTTCGCCACCCGAGCGCCGGCCCTGGCTCCGGGGATAGTAGTTATTAAAGCGTCGCCCGCGACCTCGGCCGCCGCCCCGCCTGAAATTATTGCGTGGCTGTCGTGGCTGCTGCTGCTGCTGCCCGTCCAGCTCCTCACTGTCATCGGGCTGACCTCCCTGCTCTTGGCCAGGGCCACCCGACTTTCGGCGGTTGCGGTTCAGCCAGGGACGGTAGTTGCGACGCTTGTCGGCAGCAAACTGACTGCCCCGCACCGGCTCACCCGACGGCCCGGTCACGTTTGCAGCTTCGTTCCCTTTCTCGCCAATCACCACATCGAATTCCACCACTTCCCCATCGCCGACGGAGCGCACTGCTTTCTTCGGATTGTTCTTCGCAATGGCACTCTGATGGACAAACACGTCCTCCTTCGTGTCATTCCTGTTGATGAAGCCGTATCCGCTCTTCACATTGAACCATTTCACAGTGCCAGTCACTTTGGTTGCTATGGAAAAAAAGAACAATTTTGTTTCGCTTATTATTCATTATCTATCATCAAGAACATGCGTGGAAACAAGCTAGTTTTTACGAAAGTTAGTACGAAAAAAATTTCTGTCGAAATTTTTAAATACAAATTGAACGCCCCAAAACCCGGATTCGATATCAAACATTATCAGGAAAACAATACCATTTTGCAATACTTATAACCAGGGAGCGGATTTCCATGCAAATGCATGTTTTTTTGTAATGTTCTCAGCAAAATGGATTAAATATCTTTCGGAATGAGAAAATTTCCTTTAAAATTGCATTAAATTGTTAGTGCATATTTCGCTTTAAATGCATGTTTTTGCATATTTGCAATAAAAGGCATATTTGTAAGCATATTCTAATGTTTTCTTCGCTTTCAAGGCATATTTTTGCATATTTACAATAAAATGCATGTTTAAGCAAATTTTTCAATTTTTGTTATATTTCTCAGATATTTAAGTATAATTTTGCCACTCTGTGATTGTAGAAGTGAAGGTGAATAACATGTGCAAAACAAGTTTTGTGGGTATTCTTTGTGTTCTCAATTGTGTTCTAATTTTCCAAATTTAGACGCATAAAAACTAAATTATTTCTTTAATGTTATTTTTAAAATATCTTTAGTGTTTTTTCTTCACTTCGTAAACGCAGTTATTCGAATGTATTCAATGTGAATTCTAATTTAAAATGTTTGTACCTTTTTTATATTTTGTTAGTATTGTATTCTTTGTGTTCACAATAAAATTAATAATTTTTTGTTTGCATATTTTTCAAATTTCAGATGCATAGTTTCAAATTATACAAGCATATTATATGCGCTTACTTTCCATTTCTTAGTGCATGAAAATCCGTTCCCTACTATTACACAGCGATAAGTAAAATCGTTAACGTTGCACATAATTGCCAGCCCCATAATGCAGCTTCAAATCATTGGGTTACCTTTACCATGTTTGGTACTTTCTTAACACTTTCGTGAAGGCGACATAAAAAATCCCATTTGCTCACGTTTCGAAAGCGCTTGATCTGTATTTTGTACGACCAATTAAACCTAGACGAAACAGTTTATATTTTATTTCTTACATTAAATCGATTCGTCACACGCTGCTACGTTAATAATCTACGTCCACAGTTTGCGTGTTGTTATATTTAAATATTGAATAGGAGATGAACGGCCAAACATAAAATCCAGATCTATGGATTTTATGCTGGAGATATCAAGCACAATACTTTCAACTCCAGTTAAAAAATCCAAAAAGTTGATTTCATACATTGGGTCTCTTTAGTCAGTGAAACTGGATTGTTGATGAAAGGCTAGGCAAGTCTCCCAATAATTTCCCGATTGACACATTAGAGAATTCTGAAAGGGAAACTTCTCGCAGTCATGTTGTGCATGAGACTTTCTGTATTAATAGAATATAGTTTTTTGCTTATTCATAATCGCGAATTACAACCTTTATTTTATTTAAAGAAGTTAGTTATTGTCTGATGAGAGGACAACCACTAAAAGATTTTTATTTGTTGATAAAATCGCCTAACTTTGGATAAACAAATTAAAAAGGGGGGTTATAAAAAATTTTAAGAAAGTTTGCATTTCGGAAATAAGGTTATAAGCAATTTTGCGTAGGGAGGAATAAGGAAACCATTCGTTATACTTTGATTGGTCAGCTAACAAAAGACCAAAAATTTGCGTCCGCCTATTTTACATTAACAGCCTATTTTTACATTTTATCTTTAAGTCCTCCTTGGTCAGACTATTTACGATGTGTATGCTGAACAAACTTCTCTGACATCGGGACATAGATACCATCAAGAAAAATTAGTGCAATGACAAGAAGCTGCATTTGCCGCAAAAGTACACGATACAAAGTCACGACAAAAAACATCGCTGTCCATGTGCAAACTGACTACAAACAGCCTGCACGAAACGTCCGAAAATAATGTGAGAACAAAACCAAATGTTTTGTTGTAACTCCATATCTCTGTTTAATTTATGGTTTATCTTTAACAATTACCGAGCCGGTACAAGGAAACCATGAAAATTCTTATTTTCAATGTCAGACTTTCCTTTTTTGGATTTTTCTGGCAGCCATATTTTTTGTGTGCACATTGGCGGCGCCAGTGAGCCTGCCAAAACATTCAAAGGCGCGCGCGTGCTCTCGCGGCCCACCCTCCGGCATAGACACGGATGAGGGACTAGTGAGATATCCCGCAAAAGTTCATCTTTAATTCATTTACCAATGACTTCTTTTGGTGGCGGCAACGGTTTTACTGGAACCTGAGCGGCGTCGCCTTGCGAGTCTTCGGGCTGCTGCTCCGTCGGTAGTTGCTTGTCAGAGTCTGCCATTTCTTCAGCAAAAATATCTAATTTCGGAATTTCACTCCGCGCTTGCTTTGCTTTCAATGTTATTGATGTCGGAGACTCTTTCAAACTACTCTGTTGTTAAATTCGAGTGATGGATGGTAAAAAAAATCACTCCAAATCCTTTCCGCTGTGTCGCAATGGTGTTCCGCCTTTCAGATCTTACTCGATTGACAAAATGGCATCTTCCGCTGGTTACACAAGCCGCCGACCACAAGCAGAACAATCGATATCGGTACGGCGATGTGCAAATATCCATGTAATCGATACAGCGTTGCCTCGTTCGAAAATTCGTATTAATACACACGATTTCCACAACAAAGTGAAAAAAAGTTATACCACTTTATTTTAATCTGAACATTTAGGCTACAGATCTATGTTTTACCAACGAGCCAGAGCGGTGAGGATACTTTAACGCGATGTTTTGTGTGACCTCAGAAAAGATGCAACGAAGTTTGTTACGGCCAAGCAGCACTTTTAAATTGGGACATCGTTTACTTCTGTCAATGCGAAAACATGTTTTCATATATTATTAAATAGTAGGGAGCGGATTTTTATGGAAATGCATGTTTTTTGGGAATACTCTCAACAAAATGAATAAAATGTCTTTTCGAATCAGAAAATTTCCTTTAAAATTACATTCAATTGTTAGTGCATATTTTTGCATATTTCGCTTTAACTGCGAATGGGTAAAATTTTACCCATGAAAACTGATTTTTAAAAAAAATCACAGGGATGGTTGGGGTAAAGATGGAACTACCTTAGTCTAGTGGAGGTCACTCTAAAATTTCGCCATCTAGCTAGAGTTACCAGACTCCAAAAATTGTGAATTTTCCGTAGGTGGAAAATGTGGCGAAACGTAGTGGCACTAGAACTTCACAAAAATTTGCCTCCTAACTCACCTGTACACAATACATCTTTTGTTCCCGTGTTTACCTGATCACTTTAAAAAGTATGGGAAAAAAGCTACCATTGCTGCCTAATGGGTATAAAATACCCAATGAATATCACAGCAACGTGCAGAGATAGAAAACTGAAATTTCTGTTTCTGATCATTTTGGGTCAATTCCAGGTCGTATATGAAATTTTATCAAAATCGTATGGGCGAAACTGGTACCCGGCTTTAACACTAGAAGTACCGAGCGGTCATTTGACGGTTTTCAGTTTTTGATTAACCGTAGCTCGAAAACGGTTTAAGTACGAATCTTGTTCTCCTTGACTTTTAATATTTTGCACTAACAATATTTTGCAAAATATTAAAAGTCAAGGAGAACAAGATTCGTAACTTAAACCGTTTTCGAGCTACGGTTAATCAAAAACTGAAAACCGTCAAATGACCGCTCGGTACTTCTAGTGTTAATGGGTTAATGCATGTTTTTGCATATTTTCAATCATACGCATATTCGTAAACATTCTAAGGATTTTTCTTCGCTTGCATATTAAAATAAAATGCATATTTAAGCATACAGTCGTGTCTGGGTATAGTGAACACCCCATGTAGTCAACACCTCGATGTGAACATCCAAATTTTTACATGGAGTACTCTAAATAGTGAACAATCGAAAACCTCTAAATAGTGAACAAAATTTTGAAAGCAATTTCAAGCAAAAAGCAACAAAAAACACAGGAAGGAATCAAAAATGAAAGAGGATATTCCCCTAATTTGTATTTTTGCTGTTGATTGTTACAAATTCAGCTGTTTCTTGACCTTAGTGGTTATGTTTTTTGTCGAGTGCAAACCGATTGTGGTTGAAAGTTGGCTTTTTTATGTGTATTTAAAAGTTTAATACAGATCAGAAATCCTGTAAAAGCTACTGATGTTATTGAAAGTTTCGATAAAGCTATCGTATGGGCTGAGGACAACAGTACTGATTATGTTGGTATACAAGCACTGCGTAGTCTACGCGAAAAAGCGTTTCGAAAGTCATTTTGTGAACGCAAGAAGCAAACGTCTATTCGCCAATTCTTTCAATAAGCATACATTTCTGTTTTTCTACTAATTTATTTTAATGATCTCTTGAATTTATATACACAAAGTGTTTTTTAGCAAATAAAACGAGGTTTTGAACAAAACTTTTAACCTTGATATAGTGAACAACCTCAATACTGTGAACAGGCCTTGCAATAATTAGTTCACTATATCCAGACACGACTGTATTTTTAAACTGTTTCTATGTATCTTATATCTTATATACGTAAGTCTTATAAACATAAAATTATTGATTACAAATTTTACAAAACCAAAGTTTTGTTGGTATTCTTTGTGTTTACATCAAATTTAAAATTTTTTTGTTTGTGCATATTTTTCAAATGTTTGATGAATTTTTTAAATTTTAGAAGCATTATTATTTTTAGTGCATGAAAATCCGGTGTCTACTTATTAGTTTCATTTGTGGTACGCACAGCGCACAGAAAAAAACATTCAGTGCAAATGTCAGCGTAAAAACGTGGACTGAAGCATCAAAACCATGATTTGATTTTTTTTGTGGTGGAAAAGCTCTAGATTGTCAAAATGCCTGTGTAAAACTGTGACAGTTTAAAAATGAAAAAAGCAAGCTTTGTTCTGATTGGCTGATTTCGACAATCTAAGCCCAGAAAACAAAAACAAAATACATTGAAATTTTGTTGCTGCCCTAAAGCTATCACCTGTATGAATTCGCCTTGTTTGTTTATAAAAAATTGTCACGGAAAGTCGCGCAAAATCAAGGAAAATGTGCAAACTGGCCCAAAACGCAGTATTTACAATGTTGCCCGCCAGTGGTCCGGTGTCAAGTCTGCAATCATCTATTATTTCCAAATCGTATTATCACTTTCATGTAGCCACAATGCGCATCAGTCGCCGGAGCAGCCGATTGGCTCGCTAAGTCTTGTCATTTATGTCGTTATGCCATTTTCACCAATTCCATGATGAAATAAACTATTATTTATTTTAAATTATTTCATCATGTTCCAACTCCAGTTTTAAACAAAATTTTAAATTAAACTCCATATTCAAACCAACAATTATTTGTGGTGAATATACACATGGTCAAAATAATAACTAAAAAAACTACCTAACTACCTAAAATTTTGGTAATGCACAATTTTTTTAGCGTATTGAATTCATACATGGTAATAATTAATAATTGACTGGCACGACAGCCCGCTTACGCGAGACTAAGGCCTAGCTTCCCGCAACCACCCGTGTTGGGCGTGTGAATTTGTACGCGGGTGGAAGGGACCTACAGTTTTATGCCGGTTCCGAACAGCAGGTTGGGAGCTTTTTCATAAGCAATTTTTACTCTCAGAGGTTTACCATTTCCAGCTGAGAGGACAGCCACCGAAAGAGAAAACGAGTTTTCCCGTTATTTTTTTTAGGTGTTATTACAGGCAGTATTTGAACCTGGGTCGCTGCCTTCGACTCGCGGTCCAACGCGGTCCACTAACCAACTGAGCCACGGCGGCTGCCATTCATACATGGTACTTCCTTTTTATTTTAATCATTTCAATATGCCAGTGCTTTTGAAAGGGAAAATTAAACAGGGATTGCCCCAATCTGCCGCGTTCGTGCTTGTTTCGCTGTAATGTGTTATTATTGGTTGGTCATAAAAGTAAGTACATTGAATATTTTTCACCTTTTTCAACAACCTGATCAAATTTTTCGCAAAGGTTTGTTATTTTATTTGTATTATTATTTAGTTATAATAAAATAAAAAGCAAAACTTATTGTAGATGGGTCGCAATAAACATTGTACTTCCGAGGAGAGGAAAATCGCTCTGAGGTTGAGAAATCACGGCCAAAGCCCTCGTTCCTATGCGAAATCGGTGACTGTGTTTTGTTCAGAATGCTTTGAAAGCTACGAAATATATTAAAAAAGGCGGAAGACCAAAAAAGACGTATATAATGACGGATAATCATATCGTCACTCTTACGAAAAAGAACCAATTTTTATCCCCGAGAGCCATTTCAGCAGACATCGGCAATGTGATCTCTTCCCGAACTGTTTGTCGAAGGCTACAAAGAGCAGATTTACCTGGACGAATATCCAGAAAATTTCCTTTGTTTCGGAAAACCGTAAACCGTTTTCAGAAACCGTAAATTCAATTTCAGAAATATAAATTCAATTTCAGAAACCGTAAAAGCTATTTCGGAAAACGTAAATAAAATTTCATATACATAAATTCAGTTTCAGAAATCGTAAAAGCAATTTCAGAAAGCGTAAAAGCAATTTCGAAAAACGTAAATTCAATTTCAGAAATGTTTTATGAAAAATGCACTTTCCCCAATATTTGAATTACGTACGGAACAAGGTGGGCCACAGAAGGTGTGCTGCGTTTGGAGCGTCGCAGGGGCTCGTTGACATCTGCAGCCGGCGCCGAATGGATGTAAGGCCTTATAAACAAATGACAGTTAAATGGGAACAATGTAAATGACCTTGTGATTTTGTGCGACAATGCGCCATGCCCTAGTTCAATGGAAACAGCCGTATCAGCACACTCAGGTGAGGAAATGCTACATCTGGGGCCCTATTCCCCATGCCAGAATATATGGTCGAAAATTAAGTGTTACGTTAAGTCGCATATGACTGTGCCACCCGTCCGATTACCTGCCATTATGGAGCAGCGGCTTCAGTATTAAAAACAATAGTTGATTACCGGAGACTGCGCAATCCACCACAGCATTCAGATATTTCTTTTTAAAGGTTTTATAATCACTGTTATTGTTTCAAATCTGGTGAATGAAGCAAAAATAAATTCAACATTTACTCTGAAATTGAATTTACGTTTTCTGAAATTCAATTTTTGATTTCTGAAATTGAATTTACGGTTTCTGAAAATAAATGTATGTATCTGAAATTGAATTTACGTTTTCCAAAATAGCTTTTACGGTTTCTGAAATTGAATTTACGGTTTCTGAAATTAAATTTATGTATGTGAAATTGAATTTACGTTTTCCAAATATGAATTTACGGTTTCTGAAATTGCTTTTACGATTTCTGAAAGCATTTTACGTTTTCTGAAATTGCTTTTACGTTTTCTGAAATCGATCTTGAAAAGGTGTAGTCTCTAATATATTCCTTTAATAATGCTAGCGTGGCAACTATCCCTCACAGCTGATTGAACCGTGAATAAGAAAATCAATAAACAAAAAGTGGTTGGCATACATGGCTCCATGGTCGGAAATAAAAAGGGGATGCAAGCGAATATGACACAGCCTGCGCAATCAGAACGTACTCCTGACACAAGAGGAAGCAAAGAAAATGGAGAAGTCACAACCCAGGACTGTACGCCTGAAAGTGAATTCGGAGGGGGCTTTCATAATTACACAGCAGCCGAGGTGTTTATACAAGGACTGGCCGGACTGGTCAATCAAAGCGATGTCGAAGCAATGATCAGGGCGCAGAAGCAAATGTTCGTAGTATAGAAATTGGCGGGTCTAGCGGTAATACATATTAACATGTTGAACCATTGATCTGTGGCAGGTTACAACGATTCGAGAAGACCAACGAGATGCTTCTGAACTGCAACGCTCTATCGCAGAGCCGCCTGAAAAGCGCGAACGACGACTTTAAAAAGCACGTAAAGCTGTTAACTGAAATGAAAAAGGATCTCGATTACATCTTTCGGAAGGTGCGTGTCATCAAGCAAAAGCTAAGCCTACAATACCCTGCAGCATATGCCGAGGCGCAACCACAACGCAGCAGTTTGGCAGAGGAAGCTGAAGATGACACAGAAGCCAGCGGCAGTGACGCAAGCAATGTGATGGAAACTGCTAAGGCAACCGAAACAGTTGCAGTGAAGGACGTGTTGTTGGCGGCAAACAGGGATTCTGGGGAAGAGGCCAAGGTCAGCACTACAGTGGAATATGTGCAAATGGAAGAGGCAGTGGAAAACGGCAAGCCGATTGAGAACGAGCTCATTAAACGAGTCTGCTCGATAGAGATGGCCAACCCAAACGACTCTTCCGACTGCACATCCGAGGACACCGGTTAGAATTAAAATGCATAGTATGTGTATGTAATTAATATAATTAATGTAAGCTATTCGTTAATAAAGCATATCGCAAAGGTGCGTGTGCTTACAATATTATTTGATATTTATACTGTTTGGGCACCTTTGAGATCAGTACTCGTCCGTCGTAGCTCAACGATGCAAATATCCATGGGTCTACATTGCTCCATTCTACGCAGTAAACGGAGTCCTCATGTTGATCGAACGCTTGCAGCAACCCGTCCGACAGAACACGTCGACGCTCATCGGCTATATTAGTGGCAGTTGGAGAGGAAATCCTCTTCTGCTCATCCCTAGAATCAGCAATCGCTTCCGAGCTGACCGAGCCAGCACATGTTAGTAGCACCTTGCAGTCACTTGAACTGGACAGAATCAACTGGTCATGAAATGTGTTGAACCGCACTGACCACACCCAGTGTGCATGATCGTTCCGGGTAAACACTGGCTCCTTTGGCGCCCGACAATCCCACACCTTAACGCAGCCATCATCGCCCCCAGTCACTACATGGCACTGTTTGTTTGGGTTGCAGTCCAAGTCGCGTACTAGTTGCCCGTGCGCATCTTCTATTGTCCAGGCGCAGTGTTGCGTGTCACGTATGTCGAACGAACGCACACTACAGTCGTGAAGTGTGAGAAACTGATGCCCTTGGTGGTGATGCGACCACTTGCCCGTCGTCAACGGCGGCGTATTCTTTGGCGCGTTTGTCCCCGCGACCTCGGCAATTACTCGTGTCTGCGCTTCAGCACGATCGAAGATAATCACCTTGCTATCGACTACGCAGGCCAGCGTGTTCCGCTGAGTGGGATGGAATTCGACAGTTTTCACCTTGTCGCCAAATGCCTTAAAGAGCAAAACAGAAATTTTTCCTACTGACCCGCGTTAACCTATTCTATAAAGTACTTCTGTGTCTAAAGCCTCCACCTGTTTCCAAGGAAGGAACTCAGTTTTTATACTTTGCTCGTCCAGCTCGGCGGGTAGTGTAAGCAGCGCCGCATGTGTTTGTACTTGAGCTCCCTTTTGCACATTGTAGCACGATGCCAGCAAATTCTCATTGTGTGGACTGCTGTTCAACTTCCACACTTCACCTTGTGCATGTTCGAATATCTTCAAAGAGCAACCATTGTGTTTAAGACAATTGCCATGTAACTGTTCTCCTCACCTTTGCTTTTATGCTGGCCTTTTCCTCATTGTACTCCAGAAGATGGACTTGGTTGGTGGGCTTTAGCGAGTTGGTGGCTATAAAAAATCTCACTTCATTGCCTTCCCCGTACTGCGGGGTGAGTGCTCGCGCCTGTTGGCGAAATGATTTAAAAATTTGTCGTTGCAGTTTTTCTCAATTACCTGTAATTCCAATCCATAAATAAGACCATTTGCCTCGTCCATGTTTACCAGCGACATTCACTGCTGATGTTTACTCAGTGTTGCCAGATACCTGAAATGACTTTCTCAATTTTTCGACCAGCCACGTTGAAGGAGAGTAGCTCTGCACTTAGACATTATATCTTTGAACTTTTGATGCATAAAATAGCTTTGGTCTCTTGGTAACCCCTCGATATAATAATTTTTTTTAAAAAAGATAAATTTAGAGATGTTGGCGAAGGCACGAAAAAAAGCATTTTTGTAGTCATATTTTGAATATTCTGAAAAATATATAACCTTTTCAAATTATTGATTTATTATTGATTATATACGAAGCCTAAAGACCATAAGATTATGAAAATATTTTTACCTCTCAGCACCGCGTACTTTTCAGTGGTCGAAAAATCGATCATTGGCCAGAAGTCGTCATGTATGTACATATGTAAGCCAACAATTGTTTGTTTTCATGCTTGATTATTATTTGACCAAAATTATATACATATATATTTGTTTTTATTTGAAATTAAATTTTTATTAATTTATAAAAAAAATAATAAAAAAAAAACACAAAAAAATCCAAAAATATTCTTAATTAAGGTCCTAAATGTAAGTCCTTAAAAGGAATTAAAAAAATATTGGCTATTTCTGGTAGCGGCTGAAAATGGGTTAAGGATCCGAAAAATCCCGTAGCATAAAATATAAATCTCCTAAACTTTCTCTTTAACAATTCTTCCTCCTAAAAATTCTCCTAAAAGGCCAAGAATCTCCTAAATCTAGGAGGAAATCTCCAGATCTGGCAACACTGTGTTTACTAAAGTTCGATTGTCACGAGAGATGGCCAACTTGCTATCGGTAATATTAGGTGCCCGATTATTTCACAAACTTGCGAAACCTAATTTCAAGGCAAATTAATACACCTTGCCTAATTTTCATTTATTTATCTAAATAAAATCAATCCTCGAGATGTACTTAGTTTCACATCACTACCGTTAACCACACTTTTAAAATCTAAGATTCCATTCCATTCGAAAGGTTGAGTTGGCATTTAAATAATGCCGCTGAAGTGGAGTTTAGCTTACTCTTTTACGTTAGAAAATTTGTGAGAAGAACCATGTTCAGGTCGTCAGTCTACTTTACCGTTCAGCGAGCTGTTTCGTTCCGATTTGTTGAATGAATTGTTTAGAAATCGGAAGAAGTTTGATATCAAAGTTAGGGTATTGAGTTTAATAAATTTGTTCAAAACAAAAAGCCCTTTTTACATATGTTGGGCTACATATGTTGGGCTATGTTCAAAACAAAAAGCCCTTTTTACATATGTTGGGCATTTTATACAAATTGCGGTACAAAAAATCGTATAAGGCTGGCAACCCTGGTGGTGCTTGTGTTGATGTTATCGCCAAAACAAACACCGTTTTCATTCTATTCGACGAACAGCTGACTTTGGCCAAATAACTGATTTTTGTTTTATGTTTACCTATCGGTGTTTCTACATTGCTCTCGCATTCGTGCAGAGAAGAACATAAATAAGGCTTGTTGACAGGTGAAACGTCAAATATGTAAGAGCTGAGAAAATGGCCACTTTGCGTAGAATCTAGCGAAATATGGAGACACTTTTCAATTAAACGAAGAAGAAAAACGAAAAAGTTTGTGAAAAGCGAAGCGTTGGGATAATAATAACCCAAATTGCACGCCAATCGCGGTAGCGAGAGTTTGGCGATATATATACGACAGCACCCAAAGGGGTGTGGCGCAAACAGGCCGATATAGAAAATGGAAAACATCGAGGCCGCCCAAGACGATGAGTGGATGAATGGTGAGCTTGTTTTCGTTTGACGTACTTCTGCTAAAGCGTTGTCTATGATTTGCGATATTCAGAATGGTAATAGCGCTTCCTGGGTAGCTATTTTGACGCCGCCCCATCCTAGACCTTGCAACGGCAGCGCGGCGTGTCCCATGTATGCGGCTTGAAGCTCTATTTATTTTTAACGAGTTGATTCGCCCCCTTCGCTTCTTTCTGCTTTAGTTGTAATTTGGTTAGTTCGGACGTCCGGCTTGGTTTGACGCTTCTAAATTCTTGAACGTGGGGTGAATTCGTGTATAATCAATTTTGTCACCGGGTTTTTCACCGTGAAGTAAAACTAAAAGTGGAAACAAGCGGCTTTCAAGGCAATCCAATGTTAATAGCTTATCGCTGTTGCTATTGTTTTTGTTGAACCACAGGCACTGGTCGTTATTAGTCAAATGCAAGCTATGACGAGATGGGCGTTTGTTGAGGTCAGCGATTCAGCGGCCGACACTGGCACCGACACCGGTGGCATAGTGTCAACAAGAAAAGCTGGAGCGAAGAAGCAGTCCCAGTAGCAACTGGCAGCATTCGTTAGTCGCCGGGCCAGTTATTAGGGAGTGCTTGAGGTTTGGTAGTAGCTAGATTGCGAGTGAGTTTTCTTAGCCCAACATTGGCTATATCAGTCTATGTTGATTAGTAGATTGATTATTGCGTCTTGTGTTGACTTTTTCACCACTGCCCATATCGAAATGACACAGTGTCGAATTCCAAATTCAACTTTAGTACTCATTTACAAAAGCCATGTTTTGTAAAATTTTGTATGTATAGAAACAAATTTGTGTAAAGATACGGCCACCCTTCTTTCTTTGGACTAAATTCCTTAAAAGCCAAATTTGTTTAATGCCAGCAGCCAACTATAGCTGTGTCGCTTTGCGTTTTGGCACACAATTACATTATATTCCAGCGGCTGTGTAGGTGGGTCGGTGGGTCGGTCTTTGTATGTCCTTGTTGTTTGACATTAACGTCTGTGGTGTCGCCTTATCCTACCGCTCTTTATACCTTCTAATACCGATGCATGTAATGTTGTTTATTGCATGACACCGAATTACAATAAATATTCCGATGCCAATAAACAATGCGCTAAATCTGCTGGTTTTTGCTTTGGACTTTATTGTTAGAAATTGAAAAGTTCATATTTCATTAAAAACTCTTTTGTGACAACTTTATTTCAAATATCCCAGCGCAGGGTGAAAAAACAATTTAGTTGATGAGTTTCGGCTTTTCGAGTTGGCCTGTTGTTCTCTTTACCACTTCCACCACCACCACTTCTTGGCTATCTGTTCTGATCGGTTGAGGCCGATATAGTGGTGTGTCTGCGCTTCCGACTCACTCATGACTTAATGCTGAACGTCGGTGCAATTGTTCGCGTGTGCAGCAAATATCCGTCGCACTTGTATCAGCCATTAGCTGAGCGCTCGACTGTCCGCCCGCCCATTCATCCATCTGCCCGTCTGGCTGCCTTGCCGTCTGCATTGGTTCTCCGAATCGATTTGGTGTTGATTTCGCATAGTTGGTAGTGGTCGGTGGCGCTCTCGCTATGCCGTATCGAACGCCGAAAATCGTGCTTAGTCTGACTGGTGCTCGTTTTTCCCTGCTCTCAGTCGCCCCCGCTTGGCCCGCCGGTCCGTTGGCGTTAATAATAACAAAAGACAATTTGTTTCTACGTTGTTTCGTTTTCTTGCGTTCGCGTTTGTTTTCACTTTTCGGGTTTCGCGCTTCGGCACCGTGTGAATTTCGTCTTGTGTTTTGTTTTTGTCGAATTTTGTTTTCGTGTTTGAATCGCTTTTCGTTATTTAGCTGGTTGTTGTTCATTTGGACTTATGGTTTTTGAAGGTCCGAAATCTAATTGTGCGGCAACAGTCCGTGATTAGCTGCGGTCGCCTTTCAATGTCGCGTCTTAGCAATAACGACACCATCGCAGTTCCGCTGTCCCAATCGCCTATGAAAGAAAGCGCCTAGTATATTTCCGACTCGCGGCGAATCGCAAATCTGCATGTAATTCACTGTCGCCCAGTGTTGCATAAATCCAAAAGTACAGATTTCGAATTGTCCATGTAACTAAAGTCTTAAGTGCCTCTCGAGAGGGGTGGAACCTTGCCGTGGCATCTGTTGTCCTTGCAAAGAGGCTGGAAGCGATAGAACTCTGTTTCCCTCTGACTCGCTTACTCATTGTGTCGTCAGCGCTAGCGCACGGTTTTTTAATTTGTTCCCCAAGATCTCGGATTTCTCTGATGACTGTTTTGGTTTTTGTGATGTCGCTGCTGCCTCTACATACTGTCGCTGCCGTCGAACTACGACCAGTGTGGACCCGTGACCGCGTTCTAGTGGGGCTTCACGGGCGCCCAATTTTGTCTTTGCTGAGCTCATAATTTTTTGTACGAAGCAGCGAAAGCAACATCGCGCAGAAATTTAGCGCGCGCGTTAATTAAAACATTATTAGCTTCAGCCGCAGCTGCTGTTTTGTTGTGTCTTTTAGTGTTGTTCGCAGTGCTCTCCGTGAAGTGATTTTTATTTTTAATATTTCGCTGCGGCGCGCTTTGCGTTTTCGGCCATTTGGAATTCGGCAGAATGCGGTCGATTGTTGTTATTTTCGCGGACTGCAAAAATCGAAAAGTATTGCGTGCTCCCAAAGCTTGCCGCAAGAACGGCGCAGTATGAGAAATGAATATAAGCAGAAACAGCCGGGCGCAGAGCCAGCTTGTTCGGCAGCGACATGCGTCACTTGGCTGCTTTCAGCCGGCGCGCCGCGGCGCTTACGCGTTTTTAGCTGCTGCTCTTCGCCCGTCGTCCGCTGCGCTGCGAGTGGTTTATTTATCAACGAATTACACATAGAACTGTAGGTAGGCGCGAAAATCAACAAGGAATTGATTGCAAGTAAAAAATTCTAGTTTTGAATTTCACGTCACGCGGCTTGGAATTTGCCGATTGCTGATTGCGAGCGGGAAATTGCGTGTGGGACTCATTGGACTGGATACACTCGCTGTGTGAGCAAAGTAATTTTGTATTGGTTACATTAAAGTGCTCGAGGATAAAGAAGCAGAACACATATAAATGTAAAATAAAAAAAAAGAATTCATTCAAACGAAATCAAGTGTAAAAAGGCTCCTACTGCTCAATTTAACTGGGCACGAAATATACGCGGAGTGTTAAAAACTTTAACGCCGCCACCGAACAACACATACAACAACATAGAGAAGTGTTGAAGAACGCCAACTGAAGCATTGCAGCAATTGATAACAGCCTGCGTCGCCTTACGCTTCGCAGTCCGGTAACTGGTGGCCACTTTGCGCACAGGTGTCGCGCGAGGTCTCACGTAGAAGTGGCATCTGTCCGTTAGTCCGCCATTTGGGCAGAGTGTTTGCGTGGGTACAAGCGGCACCAGCCAAGTACCTTTTGCAGCCGCCATTGATCGCGATTGTGACTCGTGCGTGTATAATTCACGAAATTTATGCTCGTTTTTAATGCTATGGAATTTCCAGTGGACTCCAAAAAAGTTAAAAGGTTTGTTCGCTGCACCATCCGCTTCCTGCTACGCCCTAATCGATGGCGTCTATGTTTGTGCTTTAATTGTAGTCTTAAGAATGCCCGACAGTTCGGCTTCAGTTGCGCTGGCTTTTGTCCATTAATTTCCTGCTGCTGCTGTTTCGCTTCGCCCGTTGATTATTTGTGTCCATTCCATACTCCTGCTCTTGTCTGTCCGACCGACTCATTGCACATCCCAAAATCCACTGTCAACCTATAAGTACGAGCGTTAATCATATGTATGCACATATTTAAAAACTTGCATTGCACATTGGTTTGACGTGCTTGCTCGGAAAAATGAGCTCTGGTGCAGTCCAGGCGCCAATGCCCAATCTTTGCGATTTTAACTTTAGGCTTTGTTTTGAGTGTTTGTGCTTTATGTGTTCCTTTTATTGTTTTCTTTTGTTATTTCACGCACCGCAACAATGACAACAGATAAGTTTAGCCGCAATGAATGTATTGTTAACCAAAATTTTGTAGTCACATAAAATTTTGCTGTACAAAAATCAAACACTATATTGAGCAAGAAAGTACTTATGTATATATTTCGATACTTAAATGCAGAGAAAGACAGGCTGTGTCATTGATACACGCGTAATTAGACTTATCGGGTCTGTTTTTGTTTAAATAAGGTAACGCTTGTAAGTAAAGGTATATGTAGGTATATAAATACGACTTGCCTGATTTAAGAACTAAATTAAGCAGCAAAGTTGTGAGCCATTTTGTTACTCCATTGGTTAAGGTTTGCCAACATAAACCATAGAATTCACTCAAAATAGCTTTGCAAGGTTTCATAAACTTTTTGCTGTACGGCTGTTAGTTCGATGTTCTGTGACCACGCTAGAAAATGAGGCTGAGTTTCTTGGTATGAGCGTTTGTGTTCGTTTAATGTGTCTAATCTACTGACCTTTATGTTGAAACACAAACATTGAAAGGGAAGGTCGATGGTAGCGAAACTGCCTAAAGAACTCTTACTGTTTTTTATATATAGGGTTTTTCATCATGAGCCGAAAAAGTAAATAAAGAAAAAAAATTAATTAAAATTTGAATTTTGATGAAACTTTATTATCAAAATAATATTTGGTTTGTGCCATTAGTAATGGAATATGACATCATTCAAATGACCACCACCAGCAGCCTGGCACACCTCGATTCTTTTTTTAGGTAATTTTCGATGACTTTTTTACATATAGCAGGCTGTAAGGCGCCAAGAACTGCACGTATGTTGTCCCTGAAATGCTCCAGAGTCTGCGGATTGTCTGCATAGACTTGGTCTTTCGCGTAGCCCCAAAGAACAAAGTCCAAAGGGTTCAGATCGCACGATCTTGACGGCCAATTGGCATCACCAAAACGCGAAATTATGCGTTCATCGAACCTGGTTCGCAATTCTCCCATGTTCGGTCGTGTTGTGTTTCATGTAGCGCCGTCCTGTTGAAACCATATCTCCTCCACATCCATATCTTCGATCGCTGGCCAGAAATTGTAATTGCTGGCCAATTGTTGTGAACGCCGGAGAAGCGATAAATTCGGGTCATCTTCAACACTGGCAGCTACAGCAGCAATATTTTCGGCCGAACGAGCAGGGCGATTACGTATTGGCCTCTGTACATCTTGTACAGAACCAGTTCGTTCGAATTTCGCCAATAAATCCGAAATTGTTGACAAAACAGGACCTCCGTGACGTCCGAGATCCTTCCTTAGTGCGCGAAAAGTGGTGCTCAAATTTTCACCATTTTTGTAGTGAATTTTCACTATGTTTACACGTTGAGCGATGCTAAATCGGTCCATTTTCATAAATGGCAAACACTAAACTACAATATTAACACAATGCAACGACAGATGACAGCTGCGGTTGTCGAACGCAGGGCTGTCAAAGTTTTCGGTTCGAAATGAAAAACCCTGTACATAGTACATATATGCAATACTTGGCACTGGTACTCGATTTCAGGGGGTTGGCTCATTGAATAGAGAAATTAAAAAGCCGTTATTAAATTTTAAGTAACAACTATGTACGTGCTACTGTAGTATGATCCCATTTTGTAAATTATTCAACTTTAAATAAATTATTCAACTCTTCATTCAGAACCTTAAAGTTAACGTTGTCTAAGAAAAGCAAAAGTAAAAGCAAAAAATCAGCTGACATATAATAGAAAACGAAAATTAATGATTGCCTTGGAGCTTGACGGCTTTCAATTGTGTGCCAGCCGAAAGTATATGTAAATGGACAAATTCAGCGAAAAAGAAAGCGGCGGTTCGACACCAACAATATTCACATCACAACAAAAGAACAACAATTAGAACAAATAATAAAACTGTGATGACAATTAAACACGAAAAAAGCCATATCCTATTGATTGATTTTGTTTTGACGGTGTGTGGCTCTTTTGCATTTTCAGTTGAAGGGCTTAAAACAGTGAATCGTTAAATTGAATACGAGGTTGTAAAATAAATGGTTTAGAGCCGTGAATATGGGTGGCATTTTGCGGTTTGTGTAAAAATGCATTTTATGCATAGATTGAGTCCGATCAATAAAAGTGAAATCAACAAGCAAAGTTGAAATAAATTATTCTGATAAGCAAATTACACTATATGCCATTGTTTTTGTATTTTTGTTTAGAGTAAACGGCGAGTGGGGTGATAGAACTTTGCTTAAGCTATACGAAGCGATTACAAATTCCACACCGCGCCCGAGATCGCTGTTGAGATCGTGCAAGTGGCGAGAGTCCAAATATTGACTTTATTTTTGTTAATTATCTGATTAGATTAAGATTAGGGGGATTGCGGTCATATCTGGAATAGTGCCGAGACGTTCCTTCTTTGATTTATTTCATTCCTTCGCTTGCCACGAGCCACATCCGACAGATTGTGGTATTGTTTATTTATGTAGAAATCACATGTAACAACCACACAGCAGAGTAGTTTTCATTGGTTTATTCGAAAGCTATTGTAATTATCTCTATTTGGAGTTGGAGATGTAGCTTATTCCTTTATATACTGTATTCCCATAACGCTTACATTTACGTAAGTTATATTAATGTACAATTTTACGATTCGTAATATAATAATGACAATACCAAATTTCGAACCATGGCCATATCATAATTCCAATTGCATAGTCAAATTCCTCTGTTATTAAAATTGCCGCTGTAAATACTACATGAGAGAATTTATGCTCTTTTGAATCTATACACATGAAAAGATACTTTCGTAATACTCCACAAGTTTTTGATTTTCATTCGTCGTTTGGGGACTTACATTTTTTAATTTTCTTGGACTATGCTTTAGTCGCCTTGCTGTCGAGGTAAGCTTCTAAAGCGTTATTGAGCTTCGGTATGCCAAACTTTGGTATGCAGTATAGCTCAAGGTGTAATTCTTCAATTAGGTTGCGACTGAAAACTGTTTTAAATGTACCTAAATCCTGCGTTGCAGCAAAATAATTTGCTCACAATTTCACCAGCTATTATATTCAGTAGATTTAATGTAATAAATATGTCTCAGTCAGCCCACAGTTTCATTTTCACACGGAAACATTTAATTTCATCGGTTTTGATTTAACAATGTTCAATCATATGCTGTCCGCTTGTGGTATTGCTTCGCGCTGATGTTTTTGTTCTATTTGTGTGAGTAATTTTATTGATTTGAGTTAATTTGGCCTAATTATTACATAAGCTAATATTAAGCTAATGAGGTGATAATTAACTACCATATTTCTTCGCGTTTGTCATCGTTTCAGGTTCAAATCAGAACCCAAATGAAAATGTAGCGACGATAATAGCACAACCCAATGCCGTTGGCATCAATTCCCCCACGAATAGTCCGACAGCTGTGGCAGCTCAAAAGCTATTCGACGATGCTTATCAGCAGCAACTGCAACAACAGTATCATCAGCATCAGCAGTCAACAAACGATAGCAGCAATCAGCAGGCGATTGGCGGCAATAATAATAACAGCAATAGCAACGCTAACATTAACAGCTACAGCGGTGGTATCAACCCGTCTGTGCAGCGATATTCGGGCAACGCCAACGAGTATACGTCCACGCCAAAATCGTCAAGACAGAGCGGCAGTGGTGGACCAGGGGGAACCGGAGCGGGAGCGGGAGCAGGACCCGCTGGAGGAAGTGGTGGTGGTGCAGTTAGCTCACCTACAAACTCTGGTGCGCATGCGGTGCCCAAGGATGATAGCTCGCTCAATATCGACTGCAGCATTTTAAATGAGCCAGAAGGCCACATTTACGTAGACTTGTCTCATAGCGGCAGTAATAACAACGTCAACAGCAGTGCCGGTACCAATAACAATAGCAGCGCCTGTGGTAATAGCGTCAATCGTGCTGTTGCCGCGTCAGCTTTAGCGGTGACATCGACACCATCGTCGGCAGTGCTAGCGGGCAGTGGCGGAGGCGTTGTTGTGCCATTTGTGATACCACCACGCCAAGCGTTGCTGCCCTGGGGCTCCAACTCGCGCGCCTCCATCATTAACGTGATGCCGTATGCACAGGTCGACATGTCACAGACGAGCAGTGGTGGCGAGGTGGCGGCCACGTTGCGTCCGGGCGAGATTGTGATGCGGAACTTGTTTAGCGACTTCACAGTGCAGGCAGAAAAGAAAATCGAGCTGGTGATGCTGGAGAGTGCTGATAAGAATCTGTCCAAGCTGCTACAGCGCGGCGAAGACCAGCAGTTCGACCAGCTGTTGTCAGCGCTGGGCTCGGTGGCGGAACATTGTCTGCCGTCACTGTTGCAGACATTGCTGGCCTGGCACAGGCGGCAACTCTCGGATGGTGAAATCAAAAATGATCTCAAGCGAATGGAGAAAAGCACCGCTCCGAAACCCTCCATCGACATGGAGTTCCAGCTGCAGCGGCGCGAGGCAGCCGTGGAATTCATATTCTGCCTAGCATTGATTGAAATACTCAAGCAACTGCCCTTTCATCCGGGTCACGAGGATCTCATCCGCAACATCGAGAATCTAGCCTTCAAGCACTTCAAGTACAAAGACGGTCTGCAAAACAATCCAAACGCGCACAACATACACATGATTGCCGACCTATATGCGGAGGTGATTGGCGTGCTGGCGCAAAGCCGATTCGCATCGGTGCGCAAGCGTTTCATGTGTGAGTTGAAGGAGCTGCGGATGAAGGAGCCGTCGCCGACAACAACACAAAGTGTCATTAGTTTGCTAATGGGAATGAAGTTCTTTCGCGTAAAGGTTGGTGGAATATTGTTTGTTGTATTAGGGATGTTATCAGAAGGTGAACGGTTGGTTTCATGTTGCAGATGGTCCCTATTGAGGAGTTCGAAGCTTCATTTCAATTCATGCACGAGTGCGGTCAGTATTTTTTGGAGGTTAAGGATAAGGACATCAAACATGCATTGGCTGGCTTGTTTGTGGAAATTTTGGTGCCAGTAGCAGCGGTAATAGCAGATTTGTGTTGTGGTTTATGGTCTTAGTTAAATGAAATTTTATGTTGTTTTTCATTGTAGGCTGTGAAAAATGAGGTCAATGTTCCTTGTGTAAAAAATTTCGTTGAGCTTCTGTACATGCAGACCCTGGATGCTTCGACGAAATCGAAACACCGTTTAGCCCTATTTCCCTTGGTCACTTGCCTGCTCTGCGTGTCACAGAAGACATTCTTTCTCTCGAATTGGCACTACTTCTTGGCGATGTGCTTGAGCAATCTAAAGAATCGCGATTCGAAGATGAGTCGCGTCGCATTGGAGTCGCTGTATCGGCTTCTGTGGGTGTACATGATACGTATTAAGTGTGAATCGAACTCGGCAACACACTCTCGGCTGCAGAGCATCGTTAATTCGCTTTTTCCCAAGTAAGTTCGCTTAAATGGTTTTATCGAGTTTTGACGAAATTCAATTAATTTGAATTAAATTTGCTTGCAAACAGGGGATCGAAAGGAGTGGTACCACGCGATACCCCGCTGAATATATTCGTGAAGATTATACAATTTATTGCGCAGGAACGCCTGGACTTTGCAATGCGGGAGATTGTATACGACCTGTTGTGCGTGGGACGTTCCATAAAAGTACAGTATATCCATATGAGCAAAAAGTTTCAGTTTGGCTGTTAAGAATTATGTTGAGTTTTGCCACTCGGAGCTGTCGAGCTATCGATAGATTTATCATGTAAAGTTTTATCACGTTGCTTGCATCCAGAATAATTTTAAAAAATTGAATTCACAACGGCTTATTCTATTGTCATTGTAAATATTTAAACACCTTGATTTTTCAATAATTTGTAGTTAATACTCAATCCGGAGCGCATGAGCATTGGACTGCGTGCGTTTCTTGTTGTAGCGGACTCCCTGCAGCAAAAGGACGGTGAACCCCCTATGCCTCGCACAGTGCCTGTCCTGCCATCGGGCAACACGCTGCGTGTGAAAAAAACGTACATCAATAAGATGCTCACCGACGACACGGCGCGCAGCATTGGCATGTCTACGTACTTTCCACATGTGCGTCGCGTCTTTGTGGACATTCTGCGTGCGCTCGATGTGCATTACGGACGCCCGCTGATGATGACCAGCACGCAGAATCAAAACAAGGAACCCGATGAGATGCTCTCGGGCGAACGAAAGCCTCGCATCGACCTCTTTCGCACGTGTGTGGCGGCAGTGCCGCGGCTCATACCCGACACAATGACCGCGCAGGAGCTGGTTGACATGCTTTCGCGTCTGACGGTGCACATGGATGAGGAGTTGCGCATGCTGACGCACCAGTCGCTACAGACTCTGGTTATTGATTTTCCGGATTGGCGTCAGGATGTCGTGCACGGGTACACTCAGTTCCTAGTGCGCGATGTCACCGACACTTATCCGCAGCTGCTGGAGAACTGCACGCGAATGCTATTTGTATTTCTGAATATTTGGCGCTGTGCAATCAACGTGAGTGCGAACGGCAATGGCAGTTCGTGCACAAACACACTGAAGACACCCACCACAGTAATGGGCGTGACTGCGGTAGGGGGCGGCCTGGGTGGGGCTGTGTCGGGGGTTGCCGGTGGTGTTGGCAAGGACACGGCCACAAGTCAGCTGTCGAGCGCTAGCAACGTAAAGAGCGTCAACACAAACTCTAGCAGTGCCTCCAGCATCACGTCGAGTGGCATGTCGAGCATTACACAGGCCACTGTGATCAACATCGGGGACGCAGCGAAGAAGAATGAAATCCCGCTCTACACGACATTGCACTTTGTCGAGGGCTTCGCTTTGGTGCTGCTGTGCAACTATAGGCCGTTTCTGCGCAAGATCGCCGCGCTGATACTGAAGGAGGTGAAAAACCTGATGAAAGCGTTGGGCATACCGGAAACAGAGCCGCCAGTGATAGATGTAATTGACAAGTGCTGTCCGCAGGTACGTTGCAATAATTTGAAATGTATTTGTCGAATTTTCGTAATTAACTTGAATTAATTCTTACAGGTGTTGGAGAAGTGTCTGCCACACTTGCCGCAGACTGAAAAGACGGCAATTTTAAACGCCAACGTTATTGATTTGCAATGGATTGCAGAGCGCTCAAGCAGTGTTTGGATGGCCGGTTTAATTGATGGTAAGTTCATAACGCCCAGTCGCTATCAACCGAAGGCGGTATTAACTTGGCGCTCTTAGTTTCCTTAGATACTTCAAAATCATCAACGTCGACACTAAATTTGTCACAAGCGAGCACCTCTCATCAGCAACAGCAATTCGATCCGTGGTCGATTGTTTTGTTCGGTTTCTTGGAGCGTAATCGCATTTTGCAGCAATGCCCCTCAGCCGTTGCGCAAGCTTGGTCCATATGCTATGCACGCGTCACTACACTCTACAGTGTCATTGATCCAACGTAAGTTCGTGATGGTTGAATAATTGGTTTTGACACAATCGTTAATCGGGTATTTTGTTGTTATTTTTAGACCTGTGAGTGACAATCGCGCCTCTTTGCTGCGTAGCTCTGCGCCCACAAAAAAAGTACCCACCGAAAGTCAGAAGGATCTCTATCTGCGTCTGTGGCGTAACCAAGTGGCATGCGCAATGCGACTGGTGCCGCAAATTCCAAGTGTGGCTGTGCGTTGTGCATCGCCCGATCTGAGTCTGAGGTAAATAGTTCAGTAAACACTCGCAGGAAATAAATCTTAGCCATTAATCACGCATATCGTCTGTACTTCATACTCTCGTTGCTACAGTTCTATTCTAAGCTTCACTCTACCTCTATTTGAATTTTGATTGGCATATTCATTTTTTGCACATTTTATGTGCGTGTCCTTAATTTTCATAGCACCAAAGTTAATTTTGTATACATGTTTAACGTATCTAGCTGTGTGTGCGTATGGAAATTTCATGTGAAGTCATTGCACATCCGTCAGCAATAGGCAAGCTTGTTTACATACTAATGAAATGCGCACACACATTTTGTTGCATTGATTGCGCATAATGTTGTATATGTGTGTGTATGTGTACTCATAAGAAATTTAAATTGTTGCATACAATTTCCCATGTTTTATCAACTATAACTAAAACGTTTTAGTTGTGATTTCTAATTGCTTCAAATGTTTTGTATGAATATAAGCAGTATTCAGCTGCACATTCTCATCAATATCACATTTAGGTAAACAATTTAATTCACACCACATTTAAGAAAACATAGAGGGACTTGGAATGGAGGGGCTTATGTCGAAAATGTTCTGTATTAATGGTAATTTTACGTTTTGAACGTCAAGACGCAGACCGTATTCTACTTTCCGATTAGGCTCTTTGGAACGAAAGAAGTCGCACCTGGTTAAGGCTAAAATCGAAAGCCTTTTTTGAATAGTTTTTTATTATAAGAGTGCAAAGAACTCTTTGGACTATTCTAAATTAGACTAACAGCCCTAATTAAATAGTTTGGACCGATTTATACTTTTTCGTATTCTTTGCAAATTGTAAAAGCTCTTAAATGATCAGTTTCGAGGGGATGGCGACTGAAAAAAATTGCTGCAGAGCATTGCATTTCACCAAATTCTCGTATATCCCTCTTAATGTGATCGTATTGTGCTATTACTACTATAACCTGTTACTTATTTCATGCGGGAGGGAGATTATGCTTCCACACTTACTTAACTGGCTATAACAACCAGTTATCGTGTTACGACCTGCCGTAAAAGCTCTTTCCTGGCGCCTCTGCTTTGTGCGCGCCTTCTGCAGTTGGTCGCACCAAAGGATGATAGGGCGTCCTCAACTTGGTCCTTCCACCGGAGACACGGGCTCCCTCTTCGTGGTCAAGCTCCAACTACCTCATCGAACACTTTTTTCGACGGAGCTTCATCATCCATACGCCAGACATGGCCAAGCCAGCGTAACCGCTGGATGTTTCCACACAGCCGAGAAATTATTTTGTGGGCAAATGTAGAGGTTGAGGTTCTGTTGTTTAAATTACATATTTATCATCATTATGACAGAAATTATGTATTTATCATTAAAATATTATTTTGATTTACTAAATATCAAACACAAAATGTTGTCAGCAAGACTCATAACACTTCGAAATGGATTTACTTTTGGTCATGATGTTACTATAATTGTAATTCATGCATTCAAATGTTTATGATCGTAAAAAATATGTTATTTGGAATGCATTGGAAAGGTGTGGGCATAGTTTGCATGTAAATGTTCGAATTGAAAATTGGTAGATTCAATATCGTCTTCCCCATTAGCTCAACTAATCGTTAATTCGGCTATTTGCATTTCAGTAAAGTTTAGTGATTGAGTTGACGCTGATAATGGTTGATAGGTTTTTATTGGTTAGGTGTTAATGTGCGGCAAATCAGCAAATAAAGCATGCAAAAACAAATATTACAAAAAGTATGATTAAAGCAAATCTAAGCAATTAAATAGTGCGTGCATAAGCGTAAATACAGGGTGGTCTGAAAGTGTCTGTACACCATGCCTATGAAATTGAAACACATGCAATTTTTCCAAAAATCCCCCTAGCTTTGAACATAAGTTCACTATAGGGATACCCAGCAGGAACGACTGGTCAGAGGACCGTCGCTCACTGCCAGACGTCGTCGAAATCTTCACAGACGGCTCTAAACTTGAGAATAGAGTCGGGTGTGGGGTTTTCTGCGACCAATTGGGGGCCAGCATCACTGCTCGGCTCCCGGACCACTGTAGCGTCTTCCAAGCGGAGACCATGGCAATACTGCTGGCTGTGGACCGGTTGCGATCGCAACCCCCCATTCCCTCGGCTATTTGTATTTGCTCGGATAGCCAGGCTGCAATCAAATCCTTGAAGGGTATTTATACCTCCTCCAAACTGGTGGCAAAGTGTCGTGCCGCTCTAAACAGCTTAGCGGAACATGCCAGGGTTCACCTGAGTTGGGTCCCTGGGCATAGCGGCATCTCTGGAAACTGTGCGGCGGATGAGCTGGCCAGAAAAGGCACTTTGCTTCCAGCACCCACTACGCAATGTAGCATCCCCCTTGCGACTGTTAAACTGATGATCAGGCAGACGTATCTTCGCCTGGCTAACCGACTCTGGGCGGAGGAGCGCCACTGCAGGATCTCCAGAGAAACCTGGCCGTCGCTTAACCATGGCAGAACAAGTGAATTACTGCGGCTAAAGCGGAATTCCATCTATCCCACAGTATCTGTGCTGACAGGACACTGGACGAACGGCGAGCACGCCAGGAGACTCGGCCTCCCTTTCAACGACCATTGCCGCAGCTGCGACGATGTGGACGCGGAGGAAAGCGTCGAGCACCTGATGTGCTATTGCCCAGCACTAGCGAGGAGACGACTCCGGGTGCTGGGAGCGCCGTTCTTCAGCAGTCTGGCCGACCTCTCAGGACCCAGCATCGGCCGCATCGCCCGATTCATCACGGAATCGGGATGGCTCCTGCCTGACACCCGGGGGGGTGTGTTAGCCTGAAGGGCGGCCACGTCCTTCACGTGGTACCACAACGGGCCGTACTATGGCCTAAGTGAGCTCTTCTAGCTGCCACCCTAATCTAACCTAACCTTTCCAAAAATGTTTTTTGGACTGTATTAATCAATATTTTAGTTTTTAATAATTCGATATTAATATTTGGTGTGAAACCCTTCCTTTATGTGGCAATCCATTATTCTGCGCCTAAAGCTTTCGCACAAATCACGTACTTTGTCATTTCTGATAGAGCTCCATTTCTGCTTAGCTCTGACAATTAACTGGTCCCTATTTTTTGGTTTTGGACTTCGGAAGACTGGCTGCTGAATCTTAGCCCACAACATTTTTGATTGGATTTAAATCTGGAAAATTTTCAGGCCAGTCAGTCCATACTTCTCCAAAGCAAGTTTTTGCAACCAAAATGCTCGCATTAGGCCATTCGCGGCCTAACTCGTTATTCGCGGAAAACTCCTCTCGTACGTGCACAAAATTTTTGCCGGCCACCAATATTTTTTTTCAGTTAAAAGGGGCTGAACCGGTTTTACATAAGCGTGCTGGCTGCAAGGACGGCTTTTATTGTACCTTAGAACCGTCGATCGACTCACTTTCAGGGTCTGACAGCTGTTTTCGGACGCATTCAACCGTTTGGTTATTGTCCTAATTCCTACACCATCAGTGTCTTTAGCCATATAGCAATTTTTCTCTTAGTATGCGGCGACAGTACTGTTGGTCGACCGTTTCTGGGCTGATATGCCACACCTTTTGTAACTCATTTGATGACCGTAGTTCTGGAAACCTTGAGCCTCCTACTAATCTCAGCATTCGACAAACCAATTTTGCTGAGAAATTGAATTTCTATACTCTCTGGCTTATATCATTGTAGGCCAGTGGCGGATTCAGGGGTGGGTTTGGGAGTTGAAACCGCCCCCGAAATATTAGGATCGACTTTAAAATTACATATAAATTAAAAGGCATTTTTGGCATTTTATGAATATTGAAGAATTATTTTTTGAAATCCCTCCTTGAAATATTTTTCTGAAATCCGCCCCTGCTGTTATCAAAAATGAAATTCGGAAGGTAAACGCATTATGGAAGCTGAAGAGACCTTTGCAAAATGATTCAATTTGAAACTCAAATTTAATAAAGGTAGTGCAAAACTATATAATAGAACAGAAATAGTACAGAAACTTTCGGATCACTCTGTACGTCGAAAACCAGATAATAGTCATTTTCCATGCCATCCCGTAGGGAACGCCTGATGAATCATTAGAAATAGTAAGAGATGACTTGGCAAGTTGTATTTCTTGAATCTTTTCCAGGTATTGTTTTTTATACAAATTTAAGAATAATTAGATATTACAAAAAATTTCGTTCCATTACAAAGATATAGCATCAAATTTATCCGCGTTCCAATTAGACACATTTGCAAGTTTTGTTTATTTATTTCAGACAATAAACAATGTTTGCTTCACAGACTCTTAAAGGACTAAATACTAAACATATTTTTAAGTAGCACTTTTGAACAGTATTTTGATTCCGCGAGATCTAAACTACACAAGGCGACCATCTTATGTAATTCAGTCCTGATAGCTTAAATACTACTCAAACGCGTTCAAATTCGTTCCATTTCGTTTGGGGAGCGTGTACAATGAATTATTTATTTACCTGCTTGTAAGAATTTAATGTCATTCAAAATCGGTGTATGTGTATGTTGTATAGTATGTGTTTGAGTATGTAAATGAATAAATTCAGTAAATGTGAATTCATTCGGCAATATGCAAGGCCATGCCGGTGGTTCTCGTTGTCAATTTGTGTATATGGATCTGTACAGCACATGAGCCGGGGTGTGGTATGCGTAATTATTGTGTGTGGCCTACATTTGTTGTAGTTTTGTGTAAACACTGGCAATTTATTCACACGTTAATAGCACATTTCAAACATACTTTATAAGAATAAAGAAAAACCAATCATCAATATTTGCTTCATATGGCACATTTTCAACCAATCGCTTGCTAAGCACATCATGCATAACATTTTCGCAATGAATACTGATGTTTCGCAGTAAAATGAAAAATTAATTTAATGTTTTTAATTTCGCTTCACTCACTGACTCACCCATCCACCTATTGATACACATATATAAAATCTACATCATGAATAATACAATTTGGAAAACAACCGCTTCACCAAAACAAATATTCACTCGACTCGTGTCGACTCCACCTCACAACACACTGGAAAATCCCCTCGAAATCAATAATTCAACTGAAACTTGACCATCCGGCCACATTCTATGCCAACACAAACGACACAATAAATACCACACAAATGCGATAAACATCACCCAATCATCCATGAATAATTCTAGTCTACAAGATCAGTCGGACTCGCGCTCCTTGTCCGATTCCTTGGATAACATACCATCGAATGTGTTCGGGCCCGAGGGAATCGTGACACGCTTTACGCTGCCGCTGTCCTATGGGCGCAAGGAGGCGCGACAGAAACGACTTGGGTAAAAACAAACACAAAATTACGAAACATAAGCAAAAAGTGTAGTTTTAGCCAAATTCGATCTATATTTACCAATCCGCAAATTTAGTTATATAGCGATATTTGTAGTCTGTGATAATGATTGTTGTTTGCACCCGTTGAAATTGCAGTTACTTGGTAGAGAAATAAGATAATGCCATTGTTGTTGTACATATTGTGAGGTTAATATTAAGAGTTGCTTACAATAAGTTAATTTATTAGTTCGCTACTTTTTAACTTGTATTAATTTGAGCACTGGAAAATCGTTGCATCTTCTGCATGTTGGTCACACGTTGGGCGAATAGGAGACCAACTTTTAAAGCGTACTAAAACCTATAAACGGAGGTGTTGGATTTGCCAACGCGTGACTGGCGTTGAAGAAGTGAAGTTAACTACGTAGCTGCTGCTTTGAATGCAGTGCTGGATTTAGCGTGGGTGTGCACAGGCTTGCTGGGTGTCCGAGCTATCCACACCGCGAGAAGGCGGCAACCTCAACCGGCAGTTCACGTTTATTTTACTCGGAACTTGCTTCAACGACTGCTTGCTGTCGCTCGCGGCATACAACATTTGAATTGTCTATTGTATAGGAAGAATGAGGATAAGACACCTAACACGTCTTAGTGATTCCAGCAATTGAAAATTACGGTGCTAAAATGACATGAATGGTTTTCAAGATATCGCTTTCTAAAGCTTTAACGTGCTTCGAAATTGGGGACGACCAAAATGCAAAATGTCTGCCTGAAAGGTTTTAGCGTACTAATTTATAAATTATACTACCAATTTTTGCCATACACTTTCCTGCTTCTCTTTGTCTATTTTAAAAATATGTTTTGGTTGTTATTAGTAAATACTATATAATAATATATAACTATATATTGTGGCGTATAGACTCTTCGCTGGTAAACAGAAATAAGTGGAACTTTGGTCAAATGGCCGCGGCACATCTCTTATATTTAACTCAGTTTTATGGTATACTCGTACCTGAAAATATGAACATCCCTTGTTTTCAATACGCATATGCAGGATCGAAAATCGACACAAGTCGCGCCATTGCACAGTGATTCGTTCCATAGACAAAATTCAAAAAATTTATAGTCTCAGAATTTAATGATTTTGATGTCATTTGAAAGGTAAAACTCCAACTAAGAAAACCCCAAAAAATCTGTGCAAAAAATTAATTAGTGTGTGTGTGCAAAAGCGGCTCAAAGTTGAAACTTTTTTCACAAAAAATGTAAACACATACTTTCTGTTTTTTAGTCTATTGAGTAAAAGAATTTTTTAAAAAATACATGGTTACCAAGAAGTTGCTAAAACTTTCAATATAGATTAAGAAATGATGTGGCCATTTTCGCTTTTAATATTTTCTTAAAATTTGCAAAGCTGAGGCCTTTACATCACTTTTAATTCAAAATATTTTTCTAAATCAAAAATCGGAAAATTGGCAAAACTTTGAGGAAAATATCTAAAAAGTATGTGAAAATATGTTCCTGGATTTTTTTTATTTTAAGAAGCATTCTTTCTTTGTCGGATAATGTAATTACATCCTCCGATATCTTCCGATCTCAGAAAATAATTATATTTGAAAAGTGGTCTAAACACCTATTTTTCGACAAAATTTATTTTTTTCATCCCTAAAAGTATGCAATCAGCATGAAAAATTTAGAAAACTGCAAAAAAGCAAAACATATGTCTATTATTATCATTTTTATTGCAAAACTAAAGGGTGCTAAGACAACTTCTGTTACTCTTTGCAATTATCAATGTTGACGTAAACGATTGAATGTAAAATCTGAAAAATCTAGCCAACACACTCGTTGCTATAGCTCACCAAAAATGACGAAAATTGCAAATTTAAGTCTCAGACATTGCCAAACTACAAAAGTTTAAGAAAAACAAAATGGAGATTTCATTTCAGCAGAGCATGATTAACTAGCATACCAAATTTTTTGAAGAACGGACCACTCCTTCAAATTTTGTCCCGCGGTTGTATGGAGTCGAATCACTGTGCGTTGTCATATTTTTTATCTTAGCAGAATGGCTGACATGAAACGAGAGAATGTGTCACTTAATTTACTCCTGACATAGTATTACTATTTGATGTAAAGTCACTAGTTGCCATATCGTTGAGAGGAAACGTGGTTGGCGTCAAAACTTTAAATATCCCACATAAGCTATACAGAACTGGATTAGGCGTAGAGTGACACCTTATTTTGACACCGAGCAACGCCGGGCAGCTAGCAGTCTAGACCCCACAGAAATTTGAAACCTAATACAGGACAATGTTTGCGATTATTTTTTATTTGGGGGTATTTCCAGCCCAATTCCAACAACTAGCACACGTCGGCTGACACGATGCACTGCTTCTCAAAAACTATTAGTTGTCCTATGCGAACACAGGGTTTTTGCTATTTCTTGCTATGCTTTCCTCTTGCTTTGCTTTCCATTCCTCCAAAAGTGCAAGTGTGTAAATATCGCCGAGCGTACCGCGCGTTGGCAATGGTTGCTATGCCATTTGCGTGTGCTTGTCGCTATAGTTTGAGCACTTCCTTTCCTCATGCAAGCGTCTGTGTATGTAGTTGTCTTTCTGTTGCTACGACGAAAGCACCGAAGGAAGTAAGGATTAGTGTCAGAAATACGGCTTGTGCGTTTGAATCGCGAACACCTTCGCATGGTAGCACGGAAAAGCCGTATTTTTGGAGTCCTCTGGGCAGTTGAATGCTGCGAGACACATTGGCTACAACTAAGATCTGGTTTTAATGCACTCTTGCAGCTCGTCGCCCGACTCACTGAATGCCGATCGCAGCGACAAATCCGCCATGGGCTCGGCCTCGCCGCAGGCCCTCTACAAATTGGTTGTGCCTTTGCTGCGCTGCGAGGTGGTGGAGGTGCGCGACGCAGCCGTCAACGCACTCGGCATGATAAATCATGATGCGCTCAAGTAAGTGAAACCCCGTTTGTACAATAAAAGTAATGACTGTGCTCACACATTCGAACGTGCAACACGTGCTGCTGTCTTACTACTTGCAGGGACTTAATGGAGGAGCTGGTCGTCTACATACGGGAGGCGGTAGATAGGAAACAGGAGAACATGCGGCGGCGACGACGCCGCGACGCTTTACGACTGCAGCTGGTGCGTGTGCTGGAGAAAATCGCCGAGAACGGCACCTTTGGGGTTAGGTGAGCGCTTGAAGTGAATTACTATGTTACGGCTCTCCCATTTGCATTGCATAATTCAATGGAGTGGCGGGAGGTACAGGACGTTGTGCACGGTGTGCTAAGGGTGCGTTTTTGGGCAAAATGTTCGGCTCGGCCTAAGTTACGTTCAAAACTTAACTGACCATGGCAACAGTTAATGAACATTGACAAAACTTGAAATTTTAGGAAAGAGATGTCCACGTAGTACGTATTCTGTGGGCTTGGGCTTGCAGTGTTAATGGCCGAAGAAGCGTGAAGGTTTTGTGATGGTTTTGTGATTGTCGAAAGAAGAAGGAAAAAATATGGCAATCAACCTTCATATGCAGCTATAAGCTTTTATCGCTCAAAAGTGGGTAATTTGCCCATGGATCAGACTTCTTCAGAGAATGTTACGCCAAACTTTATTTGGGCACTTGAAACAAGCTATTTGCAGTTGTGATTGATATGATTAGTTTGTTAGTTTGTTAGTTAAGCCCGCAGGTGAAATGCATTTTGTATGCCACAAACTAAGCTCTTGTGCCACTGTATTGCACCACCCACTCCGATACTTGGAACATGGCATAAAAGCATAATAAGAACGTTCTCATAAAATATCAACAAAACGTAAATTATTAAATTACCATTTCTCTGCTGTGCTTGCGTGCTTGTTTGTGGTGGACGTGACGTTTGTGCAGCACTTGTGTCCTAGAGCGTGATACGATGTCGCTGCATCCGACTTTCGTTGAGTACATCGAGGGCGCCATACAGTACCTAATGGCCGAGACGGACAAGGACAACACCAGCATTCGGGAGGTGAAGGCGCACTTTTGCAATTTCATACGCAAAATGATCAAGAACTTTTCATGTAAGTTTACCGCTCGTTTTTTATTTCCGCTTCATCTTTGTCCTGCGACTTGATTAGACTTTTTAAATTGGTGATGCTTAAAATGAGATATTTGTGTGTTCTTCATCGTTTCATGTGGGCATTGTTCAGTGGAGTCCTGCGGTACACTGCTGACGCGCGAGCTGAAAAGGAATCTTTTCAATTTGTTCGTGAGCTGGTCGGGCTCGTTCTCGAAGCCGCTGGGCATCGCCTCACAGATTGGACAGACGCCCGAGGAGGAGAAATTACAATTTAACGCATTGCAGGTAATTTTAGCGTCTTCGTTGCGTGTCAACCGCAGGTTACACATTATACAACTTGCTCGTGCCAGCGATATTTTAATTTTGCCTGCGTCTCTTCCCTATTTTTCATGCCATTTATGCCACAGGCCATGTCCGCGCTACTATGCTGCGGCCACATATTCCACCCGGCTTACTTATCGGATTTCGGCATTCTCTATGAGTGGCTCGACATGCTGCTAACGTCCAAGGATGAAAAGGTGCGTTGCACGCAATGCTCTCGCGTCGCTACGAAAATTGCATTTTTATTGAAATTCTACTTCACCACCGCAGGTCTATCAGCTGGCACGTGATACTGTTGTGCTGCTACTGGAGGCAAATCCCGACATAGGAGTGCTACTCGAATGGATTATTGATCGCTGTTACACGTCGACACCACGTGAAGCCGACGCTTGCTTCCTGGCTCTGGCGGCCATCTTCAGCGCACGGTAAGTGAATCGAGACGCACCAAGAACAAGATTAGGACATACATGTCTCCGTTGACTCCCATTAGAAGACTTTTAGGTGCTTTGTATTTTCATATCTGCAGTTCTATTTTCCTTCCTAACTTCGCGTGCACTCGCCATTCAGTACTAGTCTCGTTTGTTGCAAATTAGCTGCAGCAGCGTTTATGTACGTAGCAAACGCTCTTAAGTGCCACTTCTCGTGTCTGTTTACATTAAAATCTCTACTGGCGCCGTTTATTTTATTTCGTGCCGTTTGGTCGAGCTTTGGGTGCTTATTGGATATTCACTAAACGGTTGCCAGCTGCTTTAGTTCGGAGGGCTTTTTGGTAGAGCTACTGTTGCAAGTGAATTTTGAATTGAGTAGCATGTTTATGTAGAATAAAAAATGCGAATTTTAAAACCCCTTTTTGTGTGGTCACGTTAGGCGATTGCTTTCCATTGCTTTAATTTAAATTATTAGAAATTCATTTCACCTTGTGAAGTGGAAAAAAATTTAAATATTCTCAGTCGCCCACATGCAAAAGTCCTTATGGACACGCCCACCTCCTATACAAACCAAATAAGTAGTTGACAGTATCTCGGAAACTATAAAAGATATATGAATGAAATTTGCTATAGCAACTTATAAAACTAATACTTAACTATGTGTCAGTGGCTATCATTAACTAACAAATTGGCTTACCATAAGAAAAGGAAATATTGAAACAACTACAAATATTTGTGCTTTTCTACACCCGGCAATCGTACTGAAAAATCTTCTTGATCACGTGTCAAAATTTCATTATTCTCGCTTCATTGATTTTGTATCTTTTTATTATTTAAAATACTGATACTCAAATAAATTAGAATTTTTGTACTTCATTAGAATTGCAGCTTCCGCCTTTTTTTTAATATCTTTCGAGCCAATAAAGTTAGAGGTGTGCAATTTTGACACGTGATCAAGGAGATTTTGGGTTTTAACATACTTACTTTTCAAGAAAATTCTATATAAATTTTCAAGGATATAAAGGATTATAATTTTCAACGGACCTTATTCATATCCTTTTTTACAAATAGATAAAACAAATCAATTTTATTTAAATTCTTGAGCCTTTCCTCTGTCATTTGATATACATATCGCCATATTCTAACGAGGTTAAGTATTTTCATATTTTTTTTATTTTTTATTTTTTATCCCCTTCAAAATTTTGGAGTCCTTTTAATAGGACAAAGGATGTAGAAATGAAAAACTGAGTACGCAGTATTACTATGTTTGGTCTCTAGTTTCACGCCCATATGGATTTTTTCCGGTGTGAAAAATTTGTTTAATTTTTGTCGCATGGTGTAATCAGTAGTTTCATCTGTTTCGATTGCTGTCGAACGGAGAAAAGCGGCAAAAATTATTTTGCACATAACAAAAAATGTGACAATCACTGCGTTTGCTGCACTTTTGGTGGAAAATGAAGGAAATTTGAATGATAAAATTAAAAGGCGCAGGTTGACAGACTGTTCCAACCCTTAAAAGTACCGATGGAGTGTAAGCAGCGGAGATCCATGTACTGCAAATCATTCAAGATTGTTAAACTTTTCCCCAGGTTCATATCTTACTACCGTGTCAACAAATGTGCTTTCCAAATGTTGTTGGATGTGGTTACACCACATTTGCAACACTCCTCCATTGCATGCCCTTCGCAACTAGCTCCAACTTTAAGATTCTTGGCGAAGGGAGGGATTCAGAAGGCTGTCGGCAAGGATGGCGACATTGCATTTGTACTTGCAAAACTTATCTGCGTGCGCCACTAGTCAATTGAATTGCGCTTTGCACGCCGTGAATGAGTGGACACTCTGCATGGCATTTTAAAATTCAAATGCACAGCAGTCCGTCGGTGCATTTCGCCTGAGTAATATTTAATAGATTCTTGTATGCTCGTTGGGAGATCGATTTCGCAGCCTACATGCGGGTGTGGGGTCGGATTAGCTTTGCTAAAACACGTAGTGACGTCCACGAGGAAGCGTGCCGTCTATCTTTTGGTTAACTGGAAATACTCCTGAGTTATATTGGAATGGGTGGCACTTCGTCAAGCATACTTATTTATGTTAAAAAAATGAAGTAGAGCCGAAGTAAGAATATTGCTTGTTCTCTTGGAAGAAACATTTCCATTTCACTGTGACCGTAGCAGCATCGCTGCTAACGAATTTAAGTTAACTGCGCCACAGCATCGTCCTTTGCACGCTTATATGCCTCCTGCGAATGCAGACGACTACCTCGGATGCTGCGAAAAGGTCGTGCGGCCTTTTTGCAATTTAATCCAGTGCTCTTATCTGCATTACGAATTCTTTATTTGTTTTTGCTCATTAATTTGTGTGTTCATTTCGTTTTACAGGGAGTATCCTTGCGATCATTATACATCCGTCATCACTGTTACGCTACTCATGACTGGCTGTCCACGTGTGGAGGTGCATTCCACGGCACTGCAGCTGCTGCAGATTTTGGATAAGCGCTTCTTTGGCAGTGTGGCTCCCCTGCATAGCGACAGCGAGAAAGGTACGTTGCACCTGCCACCAGCATATTAAATGTAACAGAAGCGCCTGCAAGCACAATTGTACCAATGCTTGTGTGTGTGTATAAATAAGAATGAAGGGAATAATTGATGCGTCCAAGAATTGCATGGGCTGGCAAAGGATTTGTGCGCGCTAACGAGATGCAATTCAGAATTAAAAAGCTGTTTTTATCTTGCGAGTCGTTTTAATAATTAAAAATAATCATAAATGAGTTTAAAGAAAGTGGAGTGGAGTCCCGAATGTGGACATGACAACCGAGCTGGGGTGTTCTCGTTTAGGTGGTGTGCTTAACCCATTCGAGACAGATTGCACACCGTGTGTGCAATGGATTTTCGAGGCTATAAGACAGCCTGCACACCGTGTGCGCAATAACAGTAATGTGCAATTATCAGTTATTCTGAGTAAACTAGTCGTCGAAATAAGATTTTTCTGGAACTAATGAAATCTGTAAAGTACAGGAAAACAAAATTTGGCATTGGTTTTACTGTGTACCAAAAAATCTAAAAATTATCTGAAACCTTTCTTACATGAACAATACAAAGAATAAAACAATTTCGCTCCTGGGGACCATGTTCGAAAAAAATCGTCGTCTCGAATGGGTTAACGTAGGGGCAGACGTGGCACCTGAAGTAATTTTGCAAGATTATTACGTATGTTTTTCGCTAATCAATAACGGAAGACGCAAGCGCGGCCATACGAGTATGTAGCCACGTATGTATTGAAATTTATATTAGATTTACTTATGAGGGTGGGAGTGCATGGGTGTGGGTGAATTTTATTAGCAATCTAGACAGTTAGGGCCCTGTTGCTTATGCACTTTGCTGTGTGCTTTTCTGTGTTGCCTCTGTTTGCTCAGGCAATCAGGCTGCTATTTAGTAGCAGTCCTGAAATTGAGAAGCAAATGTGTTGGTAGTATAAACCTGGTAGTCCGTTTAAAGCGCGCCGTCGGTGTTCGTTTCCGATTCTTTACGCGCGCCGCCATGAGCAAACATTTGTTAAATTGTTCAAATATATTGAGTAACCGTGCTTACGGTTAAAGGGAGCCCTGTTGGAGACCAGCGCGGCGGATCAGCTGAGTGCGACAAGCAATGAAATCGAACTAAACGGACAACGGAGTAAACAATAACGAGAAGAGAAGAACGGTCCGTTTTATGATATCCGGTTGGCAGTGGCGCAACTGTAAAATGTTACAAATGTCATCCTTCATCATTCTGTCGGTAAACCTAGTGTACCCTTTTCGCGTGCTGGTTTCGCCGTTGAACAAAGTAAAGTGTTGCTGATAAGGGATGTTAGAACTAGTCGTCATCTGCCCATTGGGTCTTTGAAAAGTGGTAATCGGTAGATAAATATTTAACTGCAATTATGTGTGCTACAAAAAGTCGTCTTCATTTCTTGGGTCTCTTTTGCCCAATGGAAACTTTGTTTGCAGTTGAAATGTTAAAGTTGGTGGCTGTCGAAAAAGTTCTTATACGTAATATGACCAAGATTTTCCTGTTTAAAAATAAGTATCTACGTATGTACACTAAACAAAGTGTAATTTATATGATGTGATTGTGCCATGGCGCGGAAAACACCAGCGTATCGTGTTTCAGTCATTTATGAAATTGGTGTACTCGCACACATTAACTGAAGGGGATGTGCAAAGAATAGTGGTTTTGGCCAATTTGGCCAAAAATGATCTGTTCAGATGTTAGCGTGTTCAAATTATGCGTGAATTTCAAATAAAAACTCAAGTTCATAGTTATTGTACTCTTCTTACTCTTCTTATTCGCCATAACTTACATTACTTAATTTTCGCTTGTTGCTTTGAAACCATCCGGATCCTTGAGAAAGATTCAAAAATGCAGCTACATCGATTTTATAGTACGGGCCTAATAGTTTAGATGCTTAATATATCGATTGTTTTTAGTTGCATGTATTGACAGGGCTGCTGTAGTTTTGATTTTCTGCTGATTTTGTAATTTTTAACCCTTCGATGGGCAGTAATTAGTTACTACACATTTGCACTTTGTCGTCTGGCCAGACGAAATCTGGGTGAGGCTTTTGACAAAGGCAAAGCGCAATGACAGATGAAGTTTATTATGTTTATAGTAGGCAACGTATGTAAGTATATATCTGTGGTATTTTGACAAAACAACTTATCTCGAGATAGCGCAATTTTCCAGTCTTTTAATCATAAACTTACAATTTCAAGCTTCTTTTGGTGTAATCGGCTTGTTTCTATGACATTTAGTTACAGAGATATGATGTGTAGCATTTCAACTTTTCTCGAATTTTGTATGCGATTTACTTTGCACCTTAACAGTATTTTCGCTCTCCTGAAAAATTTGAAAATTCGACTTAGGTTGTTTTGTCAAAATGCCACAGATATATATACAAATTATGTTCATATATACTTACTTAGTTACCCACAAACACACTGTAAAAAGGAAATAAATCTGTGATTTTTTTATTTTTTTGAACCATTTCGTCTGGCCAGACGACAAAGTCCATTCGAGGGTTAAAATGCTTCAAAAGCAAAAGTCCCGCATGCGTGTAGAAAGAATCTCAGATCTTTTAAAACAATTTTATTCGTACTGGTTTATCGAAGTTGAGTGTAAGCAGTGTGTCTGATATTTGATAAATTACTGGAAAAGTTGGCCTTTCTAGATATGCAAAAATTTTGTTGCATTGTCCTTATTAGTTGGTCTGTTTTGCAGTTCTATCGAAATATATTTTAAAGATTTTAAATTGATGCAGCTACCGGGCTTTTTTGAAATAAAACAACCCGACAACAATTTGATGGGAATTTATTTAAACAATGTTAGGGTTTACTTAAATAGTTTGCTTTCGACTGAAATCTAATTTAAATAAATTGTGTACAGCCTGTACATTTTTTACTTAATTACTTGATGCATGCGACGCATTGTTTGTTATTATCCATTACACTATTAGCTCCAATTTGCTTTTTTCACGAACTACAAAGCTGACTATAAAGCTTTTGTTTAATAAAAAAATTTAATGCCACAAAACATGGAATTTGAACGAAAGACTGAAAATGCTTTCCGGAATCATCGAAAAAAGTTTGAATAGCCTCAACAAGTGCGCAATCGGCGAACGCGTGGAAACAGTTTTACGAGCGGCTGGCGGACTCGAACCCCTTACTTGAGTGGGTGCAGTTCATGAATCTCGTTCCAGCAGTGCTGTGTCATCATGCGGCGACGCGTTGATGCTCCCGTCCCTCCGCTGTTGCGACAATACTCCGACACTGCAAAGGGCGAACAATTTCTTGATGAATACGAAATCAGATTTATGAATTTATTAGGTTTAACTGTTTGCGTTATTTGTGCGATTTTTAACTTAACAGAAAGCAGCTTCAGTGTAGGCGGCAATGCCTTCAAATTGAGTGCATAGTGTCTGGAGAATTAATGTGTTCGATGTGCTTAAATTTCGTAGACTTGGCATGTCTTGTTGTAGGCAGGTCAAGTGCTGGCTTCTTATTAATTTATAGAGGTTAAGTTAAATTGTGCTTGGTTGGTTGAGGCGCTATACGAGCTCCTTACACACACACTCACATACACACACACATTTTCTCATCTCGAACGCAATCGCCGTTTATTGCTAAATATGTTGCTTAACCTGCGAGGAATATGGCTTCGTAAAATAAATAAACCAACGACGACGAGGTAGTGAGGATTGTAACTAATTTTTTGTGGCGGAAAATCGAGTGTTTTGCTTTTCGGGACCAATTTCAGTCACGCCTGACGGCTGCCTCTGCCACCTTCACTAATGTCTAATGCTCAGAGGAAACATGCGCAAATGCAGCGCGATGAAAGTGTGAAGCTTGTATGCGTATCAGAATGGCTCGCTAGAATTATTCGTCATTAGCGGAGTCCCGCCGTGCACGCACCATAAACATTTTGTATTACTTCCTCCAATCGAACTGTGCTCATGTGTATACAGTGGCGCACACATGGGGGTTTCGGGGTTCAAACCGCCCCCCAGAATAGAAAAATTGCTCAAAAATTGTACGCCACTGTGTGTGTATAGTATCGGCATAGAAGCGGCGCAGTGTCTTGTAAATATGTAAATTGTAAATATCTACATATGTATGTATGAAACAATATGTCGGCGGCAGTGTGTTTTTTTAGTTGGCCACCTCGCCCGCCGACACGTGTCACATGTGCGCATTGATCAATCAACTAATCATTCATGCGAGCAAATTTGCTAGCCCAATGTTTAGACAGTTGGGCAGCTGAACCGGCAGTCGGCAAGTCAATGTTTGTATGATTAAAAAGTGCCGCATTGGTAGCGGCAAATTCATGTAACCGATTGAAGTGGTATCCGCTCGGCTGGAGCGTTTGCCTCTCCGCCCATTGACGATTTTCATGGCAGCTGCAATGTTGTTTGTTTTGCTTGTCTGTCTATCAGTCTGCATACTAAAGTAGCCGCTTTCTGCGAGATGTAACAAGTGCCTGCGGCACATGACGCGCGCATTTCTATTACGTAGTGTCATCTCCATCAAATTGTCGTCATGCTCGTCGTGTGGCGTCTTTAATGTAGCCGCAGCTCAAGTTGAAAAGTTAATGGCGCCACATATCCTTGAGCGCGTTGAACTGGCAGTACGGCCATTTCGGCGGAATGTGACTAGCGCATTTCGTTGGCGGAAAATTTCGAGCATTTGGGATGCGTGTGCGTCTTCGTCTATTGTGTTTTTATGCTGATTTTGAGGATGACCGGAATGTTTGCTTTGGACAACTTATGTTATTTGAACGCGGCAAATTCCTCGGCCATTGTTTGTGAGTGATATCACATTTGTAGTACATAAGTTAACAGTTTGGGTATTCGCAATCACCCTGCTGAAGGGCCGCAATCGCCCGCTGCACCAAGAACGCTGCAGTGGTGACGGCGGTGGCGCCGAGAGGAACGAGGCTTCGACATCAGCTACGTGTGTAGCTGACGTCGTCTGTACTATTGGGGGTTTTGCACTAAATTCATAGTGCACTATGCTCTTCACAACACTAAATACATTTAGTTATAGCTGAATTTTTTCCACTAATCACTAACTTTATTTGGTGACAGTGGTAAAAAGTGCCACTAAAAAAAATTAGTCGAAGACAATTGCACTCTCACTAAATAAAGATTAGTGGAATAAATTCAACTATCATTAAATTTATTTAGTGGCAGTGGAAAATGTCCCACCAGACCTCGTAGTGGTAGTGGATTTTAGTGCGAAACCCTCATGTATGTCGCCTATACACATAACAGATAAGCTGACAGACAAACTGATGAGCGGCTGACACACATGTAGCGCACCTCGCATTCCGCAACTCCAACCATTTCATAAAGTGGCCGCAAAGTTGAAACTGCAGCACGAGGGCGGCTGGAGTCTAAGATGTTTGATTGCTCACGGCCTTGGAGGCGTGCCAATCAACATAAATATGAGGAAAATAATGGGGTTCGGTTTGGCTGCATACGCAGTGAGAGGGGTTGCGAGTGCGCGTGGTTTTTCTTTAAATTTTCGGAATTTTTGAATTGCGATTCGAAGTTCGATGTTGCGGTGTTTGAAAACTACAAGCGACATGCTGCCAGTGGCTTCAGTGTATTCAAAATATTAGTACGGTTGTTGATTGGATGCTAATTTTGTTGTAGAGCCACAAAAATGGAGAAACATCCCAGCAAACCAAACGATATCGAAACGATATAGAAACGATATCGTTAAAGCGAGAATTTTTCTCGTTTTCGAGTATTGCTAAAGTGTCTAAAATGATATCGAGAACGAGAAAAATTACAGTATCGTAACGATGTCGAGAATTTCGAAAATCTCGATATCGTTGCGATATTGAAATTATCTTATCCGAGATATCGTAACGATGTCGAAAATTTTGAAAATTTCGATATCATTTCGACAGCGTATTTTTTCTTATTCTCAATAGAATTTTGGATACCATTACGAAAACTTATTTTCTTTCTGAAAATTGAAATAAAACGCATATTTTACAGTACTGTCGCATGGCCAGTCCATTATTCAAATCAAATAACGATTAGAAGTAAACGTAAACTCGGTTTTAAATGCGCGCAAGTTCACGTAATGAAAATTTTTCGTTTGACAACAAAATATTTCATTTGACTTGAAAATATTCAAAATCTTCATGGCAAAAATTTAAGCATTATCGAGATTATTTCGAGGATTTGTCGAGAAAAAAATTTCTATCGAGAAATTGTTTGTAGGGATATGAACAAATGAAAGTAAGACTGTATTATTTTTTCTGTCACTGTGGTACAAAATTTATGATATGTAGGGGCTGTGCGTAAGTGAAAAGACAAAAACTGTGCAAAACTGACCCTACTACAAAAGTCGAATAAAGTATGCTTCGCAACAATTAAGTCTGCAAAACAGTAGTTTTACCATCAGAACTTAACAAGCAACAAGAATAATACGGCAAAAATGTATTTACTTTACGAAAATTTAACCATGCAACGAAGGGTCAAACAACTGACTTTTATATGTTCCGTTTCCTTTTTGGACAACCTAACCTTAAAGATTCCGCGAATTAACGCAAATGTGTTGCAATTCTTTTTCTTTCGAATTTTGCGATAACAGTTTTTGAGCATGAAGCATAATTGAAAATTGCATTTTTTTAAGTGCATGTTTAGCGTTTAGTTATTTATGCGCTACCGAGTTAATCGCACCTAATTAATTTGTAGTAAATTTTTTTTTACATAGAAATGTCATTTAAAGCTGCGACGCGCACAATGACATCAATGGTCAAAGTCAGAGTTAAAATTTGGTCAATGCCTGATTTTATTCAATATTCTATATATTAATTTTTGGGATATATGGCTTTCAAATGTAAAGTATTACTTATTACTGATATGAAAATGTAATATCGTTGTTGTTCATATTACTTAAAAACCAAAGTAATCTACTATGTATATATATAAAAGAAAGTGGATGTGCAGCTCGTTATTCGTTCGTATTCGATAGTCATTGCCAGTGAAAACAGGGTCGACGATTTTGCGAAGCACCTTCCTCTCGAACATGTCAAGGACCGCTGTGTCGACGGACAGAGTGCGTCCTATAGAGTGCAAGTTTTGTCGTTCGAGAGAAGCGTCTGCTACTCAATTTCCGTTGCGAATGGAATTAAATTTGTCAGCATCCAGCAGAAAGCAATCTTCAATTGCAAAGATCGCTTGACACGCAAGTTGCAGTCAAGGCAACAAACAAATGGCGCAGATGAAAGCTGAAGGAATGAGTCGCTCCGCGTTATTTAAACGCCGCACATTACGTCTGGCCGTTGCTCACCCAATAACCCAATTACGCGTGTGCCAAGTAAAAATGTTTGCCGAGCACTTTGTGCCAAACACGCGAACAAAAGTATACATGGAAGACTCGACTTCCGTGAGTGACAGCGATGCTAATGTTTGATTTTAGTTACACAAACATGCAACTGCGCGTGCATTGGTGCCATTGAAATTATTCATGTTTTCCCCCCAAAGCATGTGTGTTGTGTGTGTGTGTGTGTGCACTTGCAGGTTTGAATAAATATGGCAAACCGTGCAGGGGCTGCACGGGAGGGGCAATGGGAAGAGGCAGAAAGCAGGTGATTGGGCGCCGTATTGCGAAACAGAAAGAAGCAAGTAAATGAGATTTGGGTATTTTTTGTGATAATATTTAACTTAGCTTTTCATAATCAACAGCAACAACCGGTCGTGAGCTTGGCAAATGTTTGTTGGATTTTTTGTCGCGCTGACATTTTGCAAGTAAATTTAATTTTGCTGTTTGTTTTCTTAATGGGGTCGTTCATTGTTCTCCAAACGTAAAAGGCGCGCACACATACACATGAACACATGTTCATATCTGAGAGTATTCACGTTTTATTTACAGGACATTTGTAAATATTAAATTAAAAATGTCGCCTTTTAGTGTGGACGTGCTGCTGCGTGTGCCGGGCGTGATTTGAAAAAAAGAGCGAAAGGAACTCGGCGTGCAAATGGAGTTTTTACAAAAATACACTTTTTGAAATTAATATTCAAGTAAAATGAATGAATGTGGCCGACTTTTTGCTTAGCCGAGATGCAGTGTTTTGCTCGTGCCGCCCGCTTTCGGGCTTTTTTGTGTTACCATTGAACAAACAGCGGCCAATTGAATAGCTGTCAAACCGATGGCTGCGTTCTGGCACGTCTACGCATTTGCGAATTCATGCTGACAGTTTGACAGTCCGACACACCGGACACTCGATACACTGCAGTATTTGCGCAACGACACGTGACAGTCGTTTGCGATGTTCGCTCTCTGCTTGGGCAGAAATAATTTTTGGTTAAAATTTTGCAGCCATACGCGTACATAGCCATGCGTGGGTATCTGTTTTTGTGCTGTGATGTAAGGTACAAAAGGCAAATATTTAAATCGTCGTCCTAATTAAATGTGTTGTATCCTTTGTGTGGCAGGATATGCACTTACAGTGTCGCAAGTGCTTCGTTTTTTGCTTCGAGGGGGACTACTTTGAAGGCGATGAAATTGATTTGGAAGAATAAATAAAGATTTTTTGAATTATAAACAAATTCCGGGTATTCTTTGTACACAGTAGTATGTTTGCGTGTGCTTAGTGACCCTTAGCTAAGTGGTACCGAATTGATTGGTATTCGATGTTTATAAACAATTTGTTTTCCTGCTAATAAAAACAGTCCATCCATTACTTGCTCTATGATTTTGCAAATCTGGACACCATCACTTCAGAAGGCATAGCGTACAAATTTCGTCTTCGGCAAAGAAAAAGTTAAAAAGAAAACAGTTTTGACTTTTGCTAAAGCCTGCCTTGAATAGCATGCAACAAGTTGTCCCATTCCATCTCTTCTGATGTTGAATTTCTTCTGAATTCACTGTTAAGCTTCACATAAATTATTAGCCGACTTTATCTGAGTTACATTGTCTGTCTTGGCTCAGTCTGTCTCGTACATCAAAGTAACAGTTTCCGCCGAAACACTGTTGAGTGTTTGAACACATTCGTCCATGGGTTTGGGGGTCAACGCTGTAAGGATCTTCCTACCACACCGACATCGGGCAATCAATTAGGTGCGGGTTAATGCATGCAAACATGCTAATGAATTTTGTTGAATGGTGATGTCGGATATAAATAATTAATTTGCTGCATTTAATTCGAGCAAATTGTATTCACGTTTCCTTGCAACGAAAATAACTGTGTCCGCTATGTAAATGCGTAAGTTGCGGTTAAGCAATTTGACTTATTGAATTGTCGAATGTGGTTGCTAAAATTGCATCACAACGAGAAGAAGCGGCTGGGAGCTGAGCGAAGTGCAGTGTAACGTGTGCCCATGCGTTGCCGCACTTAAACCCTTTCAGATCATGTGCACACATTTGTGTCGATGTTATATTGTCCAAAGATCACAGTCGAACATTTGCTGCCGCTCTTTAAAGTCACTCTTTGGCCTTGTCCCTTTCGTCAAAAAGTATTTAACCAGTTAACTGCATACGACGTGTACGTGTTTGAAGTCAAAAGGACCAATAAATCGTGTTTCTCCATACAAACTGTTAACCCATTGTTGACCCCGTTAGCTTTTGATTTTCAAAAAAGTGAAAAACACGTGTCAAATTATTTCTCACTAAGAGTATTTTCACAAAGTTTGAAGTCAGTGGCCCCATTAATTCATGATTTTTACAGTCGCGACATACAAACTTTTAACCGGTCGCTGACCCCGTCCGATTTTAATATTCGGAAAAAATGAAAAACACGTATCGAGTTATTTTACATTTGAAGTACTTTCACAAAGTTTGAAGTCAAAAGGCTCAAAAAAATGTGTTTCTCCTTATGTACATACTTTTATCCCGTCATTGATCCAGTTAGATTTCGATTTGGAAAATAATGAGAAACGCGTGTCCAATTTTTTTTTATTTCAAGTATTTTTACAATTTTTGAAGTCAATAGGCCTATCGGTTCATGTTTTTTTCGAGTCTACCCTTAAATAAATCTTAACCCATTGTTGGTCCAGATAAATTTTGATTTTCGAAAAATTATAAAATACGTGTCGAATTATTTTTGATTTAGAGTATTTTCAGGAAGTTCGAAATCAATATGTCTCTTAAATTCCTTTCCTCATACAACAACTTAACACATGTTTTACCCCTTTACACCCCGAATTTCAAAAAAATCCCGTCTTAGCGGAGGTTCATTTTTCAAGATGTACCTACAGTTCAAATTTCATGTTTGTAGCTTCAGCGGTTTGGGCTGAACGATGATGAATCAATCAATCAATCAGTCAGTCAGGCAGTCAGGACAAACAATCGATGTATATAAAAATGGAGGCGGTACCACGCCCCCTTGTGCAATGCTCACAACTTTCTTCTAGTCGAATTGTGTTACTAAGTGGAAAGTTCGTACCAAGTTTCACTGATGTGTGCGTGTGTACTGCATAACTGTTGGATCATAAAAAATGTGTCACGCCCCTTGACCAACGCCGATCAAATCTCATCAGTAGAATGACACATCTATAAAATAACGGTACACCAAATTTCAATGCTGTGCGGCTTACAACTCCGAAGCTATTCCATATAAAAGATTTGAGTTGTATGGGCGAAGCCACGCCCTCTTGTGAAATACCCGCCTCATTCCCTCTGCCGAAAGATATGACTGAATGGTAGGTTCATACCAAGTTTCATTGCTATGCGACTAACAGTTCTGCTGAAATATTGGGTCATAAAAAATGTGCCACGCCCCTTATCCAACGCCTATAAAATTTTAACAGTAGAATGACACTTCTATGGGACGATGTCATATTAAATTTCAATGCTGTGCAGCTCACAATTCCGAAGCTATTCCACATAAAAGATTTGAATTGTATGGGCGAAGCCACGCCCCCTTGTTAAATACCCGCCCCATTCCCTCTGTCGAAAGCTATGACTAAATGGTATGTTCGTACTAAGTTTCATTGATGTGCGACTAACAGTTCCAAAACTATGCGGATAGTTTGGATGAAACAAATGTGCCACGCCCCTTGTCCAACGCCCATCAAATTTTAACAGTAGAATGACACATCTATGAGACGACGGTACACCAATTTTCAATGCTGTGCGGCCTACAATTCCGAAGCTATTCCATTTAAAAGATTTGAGTTGAATGGGAGGTGCCACACCCCTTTGTTCAATACCCACCGCACCGTTTGTCATTTTATTGTTTATTATTCTATTTCCTTTATTTTTTTTAAATGAATTGTTTCACCTTTTCATAGAATAACATTTAAATCCCTTTCGCTTTATTTTGATTTTTGTGCGCACACTAATTACGTGCTGCCGCAAATTTGGACATTGGAATAGTACTGAGAATTGGATTTGTAATTTTCAGCAGGCGGCGAACTAGACACCCTTTACGGTCGTCTCAAGTAGTGCCGCGTTTGTGGCGCGCGGTTGCGGCTACGCGATTCGCGTCAAGCCCATAAAGTGCGCGTTCTGGTTTGTGTGAGTGTCGCAAACAGTCAAATTAAAACGGTTGACTACCCAGCGAAATTTTTGAGTTCTGGTAATGTCTAAAGTAATCGAGAAACTCAGCTCCACCGCTTACCTTCTCGAATACATAAGGCATTACATTAACCTAGGCAAGTCATTGAAAGTAACCGCTTACATGTAATGGCCTTGGAACGAGTTATATAAGCTCTTGTAAACGATTGCATATATAATCACTTCCAGGACTTGAATTAAGTAATGAGTTACGCTGAATTCCTTCAGTAATTGCTACAAAATATTGAAATATTTAACTAAGTTTTTTCATTTGTTTTTGTTAGTAAAAATCTATTTTGTTCAACGGAAAAATACAAATATCGAAAAAAAGTACAAATATTTATTAAAAAAGGATTGCTAGTCTTTCCCTTTCTTAATGGTTGAAAAAAGAACGCCTCGCTGCCTCCTTTAACTGCTTCTGTAAAGAATAAAAAATAAAATTTTGAAAGTGGAAAATATGATTTTGGTTATAAACATAACAAAATAATACATTTACATTACTTACCAAATACAGTGCAAGCTCGATTTTCGCGACTAATTAAAAACCAGAGCTGTCGCGAAAACTGAATTTTCGCGATAACAGAACCCAACATTTTATTGAAAAATTTTATGTAATTTTTTAAATTAGAATTGGTTTTATTGTTATATTTACATTTTAAACATTTTTAAAGAAATTGGATATTTTGAGTTGCTTTTTTTGGCAAATTATTTTTTAAAATAACAGCTGAATCACGTAGTTCATATAGTGCTGTTGTCGGCTTAAAAATCTAAGAAGGTTAATATACCAAAAGACGGGGATTTCCCTTTTTTGGTTAAAGACATTGTAATAAAATAAAAAAAAAACAGATAAATGTCGCGAAAATAGAACCCCGTTTTCGTAAACTGTCGCGATTATAGAACCTGCAATGTTAAAAATTAAGCCGTCGCGATAGCCGGGCCGTCGCGATAATGGGTAGTCGCGAATACCGAGCTTGCACTGTAATACCAAATAATACTGCCATCTGCTTCTTGTTCTTCTGCAACCTCTGATGTTTAGCCCTAATTCCCAGAAGTGAGCTTCACAATTTCACTAAAGATTTCAAATGGTAATAAATCCAAAAGATTTTCGATTCCATTATTTTATATAATCCTCTAATGGAATGTTAGAATTATATTGCATTTTTAAATTAACAATTTTAAAAAGTTTTTGTACTTTTTAAGCAAATGTTTTCAGTAATTTAGCTCATAAGTGTAAGCCTCACTCACAGTCTCACTTCTGGGTTTACTTTACTTTTAAAATTCTGGGAATTAGGGTTAATAGCTCTTTGCAGCATTGATGAGAAGGACTGAATGAATCCCTTCAAATTTTTGTTCATGAATTTTCACTACTTTCTTCATATTCGTTGTATTTTGCAACCTTTTCTTATAATTTATAAATTATAGTTTAGTCGCTCTTACGATTTTATTCACTTGACCACTTGACACTTTAAACTTTCACACGCGAATGACTACACGCATGTTTCAACAGGATCTATTTTCGCTTAAATTTGCAAATGAATTGCCGTTTACACATTACTTGTAAGTGAAAGAATAATTCACACATATGTTGTGAGCACTCTCCCATTACTCTTTGCATTACCTGTAATCAGTCAAATAAGTAGCTTACCCATTGCATTACAAGTAAGCGAAAAAATAATCTAGAAATGTGGCATTACTCTATAAATTACCCATAATCGATTAAATAAGCTGTTAGTCTTTGCTCTGGCATTTATGTAATGCATTATGTAAGCGGTTACCATTGTAAGGGGTTACAAAAATTGTCAATATGTTTGCTGGGTAGTAGTGTGCACATACTTATGTGTCGCTTTACCCACCTGTGACCTGCGTGGTGGCCTCCCGTTGCGCTGACGAGGAGACGCGCCGAAACATGCTAAGCACTGCTTTGCTGCAAACAGAGAGAGGGGAGAGAAGCAGTCATTAATTTGGGCGGCACAGATACATACACACACACACTGAAGGCCGGGGCGAACACCCCTTTGTCGCAAAGTCACTTTGGTGTGCGGTCAATTGGCGGGGCACAAACGATGGTAGAGCCCACGCACACTGTCGGTGAGTGTCCGCATACTTTCGCCCCGACATGCTGGCACCGCTGGTTTCTAAGCATCGACTCACCGAAAGTTTTGTCCACTGACACAGTAAAGCACGAAATTGATGCCGAAATTCGTGATGAACAGCAGTTGGAAGATGTACTGCAGCACCACGGTGGTCTTCTCGTTGGCGGCGGTTTGTGTCTGGAAGAGAGCAACGATTGAGTTTGTTTAATATCTTTTAATTTCTGCAAACGCAGGGCTTAGGTAAAATATACGCAGTCGGTCCTAATACAAAAATGGAAAATGCTTCACATCTGTTGTGTGTTTGAAAGGAGCTGTGCAAATAATTTGTACAAAGGGAATTGAGTGACTATTTTCGTCGTCAAGTGTAAATGTCCACACAAGCATAGCAACTGGATGGGCATTAAAGTTGGCGTCTCGAGCTTTGTATTGAAAATCAACCTCGTACCCAGATTTGTGTGTTTCGCACAGCAAAATGTGTGCGTGTGTGGTCAAATCGGGTCAATTCTTGCATCCGAGTAGACTATTAATGGTTTTCGGTGCATTGAATTCGGTTCCAATGCAACATTGGCTCTCCAATATATAAACCGGCTCACAAAAGTTAGAATTAAATTCAACCCAAATTTGGGTTGTAATTTGCTGATGCAAGGTTTCAAGTTTCAAAAGTGCTTAAAAGCTGAAAAAAACTTAATTTCAATGTGATGCTCAGAAGATTATGGCAAACGAATATTCCCGACTTCAAGTTGCACACATAGTTTATTTAGCTGGTGGCCAGAAGTAATAACTGCTTCATAGGTTCATATGTATTATTTTGAGCAGCGCGCCTTACAGGAACGTGATAGCTGAAGTCGAAATGATTTCTTGATTGAACGCTTTGCTAAGTCGCAGCCGCTAAAAAAGCGTTTTCTATAGTCAGTGCGAGTCGAGCGTGACTCGAACCTAATTTCTACCGCCCGTGATCCAATGCGCTAAGCACTGAACCACGGCCGCCCGATTGCCCTGCCTAAAGGAGCGAAAGTGCTGTCGACCGTCGTTCATTTGGAGCGCATAATTGGCCAGCACAGCACAGGCCAATACCCACAATAGATTGTTCTCATTTGTGAGCGCTTATTTTGGAAGCCGACAGTGATTGACAGCTCCTGCACGTAGCGCATTTGGGCCATGTTTTATATTGACTCACAAATTGTCGGAGTTTCTGGGCAAAGACAGGTGACAACGATGCGGTGCCGGACGTCTTCTCGTGTCGCTGTCGCCACTTGCCCCGTTGTGTCTTTGAGTCGTTTTCGCCGCGGACAAAAATAAATAAATTTGCTCCTTAAATTTGTTCCTGGTTGTTTGTGTTGGCACTTGAACATCACGCTCGCACACGCTCGTTCCTGATTGTTTTGTTCAGCGTTGGGTGAAAATATGTGCTCGAACATTTTTCATTATTACGCTTTCCGGTCACATCGTCGCCGTTGTCGTTTGTTTTGCTGGTCGGTTCATTCATGATTTTGGCGGCTGTCAAGTGGGCGGCGACACTGGCCACTGCTGCATTGTGCCGCTCAGCTCGGTGGCCCAGTGACCGGCCCGCGAGCATGGACGGGCTATAAAGTTGATCCTTGGCTGTTGATGTACCGTTTTCCTCTTGGCAGATACCTTCAGTTCATTTGTGGGATATTTTTAAATGCTGAGCCCAGTGCTTGAATGTTGGTGTTTAGCTTGAATGGAAGCGAGGGTCGCGCTTATTTCGTCAGCGACTGTTTAGAGCAGCCCAGCATTTTGTCGCTTTATGAATAAATTGAACTGATAATTTGCCGTATTAACCACTTCGGCTAAGCGAATATGTAGACGCGATTGAAATATGCGATATACGAGTATATAAGTATGTATAGATAGATAGATGCATCTGTCTATATATATGAAAAATAATGTATGTTTGTTTGTTGGTTGGTTTGTTGGTCATAAAACTCAAAAACTAGACGGCCGATTGAGCTGAATCTTTCCCGAAATGTCCGTCTGGACTAAATCTCGGTAAAGTACATAGTGTCAGTATGACCCGATAGGTGGGCGTGGCCCCTCCCATACAACCTACATTTTTAATATGAAATATCTTCGCAATTATAGATCGGAGAGCATTGACATTGAGTACAGGGCCACCGTTTGGGTGTGTCGTTTCACTGGTAAAACTGGGGCGTGGCATTTTTCAAGCGACCCAAATGCTTTGAATAACTTTGGAACTACAGGCCACACATCAATGACATTTGGTACAAACTTGCGATTTAGTCGTGCCCTTCGATAGGGGAAATGGGGTGGGTATCGGACGACGGGGCATGCCACCGCCCATAGCTATGGAATAGCTTCGGAATTATAAGTCGGACAGCATTAACATTTTGTATATCATCGTCTCATAGATGTTTAATTCTACTGGCAAAATTTGAAACTGGGTCGCTCCCTTCAGCTGGATGAATCACCGAGACGGGGTTTTTTGAAATTTGGGGTCTAAAGGGGCAAAACAAGGGTTAAAGTGTTAAATGAAGAAACTTGATTTATTGGGCCCATTGACTTCAAATTTTCGTGCAAGGTCGCGGGGCCCTGCTAGCATAAATATATATTTGCAAATAGCAATTTTCGTTTGGCCTTTTATGTTGTTGCGCTCTTTGAAGTTGCTGCTTGTGATTTATGGGAGAATGTAAAATTTTCATGTGCCTTAATGATGTCGTGTGCCACTTGTGCTTCGATTAAGTGACAACACTGTGCACCAAGGCCAGCAGCTACTGCGGCACTCAGGCTCTGGCCTTGAACTGAGCTGCTTGGTAAGGACTGCCTCCTGTCGCCGGCAATGTGATCCGGCAATGTCTGATTGTATGCGTTCGAATAAATTTCGTACCGAATGTCGAGTGCCAACCATACCCACAGCTTTCGTATGTGCACCTGTTACGTTGAGTCGCCGTCCTCAATCGTTTCCGTAACGCACCGTTTTCATTGACATTTCTCAGCTAATTTCGTGAGATATGTGTTTCACTGCGCTCCAACATCAAGGCGATTCTTGGTTGAACGACAGGCTCAGCTGTCTGGCGCTTGCCTTACGCTGAACGGCTTGAAAAAATGTCGTCGTATTATCTTCGGACTTTGTTTTAGTTTACCTTGCTGCAAAGCCAGGGTTTTGGCTCTCATCAAAGCGGCGCGTTTTAGCTTCTTCCTAATTGAAGAATGGATTCCACCTTAGATCCTTCTTCATATTTTTATGAGAAAAGTTTTGTCTCATAATTTACTCTTTAGTGACGTTTTCAGTACAACAGTTTGACCACTCTACGTACGTTCTATGCCTCTCACCCCTTATGGCTCTGTCGGTCGATGTTGTAACTTGTGTGACAGAAGCCTTTTGACATCACAGCAATCGCAGCATTTAAGTGCACCTAAGTTGGGTGGTTAACTGAACCAAAGGCTTACAATGCCATATTAAAATTTTTACTTTAGTTACTGAAAAAGTGTGAGATAATTTACGGTTAAATTGACACTTTTGATTGTTAATTACTAAATAACAAATGGAAAAGAGTCAGTAATATCGTACATTTTCAGAATATGTTGGATATTTTATATTTTTCGCTTATAACTACTCGCTCCCCTTGACTCACTCAAAATGCCTACTCTTTAAAGTATTCACTATTTTCAGTGGCGCACGCAACCTCACCCAAATACAACAATTGCTGTTACAAAATATGTTTTGAAATGGTATTCGGCTCAAAAGTTGTACGCAAAACCTTTCCCCCAAATGAAATTCTGTGTGCGCCACTGACTATTTTAATTACTCATCATGACATTCCTTGTTGATTATCACTAAAACTGTGCTTTTCATTTTTCATTTGTTGCGAAAAACTCTGTGCAAGTCTATCTGTATGTCAGTACATAACGTATTTCTTACTGTCGCCATATGAGGCTGAAAACCCTCGAGGCAATGCCATCGAGTTCTGTGAAAGCGTATGGAAAAGTCGAAGCAAGAGAGTCATATTTTCTTCGAATTCTGAATTTCAAGAGATGAAAAACTCGGCAGTTGCGTTTCCAAAGAGTTTGTTATTTTGTGATAGTTAATGTTTCTTCTGATACTCTTGGTTGCACGTTCTTGAGTTAAATCGCAATGTAGCGATTGAGAGATATGTAAGGGTGATATACGGCTTTCGAAGGCTCATAGCTTAAGACCAAAAGAGCCAGTTTTCCTTCTATCCGAGATTAAAATGAAAATGATTGCCAGACTTGCGGCAAGAAATTCATCGGAACAACATACTTGAGGAAGTGTTGAGAAATAGTATGCATTCCCTTCAGATCTTAGCCACGTTTTGTTGGTTCTCTTGTTGTTTTTTGATTGATTACTTTTCTCGATTTTAGGCGGTAATTTTTACAAGCATTTTTTTGAAGGAATATTGGTTGGAAAAGCTCTATTAGTTTTTGGCCATTTTATGCCAAAGTGTTAGTGAAATACTTCCCGCACAAAGCACTCGCATAATTGTGCCTTCTCGACCTGAGGGGGCGGAGGCGTAACTGAAATTATGAAAGTTTCAATGCTGCTGCAGCATGTGTGCACATTAGTAGCTTATGCCCAGAATGCGAGCATTACATGGAGCTGCTGTCCACAACGTCTACTCAAAGCATGCCTCGCATTAATTGAAGATGTTATTTTCGTCCTTTACCCCCAACAGAGCGTTGATGTGCTTGCGCATGTTTGTATACTCGCATATGCCTCGAAGATATGTGTATGTATGTGGCTTGAAGGAAGCGTGGCCGAGTATGAGCAGCACTGCGTCTTGGGGATTTCACAACACCAAACGCCGAACTGTCGAAACTAATTTCCTGTGATTTGTAATATGAAAAAGTTTATTGTTTCGAAAACTTGCAGTTTCCGGTTGAAATCATTCTGAAATATTATAAATGCAATTCGTGGTTTCTAATTAAAGATTAGAGTTGACTCTTGGGCCGTTGTGATTTCGGGTTGTCGGCAGTCACATCCCTAACACATCACATCCCGGGGATGGGCCATGGAGCAAACACAGAAATGATGTTGCTTAAGTGACATTTATGAGTTTAACACTCATGAGTGATTTTCATTAGTGCCGCGTTTGTTAACTGACAAATTAAACCACCGCAACATGTGTGTAGATGTGTGTGCGAGTGTGCAGATGGTGAAATGAGCAAACTAATTACGAGCAATTACGAGAGCAAAGAAATTGACAAGCTGCGAAGTTATAATTGGTTCGGTAACACGAATTTCTTGTGCCGCAGAAACCAACAACGTGCGAAGGCACGAGCGGAACGCGTTTTGATTTTTTCATGCCTTGTATCGCTTTACCATCGGCTATTTTCTGCCGCGTACAATGCCACGACCGGCCGGGAATCGGGACCCTTTTGTTTTTTATTTTTCGCCGTTACCATCAAGATTCGGTGGGTTGCGAATTTCAAAGGATTTACTTTTAAATTGATTTTTGCACGTCGCACGTCGCACGTTGTCGCCTTGAGCGGTTTAGCCGTGTGTCTGCTCGTGGGTACGCGTGCGGAGGAAACTGAATTAACCGGATAGAAGTTAAATTTAAAGATGACTGTGCAAGCAGCAAAAGGGTCGGTCTAAGCTGTGACCGATGCTACAACACATGAAATTTTGTATGCGCGCAATTTCCGCCTATAAACTGTCCCAGGCACTAACTGACTTCTGCTAAAGCTAGTTGCGCATACAATGGTCACTTGCGTCACTTCCCTTGCCTGCTTGTTGAACGTGCTTTGGCGCAGACGGAACGCGTTGCGATTCGCGCGCTGCGATTCTGTTGGCGTTTGCGCTCGTAAATTCCACTGCTGGTGCTCGCTGGTCGGTCGGCAATTGACTTTGTTGTTGACTTTTATTTAATAAAATTAATTCGTTGTTTGGTAGCTGTCTGTCGTTTGTCGTTTGCCATTTGTGGTGGCTCGTGGTGTGCAGGGTCGAGTCGTCGTAAAAGTGGGTCAACAGGCGCTGTCGACATTAGCAACATACTGTCGACGATATCAGCGCCAGCACGAAGCAATGTGAGGCCCAGAGCCTGCAGCTGCGTTGTCCCAGCCTGGAAAGGACGGCCCGTGACCCTGGCGTTTCCCCGAACTTACCTCCAAGTACGTTTTGATGCGCATCACACAGCTTGGCAAGTTGAGGCAAACAAAGACGGTGGATACAATTAGAAGCATCTTGGTGACTTTTAATTGCGATGAATTTGTGATTTTTCGTCTTCCTGTTGGACAACAAGTTTAGAGTACATGAAAAATCACCTTGGAAGTAAAAAACGATTGAATAATTTGAATGTGAATCGTTCGGCTGTGTTGCATGCAGCTGATCATTGATGTGTGTGTCAATCGGTCAGAGGCAATGCTAACGAGGGCGCTTGACTTATCAATGTAATGAATGCAAATTACTATCGGATTAGTTTGGCACTTCCACTTTTCGTTCAGCTTAAACAAAAGTATTATAAAAAATATTTAAAATGGAATAAGAGTACTCAAATGTACATCTTCGCATTCCTCCCCTTCATATGTTCTTACTGTGTTGTTTGCTAAACTTAGTATTTGGCTCATGAGACTTATGGCTAGAACAGGTTAAGTTAAAGTGGGTGTCATATTGCCAAAAGACGCACTTAGATTTAGACGCGGAGCATGGTGACACCAAATGAAAAAGGGGTACTTCTCGACTCAAGCCTGTTTAATTTGTAGAGACAGCACTCTGAGGCCCGATTTCATAGTGGTTGGTTAACCAACTGTTGGCTTTAATCAAGATTTAACACTGCTTGCATATTATTGACAGCATTGTTCTGACGGTGTTGAATTGACGGTTGTTTGAATTTTTCTGAAAAAGAAAAGAACCCCGAAGTTATCAACCTAAAAAATTGCCAAACTTCTTTAAATGGAGAAAGAAAGGAAGGAAAGGCAATAATACTTAAATTCCTCAATTTCGAATGTTGACCAGTTTCACAAACGGTGTGCGCTGTGAAATCAGCTGATTTATTTCTTGGTTAACCATTCAACATTAGCTGGTTAACAATTGGTTAGCCAGAGATAGCGAAATTCAAAATAGGTAGTTAACCAACCACTGTGAAATCGGGCCTTATTTTGACAACTTCTTTTGTCAAATTGTTTTTTCAAACGTCGTTTCTATTGAAATGATTGTACCTGAAAAGGGCCTAAGCAAAATAATTATTATGTTTACATGCATACATTACTTTATATAGTTTATGTATTCGCACAACCAGTGGCGCACAGAGGATTTAATTTTGGGGGGGGGGGGCGGAGGTTTTGGGTACAACTTTTGAGCCGAATATTCGAAACCATTTTTTGTACCACCACCAATTGTTGTGTTTGGAGAAGGTTTGAAGCCCAAAATCTCCTCCTCTTGTGTGCGCCACTGCGTATAACTCCAAACACAGAGTAACATTACACACAATGGTGGTATCACAACGGGCCAATAGGCCTAAGTGTGTCTCATACAGAGGCAGCCACTACAACCAACCAACCAACATTACACAAAAAAGGCATTTTGTATTTTTGTTTTATTTTGTTTTCTCACTATCTATGGGTTTCTCGAGAGCCCAGCGCAAGTGTTAATTTTTCTAAAATTCTATTTGAATTTCAAAATTCTATTTTGAATACACTTGAATTTTGACATAATGGTACAGGTTAAGTTTTGATAAATATTTGTTGACTTTGTTTTTTTGATAAGCAAAAATAAGAGTTCCGAATGTTGACAGCTGTTTGTCGTAAAAAATAGATGAAGTTTAAATATTAAATATTAATATTAAAAAAAATCAGTTTTAGAAATATGTATGTAGTTGAAAGTACTTTTATGAATAAGTAGTCTAAGAAATTCCGCAGTGTTATTGAAGACCTTCCTTTGTGAAAAGGTGTGATAGTTATATATGAGTTCTAATTTTCGTTTGTATTACTTTTATATGTTTGCACTAAAATTCAATACATTTCCAAATTCAATCGCATGAAATTTGTCGGTTTGTGTATTTGAAAATTGTTGCTCTTGTTGCTGCCAATAATTCTGTTTGCCATGGTGCGTCCGCTTGACAGCAACACACGACGCACGCTGAGCACAATGTACGCAGTTGAAAGGGGGTGGGTGGGAAACAAAAAAACTTATAATGGCCCCTTACAAGCCACTAAATTCTAAATTAAGTAAAAGTCGTAAAAAACTTCTACTGTCGCCGGAGATTCGGGACAGCGATGTGCTGACGGAAAGTGAAGATTTGTCGGATCCTTAAATTTCCCGTGTTGCGAAAAACTTGTGTAATTTGTTTGTTTCTCCGTGTGCAGCGTGTCGTTTCTCCTGAAATTTTGGTGATTGATGTCATTAATGCCACTTGAGCGCCAGTGAATAAGAAGTCTGCCGTGTGTAGATCTGATTTCAGTAGACAATGGAGTACCACGCTACCTCCAAACTCTATGCAGGGATAACTTGGCCAAGTCCATCCGACACACTTCTCTTTCCGATTTTTGTGCGTACAGTGAAGATACTCTTGAAGTGTTTGCTGTGAGAAGTTGCTGGGTCTGCAATCTTCAAATACCGACAAGGAAAAATATCAGACACAGTTTGTTCTTGGTTGGAATCGGCCGTTGCTGTGGGCTAAGGGAACTTGAGTGTTTCTGTTTTCTGCGTCAATTATCGCCGGTATTTGTGAATTGACTTGAATTGAATTGCCGCAGACTGATTGTTAATCAGTTAGGGGATCGCCCTGCAGCGCCAAATGTGCCTCGTGGAATAAGTGGAGTTGCTGGAGTTGAGTCGACTGAGCCGTGCACAGAAGTTTTGAACTGCAAATACGAAGTTCGTGTGTGTGTGTGTTTCAGGCGCTTGTCTGCGTTTGAAGCCGGGCGGAATGTGGGCGCTAATTGAAAGATTTGAACTTGATTGCGAACTGTAAGCGAGATGCGCGCAGCCAACCTGTTGCATGCATCAGTTTGGGAATGTTTGGCAGAGCCGACGACAAGTTGTATCTGCCGGCGCTGAGCTTGGAAGTCTATTGTGTCGACACTTGAGCATTCAAGGGGCTTATTTGGATTGGCCACATGCGAGATTTTCCGCTTCATAAGGTGCTTGTGTTGTTGCAGCGATAACTCGTCCGAGTGATTGCCAATTGAGGCGGCAAATCTGTGAGCTGTCGAGCATAGTGCGACGACAGTGAATTGCACATTCACTTCATGGCAACAGTGTGAAAGTTTGCTGCTTTTCGACGATTGGCGCAACGTTGCTTGGAACAATATTTGCACGCATACTCGTCCATACGAGGTCTGTTCAAAAAGTATCTGATATTCGATTTTCGATTTTTTTGTGGCGTTACGTTGGTACTCATGTCCCTCACTAATGCCGACTAGTTCGGCCAATTTTAATGTTCAGCTAATTTTTGACAGCTGTTTTGCTTGGACGTGTTTTGGCTCGTCTTCGATTTTTGCCTATTCCAAAAAAAGGTGTGAAGATTTTGCTTACAGTTTTCTTCGATTGCAAGGGCGTGGTGCATCATGAGTTCTTGCCATAGGGTAGAACGGTCGATAAGGAATATTACCTGCAAGTTATGCGCAATTTGCACGAAGCAATCCGCCAAAATTGATAACGCCTCTGTTCACACATCGTTGCTTGTACGCGAATTTTTGGCCAAAAACAACACACTAATGATGCCACAGAGACCGTATTCCCCAGGCGATGAAAGGCCGATGAAAGGACGACGCTACGCTATGATTGAGGAGATAAAGGCATCGAAGGGGGAGTTGAACAAGATCACAAAAATAATTTTTTGAAGTGCTTCGTGGATTGGAAAAAAACTTTGGCACAAGTGTATAATATTTGATGGGGATTACTTTGAGGGAGACAAAATAGATATTCATGAATACACAAATAATTTTTGAAAAAACACAAAATTCGCGATACTTTTTGAACAGATCTCGTGTGTGTGTGAGTGACGATAGTTTGCCACACAAGTTGTCACTCGGCTGCGGAAATGAAATACCACTGGGTGTGGGTGAATCAAAGAACCGTTTGCACAATTCAATTGAATTTCTAAGCTGCTGGCAATAATTGAATTGGTTTTTTCAAATAAAAGTTTTGAAAAAATAACTCAATTGGGAATGATTTCTAGAAATTAGAAAAAAAATCACAAGTTCTGCTAACCAAGTGCAGCGAGTTTTCAATTTAAGCGGTGTGTGCTAGTTACTTTTTAAGTTTTCTTTCTGTAGTTCGGTAGAACGGTACTTAAATAGGTACTGTACCAAATGTGAGTGCTACTGAATAAGTCCATTTCAGCTACAAAATGTAGCTGATATGCTGGATGGCGCCAATTCTGGGCCCATATTCATTAAAGTCATTATTAAGAGTTATTAAGAACTTTTTGTGGGCTTTATACGACCATAACACAAGATCGCACAGAGCAACAAGTACCATCGACCAGTCACTGCATTCAGCAGATCGACTTCTTTTTGCTCCTAAGACACACCCGCTTTGACTAAATTGAGGCCACAGAGCAAAGTTCGTAGAAGGCGAACCGAAAAGCGTCTAGAAGAGTTTTGGAGCTGGAAGAATGCCGGCATATGTGCATGAAATGAGGGCCTTTGAAAATTGTGCCTTTTCTCTTAACACCTGTAAGCTGTAAGTTATTGATAGAAGATAATTTAGTTTGGAGTCAGAAAAAGGATCACTCTGACTGTGTGAATATTCTTGAGATATTGTGGAAAATTTTCAGCTGTATTGGGCAGACGATGTTCGACTGCAGAACAAACATGCATGTGTAGGTGGGTGTGTGTGCACGTTTTTTGCATTATGTCATTTCAATTTAATTTCGCCTTTTCGCTATAAATTTGTTAGCAATTTGTGTGCTTCCTGCTTTCGCAATTGATCAAAGAGTATTAATCACACGGCGCTGCTCGACATGTTGGTAGTGAGGACTGTGCGGTGAAAGTTCAATCAATGGAGCTGGAATTTCGGGTCGGATCAGAATTTACTTTTCCTAAACTAACTAAAAATAGTTTTGTGCTTGTTTTCTTGTGCTTTGTTTCGACATTCCTCTATTGGCTCTGTTCTGTTGTGTGCTGTGATTTCGGTGCCATAGACTTTGTTGTGTCTGAAAAGGAGTAGGATTTTTGTTAAAAACCGACTTGCATGCAGATATTTTTCATTCAAATTATGTGGTCCTTTGTAACAGACACGTTATTGACAGTCGAATGGTGTTATTTGAGATTTTATTTCAGTTGAGGCATGACAAGCAGTTCAAGTCAAAATTAATTGTTCTAATATTTCACTGGTGTTGGCTTTAACTTTTAAAGTTCTGTGTCATCCCAAAAAATCTATCAATTTTTAAACCGGATACTGAGTCTTTAGATTTGTTTGACTTTGATAAAACTATAAGTGTTGATTTAAAAGTTTATAGAAAGATGGACATCAGTCTGGTTCCAACTTTAAGCAGCTGTTTTTTGGTTTTGTGTTAGCAATTTGTGGAATTTGTAAAATCGATTCAAATGTTGACTTTACGATTGGTGATTAGAAATTATTTCTACCGTCAGGTTTTATTATCCAATCGAAAAGGTTACTGCGTAGACCTGCTGGTTGTCTAAAAAATCGTCTACATTTTCGGTATTGTTGTTTATGGATGAACAACGCGTACAGACGTTTAAAATATATATAAAAAAACATTCCAACATATTTGTAAGAGTACGTTTTTTGCGATTCATGATTGTTTTCATTTCATATAATTTTTTGTAGTTGGACATCTCTTTAAATCAATGTCAACGAAGCTCATTTATTTACTTATGTACTGTTATGGGTGTGAAAATGTCAGCAACAATGGCGCCGTGGCTGTTGTCATATGCGCGCACTCACCTGATTTCCGCTTCAGTTCGCAGTTCTCCGTTTGTGCGACGCTGCTCTGCTCGGTGGGGTGTGAACAAGCTGACTTTTGTCGCTTCAGCGATGTGATGCGATAGGTTGAGGATGAGAGTGCGTCGCGTGGCAGCTGTTGGGTTTTTCTGCAGTGTCGAAACAAAGATAATGAACAATTTGGCAGTTCAATATGGTTGTCAATGGGGTGATTGTGCTCGAGTCCACACACTGGTGAATTATTACACCGTGCGACAAAAATTAAAAAAATTTTTCACACCGGAAAAAATCCATATGGGCGTGAAACTTGAGACTAAATATAGTAATACTGCGTACTCAGTTTTTCATTTCTACATCCTTTGTCCTTTTAAAAGGACTTCAAAATTTTGACGGGGATAAAAAATAAAAAAAAATAAAAGATACTTAACCTCGTTAGAATATGGCGATATGTATATCAAATGAAAGAGGAAAGGCTCAAGAATTTAAATAAAATTGATTTTGTATCTATTTGTAAAAAAAGGATATGAAAAAGGTCCTTTGAAATTTTTAATCCTTTATATCCTTGAAATTGTATGTAGAATTTTCTTGAGAAGTAAGTATGTTAAAACCCAAAATCTCCTTGATCACCTGTCAAAATTTCATTATTCTCGCTTCATTGATTTAGTATCTATTTATTATTTAAAATACTGATACTCAAATAAATTAGAATTTTTGTACTTCATTAGACTTGCAGCTTCCGCCTTTTTTTTTAAACTTTCGTACCAATAAAGTTAGAGTAATGAAATTTTGACACGTGATCAAGGAGATTGTGGGTTTTAACATACTTTTCAAGAAAATTCTATATACATTTTCAAGGATATAAAGGATTACAATTTTCTAAGGACCTTTTACATATCCTTTTTTTACAAATAGATAAAAAAGAAATTTTATTTAAATTCTTGAGCCTTCCTGTTTCATTTCAAATACATATCGCCATATTCTAACTAGGTTAAGTATTTTGTATATTTTGTATCCCCTTCAAAATTTTGAAGTCCTTTTAAAAGGACAAAGGATGTAGAAATGAAAAACTGAGTACGCAGTATTACTATATTTGGTCTCTAGTTTCACGCACATATAGATTTTTCCGGTGTGAAAAATGCTGTCGCACGGTGTTATATGAGTATTTAGTAGGCAGATTCAAGCAGTTTATGTATTTCTGGGTGGGAGAGTAGGGTCCTGTACACTTCGAGCATCTGAATGGGCCGTATTGACTGTCGGATCTTAGTAGATTGGCAATCTGACAGCAAGCCTAATGATGGGTTAGAACAACTATTACACTTGATCCTCTTTTTATGCGTTTTTTTTTCATTGGCTATTTTATTATTTTTATTGAACCTGATCTCTTTTCATAATTGAATTCAACTTGTGTGATGTTTTGTTCATTTATTTCCATTTGAATATAATAACCATATATGTATGTATTTTTGAATAAATTATATTTATTTTACATGAACGAAATAAATGAATTTTTTCTACGGAACGAGTTGGTAAATTTACATATATGAAAACTTAACTTTTTATGCGCGGTTTTTCATTTTGTACGATTTTATTCCCAAACTGGAACGAATTAGAGATAAGAAAATCTGTTTTTTACGCGTTTTTTTACGCTGTAATTTTTTTTGTCCCAGTTAACCGCGTAAAAAGAGGATCAAGTGTATATGATCAGATCCTGGGGAAACTGATACATCCGAGTGAAATATAGAATGCCCAGATGTAGAGTAGTTTTCCTTTTGTGCTTTGAATTTTTTAAATTTACATATCTGGATAATCTGCTCGCTTATTGTTATTCACAAACTCAATAGCCAAATCAATAGCTGATTCAAACTCCATCAGAGTGCCATTTGTTTGGCTTTTTCAAAACATTTTAAATTCGAATAGATTCATATGAAACTGGTAAGTTGTTTCGTTTTTTCCTACCTTTTTTGCATGGTGAGCGTGCGGCGAACAGTGGCGAACTTCCACACCGTGCAGCCGGTGAATGTGTTCAACACGAAAATTGTGGCAAATGGCACTGCGAAAACCACGACTGTGTCCCAATAGTTGACTAAAGTCATTATTTCCTGCAAAAACAAAAAACTCAAGTTTTACAAATGTTCATTTTGTAAAGTATGTTTTTAAAAATATTAATGAAAAATGATATCAGCTCGGATCAGAGTTGAGATTTTTCTAAAATTGTTTTGGTATGGGTTATTAGCAGCGGGTAGCCACAGTGCGGAGAGAGAGACTGGAGAGTTTTTTTTAAATTAAATATACGTGGGTGAATTTCTTGGGTCCTGTATCTGGAAGTATTAATGAAAAACGTAGAACTGTTGGTTTCCGTAATTTGTTTTAAAAGTTTTTAGTGATTGGTTGTAGGTATTGTGTAGTTGGTGAATAACATTGACTAATTCCTTGCCTGATGTGGTCCTCGAGAAGTGGTCTGCTCGTTTAGATAAGTCGAAGTTAGCCGAAGCCTTCTTTACCACCATTCGAAACATTAGTTTAGTGGTTATTAAATATTACAAATAATACATCAACTCACAACCTCTTTAGAGACTTTCATTTATCGCTCCCTCATTTAGAGCCTTTTGTGAATGAGCCTCTGAATTGTATTCTCGCCACTTTCAAAACATTTGTCAAATCGTTTCAAAGAAGTTGATTACGGAAAATAACATTTTCCTATGAAAATCTCATTATTGTAGGCGCTTGACTGAGCGCGGCGTTTCGATCAGAGTCGCATATGCGATTTTAGTTGAACGCCATTAAAACGTTTGAAGATTTGTTGCGAGGGTGCAAAGCGCCTTTTCAACTTATTCGGCTGCTGTTAACGACAATTGCAATCGAAATACCGGGAAAAATGCTCACTCGTTGCGTTAGGGAGCTGTGCATTGGAATCGCCTGAGAAGTTTTGCACTGGGTGAACTCATTTGGAAACGGGGAATTTCAAAGTGCCAGATTGTGCGCAACCCGCGAATTGGATATGTCAAAGCAGTGGCGTGATTTTGCTGAAAGTTTATGCCCACTGCCCAGTAGTAATTTCTCGTATTGGGGTCGATAATTGTCCAGAGTTTCAGCAATGTAAATGCTTCACGGAGTTGGAGTGCACCTTCATTCAATAACTATCAATGTAGCTCTTTGTTCTTGTTTAATATTTGAAAGAAAGGCGGTTAAACAAGGCCAAAGAGACCTAAACTAATTTCTATTGTTTTATTTACATTTTTATAAAACCTTATCCGGCTTTGGCCTTTGTGTATGCTATATAAATTATTGAGCTGAACACTTTACATATCTTTGCATTAGGGGCTGGATGTATTCATTTTGGTGAGTTGTTTGTAGCTCAAAAAAGTCATGAGACATTTTTAAATGAGACTTGTTGCGCTGAGAATGAAAACCATGTAAAGTTACAAGTCATCATAACACTTGTCCTTTTTTAGCTTTTTCCACCAACACGCTTCCGAGCAGCGATCACAGTTAAAATGACTAGCAATTCTTCACTTTTCCATAGAAACTTTGTGTATTTTTAGAAAATATAATCGAGGAATTATGGATAAAATGGTTGCTTCCGAGCGACGCGTCGATTAAAAGTGGAATTCGCTTTGTCAAATAAATATTTTATATAGGCGTGTTCACGTTCCTATTGAATTTCATTTGCCCTGACGACAATTGTGCGCCGAGGCCGCACTTTACATAGTACCGTCACCTTAACTAGCAGCTACCACTGCTCATTCAATTGATTGCTTTTTCAATTTTTATGCGCACTGTCGTCTCGCTCCATTTTTTCTTTTGCCGTTTTTTATTCCATCCCAGAAAATAACGGAAGAATATTTTCTTCCTGTCTGTTTACTTTTCTGTCAAGTTAAGGCTGCTGTCCCCGCCTCTAAACTTGGACTCCAGTAAATACATATATGTAAACAAATATCCATTATTACAGCAACAGCGGCAAATCGTCAACATTTTGTACATTTAGCGTGTGGAAAATGTTGATTCAGTAGAGCTGCAACGTCCTGCGCCCCAGACGAATGCCGCAAAGTTGCTTTACTGCGTTGGTATTTCAAAATTTTGCGGAGTGACGCCCTAACGCAAAAGTGAGACATTTATTGAATGATTGCATTGTCCCACAAATTCAACAAATATCTACATACATACATATGTGAGTATGCTTTTCTTTATCGGTCGAGTCGGGCTTAGCTTAGCATGCGGGCAGTCTCGTCTCCTGTGGTGTACCATTTCGAATTTCGAGTTCTGCCAATGGGAGGTACCGCATTTTCCCGATTGGTACCGAATTCTTCTACACTGTGCTATTGAGCAACGTGGTTTTAAGTCACTCTGGTGACAGCCACGTGGGAACTTGTGCTGATCCAGCGCCGTTCTGCGATTGTTGAGGGAATAATTAAAATCGAGGTTTTCCTGTAGTACAATTGACTCGTTGTGTGCGCGCAGATGCCGCGCCATTTGCGGTCGCACGCCTCTTCGACTATGTGGCTCCTTCTACACGTGAACGAAATTTATTTCAGGCGCCTTCGCAAATTATGAAAATTGTGCATACAAAATTATTAAGAAATGACGGACAACCTCTCGGTCGTGCGCCGTAATTTCTCTCAATTATACCGCATTTTTTCATCCAATTGTTATTGTGTATTTGGGGCAGCAGTTTGCAAAGTGCAGAAAGTCATGTTGCTGTCCCTTTTCCACGTTGGAGCAGCGCTAGAGCGCGGAGTTGGCTAAATTGTTCGGTGAATAATGCAACAGGTTGCAATAATATTTGTTCTCCACCTTTTAATTGCTTCTCTTGTCGTCCATTTGGCGGACATGTCAAGTCAATTATACACTAATGGAGGTTAACAAGTAAGTGGAGGGCGGTGCCGTTTGCGTTCAGTTCCCTTCCACACGCCGAGTATCTATGAGTTCTCTTTGAATTGTATTTCGGGACAGTTTGCAGTACCGAGAATGCATAAGCACGTAAATGTGTGAGTGCGAGTTTATTTACTTGTTTCATTCAGTTTCCAACTGCAACCTTGTCAAGACAAACACCTCCGCAAGTGATATGGAAATAACTGTAATTTTTTATTTCTCCTTGCAAAGGCCCCAGTATTTGTATGGAAAACTTAAGTTTTCTAAGTGTAACTGACTACTTCAAGCCCACAATTTCCCCAACTCCAGCCGACTATTCTTTGTTAGCACCATTCGATTATGGAATTCATTAAATTAAATTAAATGAAATCAATTGTCAATAGAGGCCACTTTAAGCATTCTATTTTCAAACACTTCTTAACTCTGTCCTTCTCTATTTTTTGTATACTTTTTTTTCCTTTTCTGTCTTCTCTATTAAATATTAAGATTGCATTGAATTGCTAATGAATTGTTAATAAATTTAAGTAAACCTTGTTATCAACTTGTGGCATGCAAAAGAAGCGCTTCTTAAATGCCGGTGTTTTTTTATTAAATAAATAAATAAATAAAAATATTCTATTTTGTGCGTGATAATACAAGTTTTGTTAATTTTGGTACAAACATCCACTTGAATCATGGAATCTTTGGCTGGGTATCATGTTTTTAACCTTTTCCGGACAGCAAAAAATACAAAATACGGTCTTGCAAAAATACTAAATTTCGCCATTACTCTTTTTTTAGGCCTAAAGAAGCTGCTTTAAAAATTTGAAAACCGTAGTTCCTCTCACAAAGTCCTGTGAGAAGTTGCTTATAAGCAACAATTGTCCATAGTGGTAAATAACACAGGGCAACAAATTTCGACTTTTTCTCACCATTTCTGGTTTTGAGATCAGTTCTAGGCTAATAAGGGGTCGCTAAATTCGCATCCGCAAACCGTTTTCGACGCTTAGATTGCTTACTTAGTTTGCTTACTTTTTCGAATTTTCCTTGACTTTAGACACTTCAGACCGTAACTTCTAAACCAATAAACCTATTAACATGTGTTTTATGTTGTTGCAATTACAACATCTCACGGCTTCTTTTCTGGTACCATTCATTTTTATGTGTTCTAAAATGCAGTGATAATAGGGCTTCAAAGTCAGAAAATTTGGATTTCAAGGTTTTTCGAAAATGATGGCGAAATAAATACAGAGTTTTCGTTAATCAAGTACAGAGCCACCGTTTGGTTATGTCGTTTCTCTGGTAATATTCATGACAATTAGGCAAAGGGGTGTGGCAACTCTCATGCAACCCAAATCTTTGGTATAACTTTGGACACAAAGGTCACCTATGAATGAAACTTAGGGAGCACTTGGTGGAGGGGACGAAAAGTGGATCTACTTTTAGCAAATTAGTAGATCGCCGTGCTAACTACTGGAATGGCTATTAGTAGACGTGATGAATAAAGAGAGCGCAGAGCCTTCGATGCGCATATTTTTAAACTGTTTTATTTTGTACAGTTTCTTTTCTTTCCATTGAAAATTCAATACACACCGCTTATAGCAGACCGGCTGCCGGCATGCCGTTCTGCTTCAGTTTGAGTTCTGTTGCACGAGTTCGCGAATAGTTTTACATGCCTCAAGACTATGCGAGCTGCTGCTATTCGCTGCAGTTGCTGATGGTGCACCTTAACTATTAATACCCACGCAGTGCTTATTGAAATGCTCAAATTTTCGTTTAAAACTCTAAAAATGTTGGAGATTAGATTACGTAGTGTTTATTTGAAAAAGTTTGCTATTTTAATTGCAAATTCAAATGCATCCTGTTTAGAGCACATTCCATTTTCGTTTAATGAAACTAGGTTGTTGGTTGTTTAAATGACACTTTTTGGTCCTTTGAAGTACGGTTCGTGCTTCCGATTTGGTGCGCTTTAAGCAAATAATTCTTAAAGGTCTGTACTCGTTCAAGTGATATTGCCGAGTTGTTTGTTAGAATATTAGGTTACATCATATATGAGTATGTGTATGTATATAGAACAATGTTGTTATTGTAAACTTTTGCAGTTCTAGTTGTTGTTGATCAACGGTTTTCTACTCTACGATAAAGCTTTGTGTGCATTAGAGTTGTTTTTGCGGTGGTGGCTGACACATGTCCTGGCAGAAGAGCAGCATAATTTTAAAATATGAACAGAGATAAAGAGAACGACGTTTCCTATGGTTTGGCAGTGCATAATATCAATGCAAATTAATTCGATTTTTATTTACTGTTGGCACAACGTTGCGTCTGGCCGAATCACACTCACAAATCGCTCGAAAGGCCTTCGAAGAGCAAACAAACAAAAACCAATAGAATGTGGCCAATCTGCCACAATTTGTTTGTTGTTATTTACATTGAATGGTCTCTTTCGCTTGGGCAGTGCTCAAAGGTCGTGATTGAGATCTTATCTTTTAATTGAAAATACAATTTTTTGAAAAAGACGTAAAGTATTTGGTTGATTGGCTAGAAAATGTGCGAATTAATGAAACAAGAACGTCCGCGTCGCATTTGTAGGGGTCAACAATGTTTGCAAGTGACATTTATAAATGTTATAAGTGCAATGCTTAAAGTTTAGGTATGGTAAAAATCGACAATTCGCGGTTATCGAGTAGGTGCTGTATGCACTTCTGTCACGCCTCAATGCTCAACAATGTTAATGCAATGCTAATTATTTAAAAGCCGCTATTGTCATGAAAAGTCACAGACATAAATCGGAAAGCGCTGCACACGCATGTTTGAGCGCTTCTCGCTCTGCCGTCTCGCTTATGAGCCACCAGTAATACCTCCCTAATAGGATTTGCCTTTCAGCGCTTACGGCCGCTGAGTTTTGGGACGCTGCGTGAATTCTGCGTTTTCAAGTCGTTGTTTTTAATTTTGCTGTGCAGCGGTTCCTGAATTTCTGTAGAATAGCTTCCTGATAATGCAGTCAAATAAATGAGAGTATTTGAGAACTCTGACATTGTATCGCGTATACGCTCCGCATGCCTGCAGCTGCGGTATTAAAATGAAAGCAACAGCCGCAACGGTAGCAGCACAATTTCCGGCGCCAATCAGACGAATTTGCTGACAAAATAAAAACCTTGCACACAATGTGGAATAATGTTTAAATCCCATTCGAATGCCGGCTGAGCGCACGAAAGTCTGTGTGCCATGCGGGTTACTGTTCGGTGCTACAATTTGACAAGTTGACAAGTCGACGGCGCTGCGCCCTAATTGTGTATGAAGAATCATAGTTGTAAAGGGGTTTTCAATTGTTACGCCAGAACTTTGATAACTTTGACGCTATCCACCATCACCATTTTACAACTTCAACCACATGTCGAAGTTGATTGAATTCACTTTAAAAATTCATACTTGAATTCGTATTCGTGTACTTTCGCTAGTAGTAGTAGTGATTGAGTATTCCCTGAACGACTATTGTCACGAGAATATTGTTGCCGAAAGTGTAGCCGCAGACCCAGACCTCTCGATTTCTCGTCGTGCCCAAAAAGTTGGTCTTTCGGCGACCTAAACTTCGAATTCGGCTAAAAGACTTGGGCATGAATCCGTATAAGATCCAACTGACACATGAACTGTAGCCCCAAAACCAACCAGCTCGTCATACGTTCACTCATTGGACTTTGGAGCAAAATCATCTTCGGTGATGAAGCACATTGTTCGTTGAACTGTTTCGTGAACAAGCAATATTACTGCATTTAACCCATTGCTGCCGGGTACCAGTTCCGCCCATACGATTTTGATAAAATTTCATACACGACCTAGAAGTGACCCAAAATGATCAGAAACAAAATTCCAGTTTTATATCTCTGCACGTTGCTGAGATATTCATTAGGTATTTTGTACCCATTACGCAGCAATGTTAGCTTTTTTCCATACTTTGTGAAGTGATCAGCTAAACACGTGAACAAAAGTTGTATTGTTTACAGGTGAGTTAGGAGGCAGATTTTTGTGAAGTTCTAAGGCCACTACGTTTCGCCACATTTTCCACCTCCGGAAAATTCACGATTTTTGGAGTCTGGTAACTCTAGCTAGATGGCGAAATTTTAGGGTGACCTTCACTAGGTTAAGGTAGTTCCATCTTTACCCTAACTATCCCTATCAATGGTTTTGAGAGATCTCAAACATTGACTTGTTTGTGATTTTTTTTAAATCAATTTTCATGGGTAAAATTTTACCCATTAGGCAGCAATGGGTTAAGAAAAGAGTTATTCATAGCGGCCCAGAGGGCCCATTGCGTCCGGAGAAACTTACTGTTTGGTTTTTTTTGCCTACTAACCTACTATTTTGTTTGAATTTCGGTTAGTCGGTGTTTTTGGGCCATGTATCTTTTAAAACGGGAATGGCCAGACGGCAATTGCCAGTGGCCAACAGGCCGTGATAACTGATGAACGACACATGGCTCCAGCAAAGCGTTGCAACAACAAGAAAAGTTCCCAAGAGTTGGAATGGCCCTTAGTTTTTCTCTCAATGGCTACGATAACTCGTTTGTGTATGTTCATTCAGCCCAACTTACATAACATAGTCACCCGAAATTGGACCTCTCTCTCTTTCCCTCACTTGGACAAAGTTGCCATCATCATATGGCATCTCACACACAATCCTTTTCTTTATTAATTCGTAAAGTTCAGATACGCTTTATGAAAAGCTTTTTTCTAGTTGCAATATTCACGAGATATGGAAACTTGGTGACATTCGGCAGAGACTTGGTTGACTTCGGCAAAGGTTGGGCGGGCAGGGAATACAGACAAGTAATGTTTGAAATATGCGGTTGAAATTGGACAAATTGAATTGCTGCGCTATGAAAATGTAAATTTCAATATTTGCATATATGTACTTATGTGTCATGCCCCGACGGCCTCTTTTATTTAGTAGAAGTTTTGCCCCTCCGATTTATTCATATTTTTGAATTTGACGGTTGAATGCGCATTTATGTGTTTGAACAAATGTGTCGTCGTGTGTAGTTGTAATATTAAAATGTCAGCGTTCTTTAAGTTTGCCATGGCAGCAAAGTAGTGCGACGGGCGGAAAAGTGTCGGAAGAAATTAGGGAGTGGAATTGCGGCGGCAGAAAATTGATTTCATTCTGCAAAGCAATAACAATAAACAACTGCTCAATTTAAGATTAAATTTCATAAGGTTCAGCTTACAACAAAACTTGTAAGCATTGTTGCACATTGCTTAACTAAGTATTAGTTGAAATTCATGCAAGAAACTCGGTCGGGCCGTTTGGCTAAGGAATGGAAAACGGTCAAGGTAAATAACTTTTTTTTGAGTTTGCCTAAACGTAGGCGAGATGAATTGGTGCGGAAAGACACATTCACAATGAGTTGAATGGGTATTTGCCATTAGCCTTAGCCATTTTACAAACAATTCGAAATTGTTAAAAATTAGTTTGTAACTTTATTCAATAAATTTTACGGATTCGCACTCAGCGGCCGCTCTGGGAATATGGCTAATGCAGCAAATTATTGGTATTTCACAGATATGTACACAGTCGACCCACTAAAGAAAATATAGTTTTAGTTTAGTTGGTAAAAGTGCGTTGAAATGGCGATTAAGTTTTTGTGCTTCCCCTGAAAATAGACGAGCCTCGGACAAAAATATACGAAAACCTTTGGGTATTTCAGTCGAGCCTCAGACGAAAATAGACGAGAAACTCAGAGTACTTCGGTCGATCATGTAGTGAGCGAAATATATTTATGGATATTGTTTGATGTGACCCAAACACAACTCCTGTTGACCTAATTTTGCGCGGAATGTCATTGGTGGCATTGACATTACACTCTCGGGAGGGAAAATTACAGTTAAAGTCCACAATTGTGATGCGATTGTTTATCGAAAATCATCATGAAACAACATTTTCCATTTTGTAAGAAGAAGAACTTTATATATTGAAATCATAATAGGAATTTGATTTAATGGGCCCATTGACTTAAGTCTGGTGTGCAAAGCCACCGTGCCTTGCTAATAATAATAGTTTACAGAATTATTTTTTAAACTTTTTTTATTTAGATACGGATACGAATACGTATTGCGTTATGTAAAAATTTTGAAATGATATGTGTGCTCTAAAAAAGTTTGTATATTCTGCTCAAAAAATGTACATATGTACGTACATATGTAAAAAATTTAGAAAATTTTACTCCAAAATTAATGTTTTTGTGTGTTTTGCTAAACAAAAATGTCAACGTATTGAACAGAATTATTAATTGAAAATTCAAAAGTGACTGGTTTGTTTGCCACATTCTGATGGACGCGAAGTATTACGGGAAAAACAATTGTGGTGATATTCGTAGATGATTCGTGATTTCAAATGAGTAATTTCAAAGTGTTTACATTGCCTCATTTGCATTTCGTTTGGCAGCTAATGTATTAAGTACCCTACATGTTAAGAACATAGTGAAATAAATAAAGTGAACCAGCTAGGGAGAGGCATGCTTAAAAAATGTCAATTGCTTTGAAAATTTGTTTCACGTCAATTCGTTTTGAATTAACCCATTTGAGTTTGCTGTTCTCGAACGCATGTGTGCCGAACTCAGTATTACAAATACTTTCCCACTTTCTTTTTTGCTGCACATTTAAATGTACTGAATACATGGGGATCGTGCCCCCATGAGCAGTTCTACATAGTGCGCACGATTCCTTCGGCATTTCAGTAATTTTTATTTTGCTATGCTGCAGACGTTCTGCCTCTTGGAAAAAAAAAGTATTTTTTGAACAAAAAGAGTTAAGTATTTGACAAATTTGTTCATAGTGACATAAAATAAGCATGCCGATTCAAGAGAGTTGTCAGTATCTGGTTCACTTTATTTATTTCACTATGGTTAAGAATATTCTACAAATTTTAAACGAAAATTTCAATTAAAAATTTTCATTTGGAAATTTTCGTTTTTTATGATTTTGAACTGTCAAAACGGGCAACGGCTTTTGAAGCTTTTGGAAGCGCCTTCATTTTGTAATGTGTTCGATAAAATTTGGTCATTTTTTATCGCATTTGCTTCTTAAAAAAAAAAATAAATTATCATAGATTGAGTGATTTCGTAATTACGCACTACCATCGGGATCCGTTTTTGACTTGATGAAACTTTCCAGAAATCGTAGTGGTTGTTGAGTTTAATTGAATTGGATTACCGCAGTCTGCCGGCTAAGGAGCAGTGGCAAAGTAACCAAATACACACCGCAACAAAAAGAGCAGCTCAGTAATTTTCGCATTGACGATTTCAGAGATTTAATTGGAATCTTGTGTGAATGAAGTAAGAAAATGATATTTTCATTTAGAATTACACATTGGGCCAAAATAATTCTTGCTTTGTGTGTTGAACGCACACGACACTCAAAGCGAATCGCTCATGCGGCAGCCGGCGGCGGGGGCAGTCGTGGCCAGACAAAGCAGAAGCTGTTAATTACGCATTTACTGTTACTGATGATAATTCTGACCAGTATTATGTTTCCTTCTGTCCGCCCCTCGAAAACCAGCAGCAGCCAAGAGCCGTTCGAAGCGTTGTCGTATTGTGTGACATGCCTCAGTAAGTAAATCGCATAATCAACAAAATTGAATAATCTCGGCAGCATTCGTCCTTAATTACGCGTTTTAAATAAATACTTTGAATGGCCAAGCGAACTGCATCCGCATTTTCCGGAAATTGGCATTCGCTGTATTCGGGTTTCGGTTGCATTAATTTATGTTTGCCATTTTGCGAACAAAGAGCTAATGAAGTTTCCTTTTAATCGTAGCGTTCGAGTAAAAGATAAATGCCACACTCCACAGACACTCCGAGTGATTTTGTGAAACGAATTTTGGCGAACTTGCCACTGATTTCAAATACATTTGCCGCATTCGCAGTCGCTAAAGTGACAACAACAACAACACACTTGTATCCTGGTGCCAGTTGCACTGGGCCGGAGTGAGTGCAACTGGAACGGCTCCGTATCGTTCGTGTTGGATTGAGTCGGCTTTTTTGCTGGTCGGCTGCGGGGGCCGCTGTGGCTCGGTGTGCGGTATGCTTTTGGAGAGATCTTTGGACAGGAAATTCACATTTAAATGATTGAGTGAAGGAGAAAAACGAAGACTTGACAGAGCGGTACGCATTTGGGCATTTGCCTGTCGACCGCACTGACGCGGAGGCGAATTTGAACACTCGAAGTCAAATTTGTTAGTTTGTGTAAAATACCGCGCTAAATTTGTGGAAAATTGGGAGTGCTTGCTGCAAGATAAAAGAACATAACAAGGTTTTTGTTTACCTCCCGGCGCATTTGAAAACCCGTCTTAGTAAAAAAGTTAGGTTAGGTTATAGTGGTTACTTCTGTAAGAGGTCCATTCACCCGTTTTTTTAAATGTGTATGCAACACTGTTTTTTCCAACATGTGTTAAATAAAACACACATTTCAAGCGGGTGGGGGAAGGGAAGGAGGGGACCTACAGTAAAGAAGTTACTTAAAGAGTTTCATAACTCCGAGACCGAATTTGCAAATTGTGAATTTTATTATCACGAAGGTGAGATCTCGATTTTGAAACTCTACATGTACGCATCCAGCGACTTCCAGCGACATCCAGAAACTTCGTTTGGATGAGTTACTTCAGGGATTCATTTGTGTGGCTGCATTTGGCTGCTTTGAATTCTTTTATCGTCTTGTTTCTGATTTAACCACTTAATACAAATATTCTTGTTTTCGTTTTTATAGCGAAGATATTAATTTTTTCCGTATTTCGTTTTGCTTGTGCTGCGAAATACTTTATTTTTTATTTAAGTTTTATATAATCTATAACTGTATTGTCTATTTACACTTAAACCATCCAGACCGTTTGCGCACAATTTAATTTATTTTTATATAATTTATTTATACATCTATCTATATACAGGGTGGTTCAAAAGTCATCGCTATATCGGCAGATGCTATAACTTTTGCAAATGGCGGCAAAAGTAAATTCTGCTTTGACATTCATTCATTCATTCATTCATACATACATTGATACATTCATTCATAAACAAATTAGAGCCAAAGAACATTAGGTGACAGCATTTCCGCCACCCTGTATATACAAATGAATGTCTGTTTGTTGGTTTTTTGGTTACACGACACTCAGCTGGCCGATTGAGCTGAATCTTTCACGGAATGTTCGCCCATACTAAATCTCGGTACAGCACCTAGTGTGAATACGACCCGACAGGTGGGCGTGGCACCTCCCATGCAACCTAAATTTTTAATATGAAATATCTTCGGAATTATTGGTCGGACAGCATTGAAATTTGGTATACTGTCGTCCCATAGAAGTGTCATTCTACTGATTTTGATGGCGTTAGACAAGGGGCGTGGCAAATTTTTTTTACTCAAATTTTCCGTGTACCTTTGACGCAGATCAATAAAACTGGGTCGCACCCTTCGACTGGAAGAATGGGTTGGGTATTGCATAAAAGGGGCGTGGGACCGCCCATATGATTGGACTGAGCAATTAGACTTTATATTCTTTTTGACGTGATGCACCCGCTGAAGTTTGTGCTTTTGCACTAAGTCGCATAAGTCTGTTTCTTTGGATCCAAGGAATTAATTTATTATTGCTGAAATTTTTTGTTTGAGCCTTTAAGGTGCTTTCCGAAAAAGTGAAAGCTAGCCAATATGCTTTGCATGATTCGGGGAATTCGCTTGTGAGTACTTGCATGCACGGGCTTTTTTCAAGTGTAGGAGGATGCAAGTTGTAAGGAAAAAAGGTGAAAAATGAAATGACGAACGTCTGACGTATGGCGTTGTATGGGGGAATTGTGCGTAGAGAGACGTGTAAGACTGTCGACGTCATGTGTCTTTGTTGATGATGGAAAACAAATGTGCAAGAATAGGAACTGATAAAGGACATGCTTAGCTATGCGGAAATATCGTCTGTCTTTCTCTTGCTTTCGAATGCTCGGACGGTGCGGGCCTCCGGTACCTGTTTGCGCTGCTGTTCGTGTTACTTGATCGATTGGCGAGTGGGCGTTTTGCACGCCTGCTGCAATTTAAAGTTCAATTACAAATACTGCGCTGTGTTTTTGATGTCACCAATAATGATGTTGATTGTTGCTGACAGCCTAATTTGAATTTTCTCGACTTGTGAATGTAATCGAAAAAGTTCATGCTTATAAATATCTGTACATAAATAAATAAGTATATATAGACAATGATGAAACAACGATGCTTGCGTCTTATTTCTATGCGACGCAATGGATAGTCGCATAATTTGCTATGTGTTTTTCTACCTAAGTGAAATTGATATGGCTCGCTGCCTACTTACGTATTGTGAAGATAATGCTCGCCATCACTGTGCAACTGCAAAGCAATACTGGGATATTTCAGAACGAGTATGGTAATTTTAATGGAACAATCGCTGAGACGACTCGCGGCGATACTGGGATATTCGAGAACAACTCGAGGCGATACTGGGATGTTCGAGAACGAGCTGAGTACAGAGGGAAGTTTTTTGGTTTTGATGAGACTTGGACTTTGGTTTTGACAGACTGGTGAAATATTGCAAATAAAAGATTGCTAGTTTTGAACTGAGTTGAAGAATTTTAGTGTTTTATTTTCGAGCACAATCCAGTGAAACAATTTACGCCAGAACTAATTTTCATAACAATATGTATTTACTGTTGACGCAGTAATTTTGACGACAATGCGTCCAAATGTTTGTCTCTTGAGTTGAGAGTGGATGGACATTGAAGTATGGATATTGAAGTTGTGGTTTATTTCGCACTTGCGTATTGTAGGTGCTTCACGTACTCATCTGGCACTACTGGACTTTGTTCATAACCCTGCGACAGGTACTTGTAGAGCATGCAGCTCTATCTCTATGCATATAATTGGTTGTTCTGACTGACTGACTGACTGACTGATTCATCATCGCGCAGCCCAAACCGCTGAAGCTACAAACATGAAATTTAAACTGTATGTACATTTTAAAAAATGAACCTCTGCTAAGACGGGATGTTTTGTAATTCGGGGTCTAAAAAGGCAAAACATGGGTTAAGGTGTTGCATGAAAAAACGTGAGTTAATGGGCCTATTGATTTCAAATTTGGTCAAAACACTTCAAATAAAAAATAATTTGACACTTATTTTTTATTTTTTCAAAAATCAAAACTTAACGGGGTCAACAGTGAGTTAAGCTGCGTATACCATGAACCGATGGGCCCATTGACTTCAAAGTTGGGGAAAACACTTGAAATCAAAAATAATTTGACACGTGTTGAAAATTTATTTTGAAAATCAAAACTTAAAACGGTCAACCAAAGGTTAAAAATTTGTATGAAGAAACATGATTTTGTACGCCTTTTGACTTCAAACTTGGTGAAAGTACTCTTGGTGAGAAATAATTCGATACATGTTTTTTATTTTTTCGAAAATAAAAATCTGATAGGTTCAACGATGGGTTAACATGACTTAATGCGCCAATTGACTTCGAATGTGGTGAAAGCACTTAAAAGGAAAAGTATTTACATAAGTATTTTTTATGGGATCAACAAAGGGTTGGTTTATTGGCCCCATTGATTTCAAACTTGGGTGCAAAGCCGCGGGGACCTGCTAGATATAAAATTTCAGGAAACAACCCAAGCAGCCACCGGCGCACACGCATTCCATGTTCGGTCACCTTAGAGTCTCATAGAATAACGCGATACCGCGATAATTCGTTTCTCTGCCGACATTTTTCCCAACACTTATGAATTGGATTGCTTTTGTTGCGAAGAAAACCGATTTCCCCCAATCATCCTTTATGCATGTGCAGCTTTCTAAATGAGTGAAAAAGTTCAATAGATTTAGGCCGATACCGAATGGCGGATGCAGAACTCTGAAAACTTTGCCGTTGAGTACTGAGCGAAGAGGCGTCGGTTGAGTAGAAATATAAACATTGGACTCGTTGACTAATTGAGCAACGGTAGCCATTCTTTTGTATCATTGTGTCTCATCCCAGTAAATTAGGTCAGGTTAGCTTATTTAGGGTGTCTTTCAAAAAGAGGTTTCATTTCGAATTTGACGCCAACCTCACCAACTATGACTGACTGTTTGTTGCAGTTTCTGGATCAAAAACAACCTTAAGCCAAGTGGCCACTATAAAGTTTTTTCGGTAGTGTGTAGAGCGTAGAGACTACAGCGCCACTCTACCGCTCTACGTAGAGATAGTGTAGATAAATTTTGATCTACCATGCATACACACATTTTTCTCTATGGTAGAGTCGCATGGTAGAGCAAGCTCGTTTGACATTTCACTTCATTTCGCAGTCATTCAGTCGTGCGTGCGTACGCAATTCTTTTGAGTCAACCAAACATTTTATTAAGTTACTTTAGGTTGCTGTCATGGGAAAACATTTAATTAAATAATTGAAAATAAAAAACCCCACTTATCGCCCAAAGTAGGTTGCTGCTGCCGTTTTGTGTTTGCTTGAAGAAGAAAAAAAAAAGGAAAGACAATTTTGGGAGCGAATTGGAATCCGTTTTGCCACGCAATTTCTTCACTGCCGATGCCATTGCCACAACAATAAGCACAAAAATAGACACGCACGTATCAAATCGCGCGGAAATATGCCGTTTACTCTACCGTACAGCGAAAAACTCTATCAAACACGTTTGATAAAGCGTAGAGCAAATGAAGAGCTCTAGCGGACATGCAAAAATTGTGTATCCACTGCAGTCTTTTAGGCGAGAGAACCCTACCATAGAGTGGATTTAGAGCTGTACGGCTCTACGTCGCTCTACACGAGAGTTTTCTCTAGCTCCACGCAAAAAACTGTATAGTGGACGTGTGGATTTAGAGCTGTTGGTGAAATACAGCCGCTACTAGGCGGACACATGCTGGAAAATTTGAACGAAAGAATGAGCGTTTGTAACAAAAGCTGGGTCGACCATTTGGTAGATGTTGTGTTCCATTACGGCCTTCAGTGTTTGTACTTTGCATTAGAATAAAAACATCATCACATCATCACGCGATAATTTTTTCTTGTTGCATATACGTTTTGAAAGCTTGAGTTCAATCATCCAAGGAACTAATTGCTTGAATTGATAACACCGTGCGACAGCATTTTTCACACTGGGAAAAATCCCTATGTGCGTGAAACTAGAGACCAACTATGGTAATACTGCGTACTCAGTTTTTCGTTTCTACATCCTTTGTCCTTTTAAAAGGACTTCAAAATTTTGAAGGGAATAAAAAATAAAAAAATATAAAAAATACTTAACCTCGTTAGAATATGGCGATATGTATAGTATATCAAATGAAAGAGGAAAGGCTCAAGAATTTAAATAAAATTGATTTTTTATCTATTTGTAAAAAAAGGATATGAAAAAGGTCCTTTGAAATTTTTAATCCTTTATATTCTTGAAATTGTATGTAAAATTTTCTTGAAAAGTAAGTATGTTAAAACCTAAAATCTCCTTGATCACGTCAAAATTGCATTACTCTAACTTTATTAGTTCGCACGTTATTAAAAAAAGCGGAGGCTGCATTTCTAATGAAGTACAAAAATTCGATCAGTATTTTAAATAATAAAAAGATACAAAATCAATGAAGCGAGAATAATGAAATTTTTACACGTGATCAAGGAGATTTTGGGTTTTAACATACTTACTTTTCAAGAAAATTCTCTACAAATATTCAAGGCTATAAAGGATTAAAATTTTCTAAGGACCTTTTTCATATCCGTTTTTTACAAATAGATAAAAAATAAATTTTATTTAAATTCTTGAGCCTTTCCTATTTCATTTGATATACTATACATATCGCCATATTCTAACGAGGTTAAGTATTTTTGATATTTTTTTTATTTTTTATTCCCTTCAAAATTTTGAAGTCCTTTTAAAAGGACAAAGGATGTAGAAATGAAAAACTGAGTACGCAGTATTACTATGTTTGATCTCTAGTTTCACGCCCATATGGATTTTTTCCGGTGTGAAAAATTTTTTTAATTTTTGTCGCACGGTGTAATTGGTGGAAGATTTCGCTGATTTTGCATTGATTTGTTTTCAAGTTCTGCAGCGTTTTGTTGTATATCAGGAAGTTGTCCTGGATTATATTTTGTTTGAATGTCTCGAAAAGGCATCGCATCGCCCTACAACGGAAATGCCTAATTTAAAGTGGCTTGTAAAAGCGACAGGCCGATGTGTTGGCTAGATATGAAATTTTTAAATTGAAAGACAATTTGCAACAAATTACTGAACTGTCAACTTGAAGGGCGAGTGGAAGTGATGTCTTACTGGCTGTCGTAATCAAAAGTCTAATCAGAAATATTACTTCTGACATGCTTCCCCGTGGCATATGTAGCACGGCAACAACAAATACTGTCACCAATAAAACGAGTGTCAACAGTAATTCGTATAAATGTTTTTGCGAAAATGTTGAAAATTGTGTGGAGTGAAAAATGCAATATCCCTGCGAGAATTACGCTCGAGGAATCACTGACACGAGCCACGTACACGGGGAAGGGAATTGCATCGCGTTAAGGAAGTGGACATAGCACAGAAGCGGAGAAGCGAAATCAGCTTCACATCGCCAAGCAAACAATCAGATAGTTTGAGTTATGTGGGCATGGGTCGCGAGGGGTCAACGATGTAGACTCATTTTCCGCTTTCCCTGTGTGACGTAAAATTTGACGTGTTCGCGGTGTGTTGATTGCGTTTGAAAGTTAAAAACATGAGCGGTTATTGGCGTATTTCGTTGCGCGCATTTACCTTGTATTCGGTTTTCATATCACAAATCGTCGCCTCAAGTTTGGGGGAGTAGAGCGGAGTCGACGAGATCCAGAAGGGCGTGCAGTGCACGCAGCCCACCGTCGTGAGGCCGACGAGGACGATTTTGGCGCGCCGCACGGTGCACATTGTTTGCCGCTTGAGTGGGTACGCGACGGCGATGAAGCGCTCCACCGTGAAGGCCACCACGAACCATGCGGAGCAAAAGCACGCCAGGCTACTGAAGAACGTGAAGAACTGACAGAAGAAGTCGCGGTTGTAGATGTGCACGTCGACGAAGTTGAGCCACTGCATGAACAGCCCCAGCAGAAAGCAGGTGTCGCTGACGGCGAGCGCGGCCAAGTAGAAGCTGGAGGAGAGCTTGCGCAGCTTCGTCTTGAAGAAGACGAAGACGGAGAGCACGTTGCCGATGCTGCCGGTGCAGACCAGTATGGGCACATAGTAGTAGTTGAGGATAATGCCAATCGTTTCGATGGTGCGCAGCATGTCGTTGTTGTCGTCCAGGCCGCCGCCGATGGACTGGTTGTTGGCCGCTGTTGCGTTGACGCTGTGCAGGCTGGCGGTCGCGTTGTTGTCGGTGGCGAGGCCGGCGCCTGGATCGAGGCTGCCAGCGCCGTCCAGAGTTTCGTAGTAAGTATTTTCGAGAAAGATTAACGTGTCGTTAGTGTGAAGAAGACCTGCGGCGGTGGCTGTGGCCGTTCCTACCGTGCTCGTGGTCGCATTTGCTTGCCAGCGGAGGCGCTGGAGCGCGGCGGCGGTGGCATCGTTATCGCCATTTGAGGCGGCAATCGTCTCTGCAGTGCCTGACCAGTGCGGCATGTAACGGCTTCCGCGGCTGCCGGCGCTGCTGCTGTTGCCTGCGACTGGGTCACTAATGCTCGCAATTAATGCGAACGTCTGTGTTGGCGGCATGCTTCGGCTAGCTGTTGTTGGTGTTGATGGCGCGCAATGAGCTCCTTTACCGCTCACGTTCGAATCTTATTCACTCGTTTGTCTTGTGGAGCGGAGTAGTTGCCGGCTGCCGGTATTGATGGCTTTGTGAGTTGTGGCGCTGCTAGCGAAGTTGCACGGAGTCGCTGATACCCGCGCGGCGACTGTGTTGTTGGCGCTTGTGATTATTTTCGAATACGGCATTTCCGCGGGAAGTTTAGGCAACGTTCATGTCATCCGGTGTTGTTAATTTGCCTGCTGCTAATGTTGCCGATGTTGTTGCTGTTATTATTCGAGTACCACCAGCGTTGATTTCGTTGCTGCGAGCGCGAATAAATTTACTAATTTGGTCTTTCTTTCCTTGCTAAAGAATATTGTGGTCGTGGACTCGACAGTTTTAAGAATTTTTGAGTGACGTTGTTGCTTTGACGCGTCTGGAGAGTTTGTAAAGCACTTTACGAAATTATTGAGTTATTGAATTTAAGCACCACGATTAATTCACTTAAGACGATTACGTTGAGAAACTCGTAATGCATAGCTGGCGCGAGGAGGTCGGCGTTGCGGAAGATAGTATCAGTGTCGGTCAGTGTTGCTGTGCGGGGTTTGTTGCGCCGCGGTTCGACACGGTGTTTGCACTGTTCGCACTTGTCACTTGTCATTCAAATGGATGAGTTTTTTTTGCCCAAGGGCTTATTTAGTATGCTTCTTAAGTTTGCATTGCCTCATTATGGGAGCTGTCAGGAAGTACAAAATTAATTTTACCGCACGTTTAATAAATACTGTTTGCTTTTGAATGATTACTAAGCCTTTGATAAAAAACGTAAAATATTTTCTATCTTAGGTTTACAATGTTCTAGCCATATTTTCAGAGCGATTTGAACGAAAGTGGGCAAAATATTGGTGTAGCTTAAATATTTCATCTTTCATCTATGAATTGGGGTCCGGCTTCTATAGTTCAGCGGGTTGGCTTTTCGTTCAAGAGCCCCTAGGTTCGATTCCTAGCTCGGGCTGGTTGAACACTCGACTACTTCCATCGCTATCCACATGAAGCAGATGAGAATTAGAAGATTCGCACAAGTGCGCTCTTGGAAAACTGAGGTGTTTGAAATGTGTGTTGCAACGCATGTTGGTACAAAAGGCCTAAGTGATGTCTAATACAGATGCAGCCAACATACATAACCTTACCTACCTGGGGTTCTATAGCCTCCAAGCCGTTAAAGTAAAAATTTTGATTTGAAAATTTGTTGGTTAATGAACATTTAGCTAAAATGTTATAAGAAAAATAATATGGAACTTTTTAGTGAAAAATGGGCTAATGAGATATTTAAAAAACAACTGATCAAAGTTGCCACATTTGTTTGTGTTCCATTGGTGATCCTGATAAAATGAAAATATAAATGATTTTTTTCAGCTTTGACAACACAATGCATTGAGTTACAAATCTGTAATAGTGTTTGAGTTGGTCGTGTTTCACTTGCAAATACTTTTGTATTGCAAAATCGCCAGGGTATTTCAATTGTTTCCTTTTTAAAAGCAAAACTAGTTATAGGATATGTACATGGAAAGTGGGTTAGTATTGGCTCCCAGCTATTGTATGTTATATACATATATTGAATGCTTAATATGAAAATTAAAAAATTTGCTATACCGTTGTATAGCAATCCACTTGGTGGCACCTAGCCTGACCATATGGTCACACCAAACATTCACTCAAAAAACGTATTTTTTCAGTTGATTTGATTAGGCATATCTAATCTCTTCGTGCTAGACACGCCTTGTTCTGGAGCGTTACTTCTAACTGAGCTGAATAAAAATAGTTTGATGGACATTAAAAAGAATACAAATATAAAAATACGAAATATAGAGGCTGAAATTAGACCTTCAAATTGCTTATAAAATGCAAGTTCGAACAACTTTACTAGACTGTAGTTCAAGGTACAACAAAAGGATTCGGTTAACGTCCGACGCGCATTCATACCAAAAAAAAGAATAAACTTTGAGCAGTTCTAAATCGCTGGAAAGTAAGATTTTAATACTCGTTCGTAGCCACTGATGTCGAGATTGAAATTTTGTAAAAATCATATGAAATCATTGAAATCATATCTCATAACATTTTATTTGATACATCTTGTGCCCATTTCGCGCTTTTATAAAAATGTTCTTTGAGTTGTTGCTATAATTTCTGTTTTGTTGGGTTAGCGATTAGCAATGCGTATTCGTATGTCTTGATTATTTTTCGACTTATTAGTATTTACGATTTGTGCCCACTAACAACAGATTACTGAGAAATAGCAACATTTTCGTGTTATTCTAAAATTTCAACACTGTAACTCCAATTAACTTGTTGCCATTTCCCGCTATGTCGCGACATGTCGAAATATGCTGCATATTTGTCGGGGCTCCTTACGCTACCACGTTCGATCTAGTCATTCAGCGATTTATTTTGTCGGATTGAACGGAGATTCGCTGACGACAGTGGCGACATACAAATTTTAAAATTGTATAATATTACAAATATGAACTTTTTAAAAAATCATCACAAAATTCTTCTCGATCTCGCAGATCTGCTAAAACTGTATTGTGTCGTTGAAATATTTTTGCCCTAACTGAGGTTGAAGATCTTTACTGCTTACAAGTTTACAAATCAAATCATTGATTTCAAGTTCTTTCGGTTAGTTTGTTTTTTAATCCGCGTCAAAGTACGCGCTAAAATTGACTGAAGTGATTTCACTAAAGTTTGTTGCTTTTAAATAAAGTTTGTGTGTTCCTTTCGCCGCTTTTCCGCACGGGCGCCAGAGGCACCGGAGGCGAGAAGTCCTCGTTGGAAGTGAGAAAGCTCAGAGCATCTGAATCCTT